>JAKSXO010000035.1:317500-492500 GCA_024509115.1 Crotalus helleri | reverse complement strand
GCTGGCTTAAAGCTAGTCTGGCTGGGGAATTCTGGGAGTTGAAGTCCACCCATCTTAAAACTATGCTGGCTTAAAGCTAGTCTGGCTGGGGAATTCTGGGAGTTGAAGTCCACCCATCTTAAAGCTATGCTGGCTTAAAGCTAGTCTGGCTGGGGAATTCTGGGAGTTGAAGTCCACCCATCTTAAGGCTGCTGAGGTCAAGAAACTCTGATTTAATGGCAGCTGTTTCTCCAGGCAGGTAGAATTGGAGTCAGAGGCAGATAGCCAAGCCAGCCAGGAGGTCTACCTTAGTGGCCAAGAGAGAGACTTGTCACCCCAAGGGAGTCCCAAAATGCTGCATTGGCTGTTAAGCATGGAAGCTGGCAAGGGTAGGGGGGGAGGGAGGGGGCGGGCAGGCTACGGAGCACCCTGGCACTGTGTGAAGTAGTTTGTGACCAGCTGAAGTGAATAAACAATCTTTTAAGTGGAGGTCGCCTTGTGGTCTCCTTTCTCATTAAACCGCCAAACCACTCGCTTCTCTCCCTTTGGGAGCCCAGCAAACCAATGCCACACACACACACCGCCCCAGTTGCAGAGGCAGGGCAGTGGAGTCTGGGAGAGTTCTGGACATGGCCAGGGACCGTCGTTCCTTTGGTACTCGGTTTATGACCATTTGTTTAGCGACCGTTCAAAGTCACAGCAGCAGGAGTGACTTCTCACCGGTGCTCGCGTTTAATGACTATCATACACGGGATCAAAATCCAGGCGCCTGGCAACTGGCGTGTATTTATGACAACCACAGGGGTCACGTGATTGCCAGGTGTGACCTTCCCAGCTGGCTTCCGAGAGGCCAAAAAATAGAATAATGGAGCTAGAAGGGACTTTGGAGGTCTTCTAGTCCAACCCCCCCAATGCAGGAAGCCGGTTTTGCTTAACAACTGCACGATTCACTTCATTGCCGTGACTCACTTAACCACCATGGTATAACGGTGATAAAATCAGGCATGGCTCACTTAACGACCGCCTTGTTGAGCAAAAGAGATGTCTAGTCTCAGTTGTGGTCGTAAGTCGAGAACTCCCTGTAACTCACCCGTCGGTCGGGGAAAGAACAAGACAAGACAGTGGCGTGTTTCCGTACATTCTGAATTGATGTTTTTCAACCTCGGTGACTTGAAAAGGGATGGCATCAACTCCCAGAATTCCCTAGCCAGCATGCATGGGTATCAATTCCCCAAATTCCCTGGCGCTCATGCATTCCTTTTCATGCACATCCCCATTGTGGCCTGCTTACTCTTTTGTAATCCCTTCTTCTGCAATCTCTCCCCTCTAGGGGATAAGAGAGAGAGAGGGAGAGAAAAAAACCCCCCCGGGCATGGTTAACTGGAGACTTCTGGGAGTTGAAGTCCACCTTTATTCAAGATGTCAAGGCTGAGAAATGCTGAGCTAATTCAATTGTTGGGGCAAATGTCATTTTTCAATATCCTAACAGGCGGAACCTTTCCAGTAAATTCTTCAGCTGTGCCCTCCATCATTCCCGGCCAGGCCAGATGGGACTGACAGCAGTGGGGCTTAAGCCACCCCCCCCCACTGGAGGGGGTTCTTCAGTCCCCAAATGCAGCACCAGACTTAATGGCCAAAATGGCACCAGACATGTGGTGACACTGCACAAATAACCCAACTTGGGGCATCCGTTTCATGCAACCAGGATAAAATGGCAGAGGGGGTCCACCAGGGAGGGGGCAAGGGGCATGGTGAGGGTCCCACTGGCATCCCGTGAAGATGGTTATGGTGCAAGCGACGTCAGGAGTCTCCACTCTGGGCTCCTTTGGCCCCTGAAGGCTGAGACCCCCCCCCTTAAGTCCAACTCCTGCTCTCCATCTTTTATTTATTAACATTCCCCCCCCTTTGTTTCTCAGCCCCCGCCTTCCAGGCAGCAGACAAGAGATAAGCACCATAAAATAAAAATCAATGCAGCCAGCAAAACTAATAAAAGTGGGAAAGAGAAAAAACAAAACACCCAACCTCATGGATATTAAAAAAAGAAAATACATCCATTGATATCCCTAAGCAAACATAAATTAGAAGCCTGCCTGGACACAAAATGGGGTTGGTTTGTTTTTGGAGGGGGGGAAGGGGTGTCTTTCTGGAAGATGGAGAAGGAGGGGAGAGGGCTAGGAAAAAACATCAGGAATCTCACTGCATTTGGGTTAATTACATCCCCTCCCCAGGCCAGACACAAGTCGGTCCTAGAGACGAATGAAAAGAAGCGACACAATAGCCAGTGTTCCAATATTTGAGGGGCTGCCACAAAGCAGAGGGGGTCCCCCCCCTTCTCCGAAGCCCCCGAAGAAGGCCGGACGAGAAGCAACGGATGGACACTCACCAAGGAGAGAAGCAACCTGGAATTAAGGAGAAACTTCCTGACAGTGAGGACAATTAACCAGTGGAACAGCTTGCCACCAGAAGTTGTGGATGGAGGATTTTTTTTTAAAGAGATTGGACAACTATTTATCCAGAACAGCACAAGCTCTCATGCTTGAGCAGAGGGCTGGAGTAGAAGACCTCCAAGGCCCCTTCCAACTCTGATATTGCGCTATAGTTCACCGTTTGTCAAAGAGGAATTATTCCAACTACCTCCACATACCCATACACACGACAAGAGTACAATGAGCCGAGGTGGTTCAGCAGTTAGGGTGCAGTACTGCAGGCCTCTTTAGCTGACTGTGTTCAGCAGGTCAGCGGTTCAAATCTCACCGGCTCAAGGTTGACTCAGCCTTCCATCCTTCCGGGGTAGGTAAAATGAGGACCCAGATTGTTGGGGGCAATGTAAATATATATATACATTGCTTACTGGTGTACACCGCTTAGAGAGTGCTTGCACTTAAAGCGGTATATAAGTCTCATAAATAAATAAATAAATGGACCACGTTCCTCCAGGCCTTCCTGTCCTCCGCCATCTTCTGGAGTCCATTGAAGCTCACATCTCCGCACCAATGTTGTTGTTAGTTGCGAAGTCGTGTCCGACCCATCGCGACACGACGCAGCATGGCGCAGCAGTTAGAGTGCAGTACTGCAGGCCACTTTAGCTGACTGTGTTCAGCAGGTCAGCGGTTCAAATCTCACCGGCTCAAGGTTGACTCAGCCTTCCATCCTTCCGGGGTAGGTAAAATGAGGACCCAGATTGTTGGGGGCAATGTAAATATATATATACGTTGCTTACTGGTGTACACCGCTTAGAGAGTGCTTGCACTTAAAGCGGTATGTAAGTCTCATAAATAAATAAATAAATAAATAAATAAATAAATAAATGGATGGATGGATGGATGGATGGATGGATGGATGGATGGATGGATGGATGGATTGCGTGGATGACTTTGGGGGAAACGGATGCTCCCAATGGTAGGAGAAGAGAGGACGTAGCCCAAAGCTGCAAAATAGGTAAAGATACTCCGTAACTTCTCAGGCTGTAAAAGAGACGTGGGAGATTTGTACTTTCAGATTTGCAACTATTTTGTTAAGGCAGCCTTTATAAAAAAAAAATTGAATTAGCTCGTCTAGTCCTGTTTCCTCCCAGGGTTGGCATCGATCTTGCAAGTCTGAAAATGGTCGTTGCTGCTGCTTGTAACTGCTTGATCCACTAGGGTGGATCCTGGTCAGGTACAGAAGAGACCAGGATCCCACGTGACGTTCCAGTTAAAACTGATTTATTCCTTCCGGTGCCTAGCTAGGCACGAGAATCTAGATCAGGAGTCTTCAAACTTGGCCCTTTGATGTCTTGTGGACTTCAACTCCCAGAATGCCTGGCTGAGGAATTCTGGGAGTTGAAGTCCACAAGTCATCAAAGGGCCAAGTTTGAAGAGCCCTGATCTAGACTACTTCGGTGTTAGATAGGGGTCAATGGAATTCAAAAAAGATTGGACTTAGTTTGCAGCTACGTAGGGATTCTAGGCTGATTCCTCTCTTGACTCCGACCCCAGGTTTGCCACACCTTCTAAATTTTATCCTCTGAGCGTTCAGCGACTCCTCCCTCTCTTCTCTGGTTGTTTCCTAAGCACATCTTTACTATTATTATTATACAGCCCTTTACACACAGGTAGTCCCCCCAGGCTGGGCACCGGCCCAAATCACCAGTGGCAGAGCTTACACTACACGCTCTTCCCCGGAACCCTAGATCTCAGGGCAAAACGTCCCTCCGGTCACTGACTCAAGACCCTGCCGAGTGGTTTGCGCAACAGCCCTGCAGAGGAGACTTGGTGCTGTTCTCTAAAGAACCGCGGTGGCGCAGTGCTTAGAACGCAGCATCGCAGGCTAACTCACTGCTCACTGCCAGCAGTTCGATCCTGACGGGGCTCCGTGTTGATTCAGCCTTTCAAGGTGGGGGAAACAAGGACCCAGATTGTTGGGGAGGGGGGCAACAGGCTGACTCTGTAAACCGCTCAGACAGGGCTGGAAAGGATTGTGAAGCGGTATCTAAGTCTAAGTCAGTGATGGCGAACCTTTTGGAGACCGAGTGCCCAAAACCCGCCCCCCGCCCCGCTCTGCCTACTCCGCCCCCGACCACCCTGTGCCCCGCCTGCTCACAGGGTCACCCACTGCCTCCATGGCCCGCTGTAGATCGTCCAGGAGGCCCTGCAGCGACATGGCAGCCATGCCCTCCGCAACATCATCTGCACAAGATGGGGCGTGAGGGCCGGCTGCCATGTCCTTGGGTACGCTGCTCTGTGCGGGCCGCGCCCAGGGACGACTCTCCTCCGGGGGTGCTGCTGTAGTGAGGAGGGGTCGCGTGGGGAGGCGGGGCTGGGGAGACAGCACACGTGCCCACAGAGAGGGCTCCGAGTGCCACCTCTGGCACGCGTGCCATAGGTTCGCCACCCCTGGTCTAAGTGCTCTCGCTATTTTCTCAGCTCCTTGCTTAGCGTAGTGATCAGGATTCCCTACTGCTTCTCTCCCGGATATCGATCCGCTCTGATCCCGTGTCGCTGTCTGAGACCAGCCAGGCCAGCCAGAATAATCAGAAGCCGGCAGATGCCCTGAAGGTGGGTGTCTACAATTCCTGCCCACCGTCAGAGCAGCCAGATAATTCATTTCCACCGCAGCTAATCGCTCCAGGGGGGGAAAGCCGCTTTTCTTGGCTAATGAGAACACAATTCACAGCTCACCTCCTAAGCGACAATGGAATCTGGCTTAGCAGGCTGGGCGATCACATCCCGAAGAGCTGAGCGCCTGGCGCTACAGCTCCAAAATCACAGACAGGTAATGAGGGGCTGATGGGGGGGGGAAACCTGCTTTACTAGATCCACCCAAAAGATTGGAGGGGGATGGACATTTGAACTGGAACAGCCCTGGGAAAGGATCCCCCACCGCACCCTCTCTGGATTCTCTGGGCCTCGCAGAGATTCTGCCCCCCCCCCCTGCCACCGAACACGTTGGCATAGGGCAGTCGGTGGTGGAGAGTGTGTGTGTGTGTGTGTGACTGTGCCTTGCTAGTTGCCAACATGGAGCTCTGCCAGAGAGGCTGATAAACAGAACCATTTGGGGAAAGGATGGGATAGGAAGGGATGAGATGGGAATAGATGAAGAGAGGGGAGGGATGGGATGGGATGAGAAGGGAATAGATGAAGAAGGGAAGGGAAGTGAAGGAAGTGAAAGGGGAGGGGAGGGAGGGAGAGGGATGGGGTGAGAAGGGAATAGATGAAGGGAGGGAAGGGAAGGAAGCAAAAGGGGAGGGGAGGGGAGGAATGAGAAGGGAATAGAGGAAGAACAGAGGGGAGAGGGGAGGGAAGGAAAGGGAAGGAATGAGAAGGGAATAGAGGAAGAATGGAATGGAAGAGAATGGAATAGATGAAGAGAGGGGAGGGATGGGATGGGATGAGAAGGGAATAGATGAAGAAGGAAAGGGAAGGGAAGGGAGCGAAAGGGGAGGGGAGGGAGGGGGAGGGGAGGAATGAGAAGGGAATAGAGGAAGAATGGAAGGGAAGGGAAGGGTTGAGAATGGAATAGATGGAGAAGGGAAGGGAGAGGATGGGAGGGATGAGAAGGGAATAGATGAAGGGAGGGAAGGGAAGGAAGCAAAAGGGGAGGGGAGGGAAAGAATGAGAAGGGAATAGAGGAAGAATGGAAGGGAAGAGAATGGAATAATGGAGAAGGGGAGAGGAGGGGAGGGAAGGGATGAGATGGGAATAGATGAAGAAGGGAAGGGAAGGGAAGGAAGCAAAAAGAGAGGGAAGGGAGGGGGAGGGAATAGGTGAAAAGGGAATAGATGGAAGAATGGAAGAAGGGATGGGATGGAATGAAATGATAAGGGAATAGAAGAAGGGGAATAGATGAAGGGAAGGGAAGGGAGAAGGGAGGGAAGAGAATAGATGAAGAAGGCAAGGGAGGGAAGGGAGAGGGGAGGGAATAGATGAAGAAAGGAATGGAAGCGTTGAGAAGGGAATAGATGGAGAAGGGAAGGGAGGGGAAGAAGGGAGAGGGTAGAGGCAAGGGAAGGGTAGGGTAGAGTAGGAGGGAGAAACAGATCTGGGGGAGATCTGGGGGAAAGGAAAGAAAGAGTTGGCTAGCCTGTGGAACTCACGGCCACCAGGGTTCCAACTCCCCACCTCGGAAGGCTTTCAAAATGACCGATTCCCAGGGAATCCGGCCGGGGGTGGCCGACAGACCCATCCATGTCTCTCTTCCACTTCCAGAGTCCTGCTTTGGAACCCATTGGGTGAAAACCCACTGGGGGGGGGGAGAGAGGAGCTACCTGGGTTGCGGGACCCCCCCCACTACATTTGCCCAGGGAGAAGCAGGGCGCAGGAGCAGAGGTGCCTCATTTGAGGGTCCAGGGGAGGCCTTTCTCCCCCCCCCCCGCCCCGACTTGTGGGCAACCCCAGGGCCTTTCCTCCCACCACGGACCTTTTCACTCTCCCTCCTCGCCCCCCCCCCAAGAATAGGGCAAGGCAGGCAGGCAGGTCCGGGAGGAGTGGGGGTCTCCCCCAATCTCCGCGCTCCTAAGAGGCCCAGGCAAATGTACAGAGCATCACGTCTCTCGCCCACCCACCCGCCAGCTACCGTACAACAGGATACAAGGTTAAATGGCGCAGAACCCTGTAAGTAGCCCGATTGTCTTGTCACAAATGAAATACGCACCACGGCAGCTCCAGGTTGGGGAGGGGAGAGGAGGGGGGGGTCTATTCAGGCAGAATCTGGAGCCCTGAGCATCCTTTCCCCACGCATCTCCGCGCCAACAGACCTACGGCGGGCGCCTTCCTTCCCGGTTCCTGCTAGGCCTTTTGTCAAAAAGAATGGGGAGGGGGCCAGCCGGTCCAAGGGGTCGGTGGGGAGAAGATGGGGGGCTGCCACACCCCCCCCCCCACGATCTTTATCTCTTCCCTCCCCTCCTTTACGGAAGAGCCAGAGAGGAGATGCAAGCAAATTGCGCTTTGTTGCGGGTCTGCCCTTCCCTCCGATTCTGCCTTTCCAAAGGGAAGAAGCAAAAGCTCTCGGACCCCCCCCATGCAGGAAGTCCTCGACTTACAACGGTTCATTTAGTGACTGTTCAATGATACAACGGCGCTGAAAAAAAGTGACTGATGGCCATTTCCCCACACTTAAACCACCCTCGCGGCGTCCCCACGGTCACAGGATCGAAATCCAGATGCTTGGCAACTGCTTCGCATTTACGACGGTCACTGTGTCCGGGGGTGTGCGCGCGGGGGTGTCACACGATCCCCTTTTGCGACCAAAGCCAATGGGGGAAGGCAGATTTCACTTAACAACCGGGTGACTTAACAGCTGCGGTGATTCGCTTAAAACGACCGTGGCAGGGAAAGTTGTAAAACGGGGCAAAACTGACGTCACCAACCTCTCGCTTAGCAGCGTACATTTTGGGCTCAATTGTGGCCGTATGTTGAGGACTACCTGTGCTGTGTGGGTGGGCGGCGGGCCAGTCAAAGCACCGGAGGGTTTCAAAGGATCCTATTGATCCAATTGGTCTCTTAAAACAGGGCTTCTCAACCAGTGGTACGGGTAGCACCTGTGGTCCATTGGCACCTGGCAGGTGGTACGCGAACATCCTAGAAAAGGGGTAGCGGGGAGGGGAATGAGCTGAACCGGTGGCAGAACCGCACAAGCCTGAGCGAGAGACGGCTGGAGCTGCAGGGCTGTCAGGGCTGAGCGGAAGCGCCAGGATCAGTGCCAGGCTCCAGCTGATCGGCGCTTCTTCAGGGCTGTCAGGGCTCAGTGGAAGCGCCAGGATCAGCACCAGGATCCAGCTGGAGCTCGGCGCTGATCCTGGTGCTTCTGCTGAGCCGTGAAGAAGCACCAATCAGCTGGAAAGCAGCACTGATCCTGGTGCTTCTGCTGAGCCCAGAAGAAGCGCCCATCAGCTGGAATGTTGCAGCCTCTCCAGGGTCTTATGATTTACATTCAGAGGCCTGGCAACTGATTCCTATTTATGACGGTCACAGTCTCAGGGTCATGTGTAGTGACCAAAACTTCTGCAACCATCCAGCAGATGGGGGGGGGGGAAATAAAGACCAAACACCCCCACCCCACCCCTGCTGCCAATCCTCAACAAAAAAGCTCACAACCATGAAAACCTCAGACAGGAGGAAGAGCGCGGGCGGGCGGGCAGGCAGGTGTCTTGCTTGGCTATGGCTTGGGAGGCACTTTTTTCAGTGCCATTGTCACTTCGAACAGTCACTAAGCGAATTGTTGTAAGTCAAGGACTACCTGTACTTTATCACTTTTTTCCTTTTTTTTGGTCATCATGTTTTTGACCCCTTGCTAGGCGACTGGTGGTCCTCGGATGTTGCCATATCCTAAAAGTGGTACAATGGGTGAAAAGGTTGAAAAGCCGTCTTAAAAGAGGAGCTGCTTCAGGGATCCCCAATGGGTGGCTGTTCATTCCAATGGACAGTAGCCAGGAACACTGACCCAGGGTGCAGCTATGGAGGGGAGGGGTCTTTGTGTGTGTCTCCCCCCCCCAACGCTCCTGGAGTCTCCCAGGGAGGTCTTCTTATTGGCAAGCCTCAGAATTGGTCTTTCAGAGGCATGAGAAGACCCCAGACCCTGGAAACCCATTGGCTGGCAATGGAGGGGTTAGGGGGGGGGGCTTCAGCAGCCCCATGACTACCCCCCCCATAGGGCTCCCCAAACAGAAGGCCAATTGGCAATGGGTGGAAACTAATCAAGGAGAGAAGCAACCTAGAACTAAGGAGGAATTTCCTGACACTTAGAACAATTAACCAGTGGAACTACCTGCCTCCAGAAGCGGTGAATGCTCCAACACTGGAGGTTTTTAAGAAGAGACTGGACAGCCACTTGTCCGAAATGGTATAGGGTTTCCTGCCTAAGCAAGGGGTTGGACTAGATGACCTCCAAGTTCCCTTCCAACTTTATTATTACTACTACTACTACTACTACTACTACACATTAGACAATGTATACTGGGAAGGAGCCCATTAAATAGGTGACTTGAACGTGGCTTGTCGCTGAAGGGTGATGGTGGCGATGGCTGTGTGTGTGTGTGTTATTATTTCATTTTTATTTCACGATCTTTAAAATTATTTTTATTTTTCCTACGTTGCGTTTTCGCTGTCTGTAAGCTGTCTTAGAGTCGCTGGGAGCGAGTAGGGGACTATATAAATTTTCTCAAATAGTGAAATAAGTCAAAAGCGCCTGATGGTAAGGGAAGCGATTTCCCCCCCCCCCCACGTTCCCTGGGAAGCTGCAGGCAGGGCCTATGTGGTGCCTGGTGGTAGAGACCAAGGCAGCGGGAAGGAGGGTGTGGGTATATGTGTGTGTGCGTGCACGCACAAGTGTGCTGGGCAGACACAAGGCTCTCAAGAGCTTCGTTATCACCTTGGCTTTATTACAGGCAGAGCAAATTGCTTTTGTCTGAAGCTATGCAAGAGTCAGGGGAGGCAAACGGCATTTGCACGGCTGCCTGCTTAATTCCCGGCTGGTGCTTTGCATAATTATTAAGTTTGCTCTCTTTGCAATGGGCGACGGTCCAGGACGGAGGCCGCCAAGTTTCAGGACACCCGTGGCGGGGGGCTGAGCTCAAAGGTTGGCACTGGGGCAAAAACAGGGCAGGAGGTTTGGGGTCTTCTGCTCCTCCACCTGCCTCTTAATCCATAGGGCAAACCAGGAAACGGAGCTGGCTGGGATCATGGGACTCCATTCTGGGTGGGCCCAGCCAGGATTAGCACCAGGTCTCTCTTTTGTGGCTTCCGTTAGACCAGACGCAGGGGTAGGCAACCTCGGCTCTTTTATGACTCGTGGACTTCAACTCCCAGAATTCCTGAGCCAGCATGAGGGAACTATGGCCCCCTCCATGGCTTCTGGGCTTCAACTCCCAGAATTCCTGAGCCAGCCATGCTGAGGGGAAAGGGAGAGGTTTCCAAACTGAGCCAGGCTGGCTCAGGAATTCTGGGAGTTGAAGTCCACGAGTCATGAAGGAGACGTAGTTCCCCCATGCTGGCTCAGGAATTCTGGGAGTTGAAGTCCACCAGTCATAAAAGAGCCAAGGTTGCCTACTCCTGATCTAGGCACAGGGGTGGGGAACTATGGCCCCCTCATGACTCGTAGACTTCAACTCCCAGAATTCCTGAGCCAGCATGGGGGAACTATGGCCCCCTCATGACTCGTGGACTTCAACTCCCAGAATTCCTGAGCCGGCATGGCTCAGCTTGGAAACCTCTCCCTTTCCCCTCAACATGGCTGGCTCAGGAATTCTGGGAGTTGAAGTCCACGAGTCATCAAGGAGGCCATAGTTCCCCCATGCTGGCTCAGGAATTCTGGGAGTTGAAGTCCATGAGTCATAAAAGAGCCAAGGTTGCCTACCCCTGGACCAGAGAATCAAAGGGCAAAATGCAGCCGGCCAGAAATTCACCGGCAAAGCAGTTCCGGGTATCGTCTGCTTAGCAGCCCGCACGATTCAGGTTGTAGGTGCCCCAAAGTTTGTTTGTTTTTATTTTTTGCACCAGGCCGAATTCGCTGGACCTGCATAGGTCAGCTGGAAGGGTCCTCCTGCGGATGCTCGGAAATCTGGAAGGTGGCCTTCTCCGTGGTGACCCCGGGCCTAGGCAACAATCGCCCGCTGAAGTCAGGAGAGCCAAGCAATTCTTTTTAAAAGAGCATCTGGAGGGGAGAGAGGAGAGGACCGGCTGCAGGGAGTTGCTTCTCTCTTGAGGGTGGAAAGGATTGCTCGTGGTACCCCCGGGGTCTTCGACCTAGACGACAAAGGAAAGATAGATATGGACAGAAGGAAGAGAGGGAGACAGGAATGAAGGACGGACGGACGGACTTGGGTTAGGGACATAAACTTATTTCTCTATAATGCCTTGGTAAGGCCACACTTGGAATAGTGCATTCAGTTTTGGTCACCACGATGTAAAAAAGATGTTGAGACTCTGGAAAGAGTACAGAGAAGAGCAACAAAGATGATTAGGGGACTGGAGGCTAAAGCATACAAGGAACGGTTGCTGGAATTGGGAATGTCTAGTTTAACAAAGAGAAGGACAAGGGGGGGGCAGGATAGCAGTGTTCCAGTATCTCAGGGGCTGCCCCAAAGAAGAGGGAGTCAAGCTATTCTCCAAAGCGCTTGAAGGCAGGACAAGAAGCAACGGATGGAAACTAACCAAGGAGAGAAGCAACCTGGAACTAAGGAGAAATTTCCTAACAGGGAGGAGAATTAACCAGTGGAACAGCCTGCCTCCAGAAGCAATAAATGCTCCCACACTGGAAGTTTTTAAGACTAGTAATAATAATAGTAGTAAAGTTGGAAGGGACCTTGGAGGTCATCTAGTCCAACCCCCTGCTCAGGCAGGAAACCTTACACCATTTCGGACAAATGGCTGTCCAGTCTCTTCTTAAAAACTTCCAGGGTTGGAGCATTTACTGCTTCTGGAGGCAGGTGGTTCCACTGGTTAATCGTTCTCACTGTCAGGAAGTTTCTCCGTAGTTCTAGGTTGCTTCTCTCCTTGATTAGTTTCCACCCGTTACTTCTTGTCCTGCCTTCAGGCACTTTGGAGAATAGCTTGACTCCCTCTTCTTTGGGGGCAGCCCCTGAGATATTGGAAGGCTGCTATCATGTCCCCCCTTGTCCTTCTCTTCGTTAAACTAGACATACCCAATTCTAGCAACCGTTCCTTATATGTTTTAGCCTCCAGTCCCCTCATCATCTTTGTTGCTCTTCTCTGTACAAAGAGAACAGCTGGACAGCCATTTGTCAGAAATGGTGTAGGGTTTCCTGCCTGAGCAGGGGGTTGGACTAGATGACCTCCAAGGTCCCTTCCAACTTTACTACTATTATTATTATTAACATAGTTCAGGACCCATTGTCACTCCTCCAATTAAGTTAGGAGCAGTCTTCTCATGATCTGTATCAGGGATCTCCAAACTTGGCAACTTTTAAGACTTATGGGCTACAACTCTCAGAATTCCCTGACACTAATGCATTCTTTTTCAAGTGTAGCTCCGCTGTGGCCTGCTTACTCTCTTCTAATCCTTTCCTCAGAAATCTCTCCGCTCTAGGGAGTGGGAGGGAAAAAAAAACAACCAACAGGCAGGACTGCCGGAGGAATTTTGGGAGTCGAAGTCCACAAAGCTATCAGGTTTGGAGACCTCTGGTCTAGATGTTACATTTCTATTCATAGCTTAAGGTTACGTTGTTTACCAAATGTAGCCAGCTACTGGCTCTCTTTCTGCTTCTGATAATCTAGAACCGTGTTTTCTCTACCTGGGACACTTGAAGATGGGTGGACTTCAACTCCCAGAATTCCCCAGCCAGCCATGCCGGGTTTTTTTTTCCTTTCTGAGACCCTCGAGCAGAGAGATTGCAGAGGAAGGGATTACAAGAGAGTAAGCAGGCCACAATGGGGCTGCACGTGAAAAGGAATGTATTGGTGCCAGGGGAATTCTGGGAGCTGAAATCCACATGTCTTCAACCGGCCAAGGTTGAGAAACATTGACCAAGACTCTGAAGCTAAATCAAGTTCTCTGCTGCTGACTTCTGCCAACCCACAGGTACGTCTGCATGTTCTGCAGCCGTAGAACACGAATGCCCTCACCTGCCAGGTGCAGAATTTAAAAGTGACATCTTAATGGCCACCAGGCAGCTCTTCCAACATGGGCTAAAAGGGGATGGAAAGCTAGAATAACAAGTGGAATAACTGATGATGTTCTCTAGTTGGGTGAAAACCATCCAGCTCAGAGAACAGCAAGGACCCCACTGTCTTCCCTCTTTCTCTTTCTCTTCCTTCTCCTCCTCTCTGCAAATCCCCCTCCCTTCTAGCACTGAAGATGTTCCCTAATTGGGTCATGAAACTTCTGCAGGAAAACATCCAAGCTCAGAGAATAGCAAGGGCCTTTCATTTCAGCCCTGAGCTACACATATTCTCCTACATCAGGGCTTTTCAACCAGTGGGACGGGTACCATCTGTGGTCCATTGGCACCTGGCAGATGGTACACGACCATCCTAGATGGTCATGTACACACAAGCCTGAGCGAGAGATGGCTGGAGCTGCAGGGCTGTCAGGGCTCAGCAGAAGCGCCAGGATCAGCGCCAGGCTCCAGCTGGAGCTCGGCGCTGATCCTGGTGCTTCTGCTGAGCCCTGAAGAAGCGCCAATCAGCTGGAAAGCAGCACTGATCCTGGCGCTTTTTCTGAGCCCAGAAGAAGCACCAATCAGCTGGAGCTCGGCACTGATCCTGGCACTTTTGCTGAGACCCGAAGAAGCACCAATCAGTTGGAAAGCAGCACTGATCCTGGCACTTCTGCTGAGCCCAGAAGAAGCACCAATCAGCTGGAGCTCGGCACTGATCCTGGCGCTTCTGCTGAGCCCTGAAGAAGTGCTGATCAGCTGGAATGTTGCAGCCTCTCCAGGGTCTTGTGATTTACATTCAGATGCCTGGCAATTGATTCATATTTATGACGGTCACAGTGTCCCAGGGTCATGTGAAGGGACCAAAACCTGCTGCAACCACCCAGCAGACGGGGGAATAAAAACCAAACACCCCCACTCCACCCCTGCTGCCAATCCTCAACAAAAATGCTCACAACAATGAAAACCTCGGACAGGAGGAAGAGCGTGGCCGGGCGGGCAGGCAGGGGTCTTGCTTGGCTGTGGCTTGGGGGGCACTTTTTTCAGGGCCATTGTCACTTCGAACAGTCACTAAGCGAATTGTTGTAAGTCGAGGACTACCTGTACTTTATCACTTTTTTCCTTTTTTTTTTTTTTTGGTCATCAAGTTTTTGATACCTTGCTAGGCGACTGGTGGTACTTGGATATTGCCATATCCTAAAAGTGGTACAATGGGTGAAAAGGTTGAAAAGCCCTGTCCTACACTGCTTAACATTGCATAGTCCCAACGTCCTTCAAGCACGACTGCTCAGGATGGTGGTGTGGGGAGGAAGGGGGATCTTCCCCAGTTCTTCTCTGCCAGTTCAAGGGGGGGCACCCCACCTTCCCGTCCCCTCCCACCCAGAGGGGCCCCCGTCCAAGCCTCCTACCTCCACAGTGGGAGTGCGCCCGGGCGCGCCTTTCTCGCCCTCAACCGCCCAGCTGGTCCAAGAGACTCTGCACGTTGTCCGAGAACTCGTTTCGCGTCTTCTCGCCCCCCGCCAGTTTCACAGGGCGCAAGCAGGGGTGGGGGGCCTCCGGGTTTCTGGGGCACCAGACATTGCAGAGGAAGAACCAGATGGCATCCGGGTCAACCTCCATCAGGCGAAGGAAAACACTGCAAAAAGCGGAAGGAGGGTAAAGGGCTGCGGATGGCAAGCAAGGCCAGGGCCCAGCCCCAACACGTGAGGAATCCTCTTTTCTGGTTCCTGGGCCTTGGACTCTTGTTTTATCTTAATTTAATATTTTATCCCATATATTATATTATCTACATATCTCATATATATATATATATATATATATATATATATATATATATATATATGTGTGTGTGTGTGTGTGTGTGTGTGTGTGTGTGTGTGTGTGTGTGTGTGTGTGTGTGTGTGTGTGTGTGTGTGTGTGTGTGTGTGTGTGTGTGTGTGTTTTCTGAGGTTTTCGCGGGTGTTTGTATGTAGGTCTTTGGTTATTTGGGTTTTCTCCCACGTCAAATTGGAAGTGTCTTGGCGACGTTTCGACGAAGTCCCATTCGTCATCTTCAGGCTGGTATTTTCAGCTTCGTGCTTCGAACTGACACCCACCATGAAGATGAGGCACGACCACGAACGCAAAGCCAAAAAATAGCAAGGCAGCCCACCATCTTAAACCCCCCTGCAACTCAGACTAACCTGAGCACAACAAAGCCCCCACCCAAACAGAACACTCCCCCATCCAATCAGAGCACAGCCAACCCCCATCCAATCAAAGCACAGCCAACCTCCCATCCAATCAGAGCACAGCCAACCCCCTAACCAATCAGAACATACCTCCACCCAATCAGAACACAGCCAAGCTCCCACCCAATCAGTTCATACCCCCACTGGCAGTTAAAAGGAAGAAACAGCTAAGACCACACATTGCTCCTCGAAGCACGAAGCTGAAAACACCAGCCTGAAGATGACGAATGGGACTTCGTCGAAACGTCACCAAGACACTTCGCATTATTAAGTTTATGAGTCCATGTCTTAGGACAGGGGTGGCGAACCTATGGCACGGGTGCCAGAGGCGGCACTCAGAACCCTCTCTGTGGGCATGCGCGTAGTCCCCCAAGTCCTAGGCCTTCAGCTGGGTTTTATAAAACCTTTTCGTTTTAGGCCTCCGCCGCTGTGTACACACAAAAAAGGTTCAATCAGTCAATTTCAACTTCTCGCAGGAAAAAAAAAAGATCTTGCAAAGTTGGAATTGATTGATTGACGTTTTTAGTCCCACCCAGTCTGCCGTTACCACCGCAGCCACGCCCACTCAATGGGCTACGCCCACCCAATGGGCCACACCCATCCAATGGGCCACACCCATGCAGCACCCGACGATGCATAAGTGGGTTTTGGGTTGCAGTTTGGCCACTCGGTCTCTCAAAGGTTCGCCATCACTGTCTTAGGAGGTCAATTTCCAAAACGGGTTACCCATTCACCCACCCAAGGGCGCGTCCGAACAGGGTCTGGTGGCTTAAGGAACTTTGATTTTTAGCTTCAGCTCTTCAGCTCTGACTTTTCTCCAAGATCCTTTTTGATAGCCATGGAACACAGCAAGCCAAGCCTACTAACCAGCATTTTCTTCCAGGGCATCCTTTCCCAAACGGCCCTGCAGCCTCTGTTCAACGCCTCCCATATGGAGAAGTGCTCTACTCCGTAATTTAACGACTGCTGTCACTTGGACAGCACCCATTAAATCAAAGACAAGATTTCCCCAAACTGGACTTCCCGGAGGCTGAGGCAAGAGTCATTTATCCCTCTTCCCCACCTGAAAGGATTTTTAAGCTGCACATGAATGAAGGAGCACGTAGCGTAGAGGAAAGCAAGGTGGGTGTAAATTAGAGAAGGACGAAGGGAGACGAAACTCTCCAATGTCTGTAAATCTACTAGTTGGCTAAGACCATAATAGAACAGAAGCAAGCACAATTCACTAAAAAGTACTGTAAGAATATACAGCACTTAAGATCTTTTCTCTCTTCCTTCCTGTCCCTTTTTTCCTCCTTTCCTCCCTCCTTCCTTCCCTCCCTTCCCATTTGTTTTCCTTCCTTCCCCTTCTCCTTCCTTCCCAATCCTAACCCACTCCTTCCTTCCTTCCTTCCTTTTCTCCCTCCCTCTCTCCCAATCCTAACTCCTTCCTTCCTTCCCGCCTTCCTTCTCTCCCTCCCTCTCTCCCAATCCTAACTCCTTCCTTCCTTCCTTTTCTCCCTCCCTCTCCCAATCCTAACTCCTTCCTTCCTTTTCTCCCTCCCTCTCTCCCAATCCTAACTCCTTCCTTCCTTCCTTCCTTTTCTCCCTCCCTCTCTCCCAATCCTAACTCCTTCCTTCCTTCCTTCCTTCCTTCCTTCCTTCCTTCCTTCCTTCCTTCCTTCCTTCCTTCCCTCCCTCCCTCCCTCAGTTCTTGTCTCTTTTTCTATTCTCTCCCAGCCTGGAGGAAAGAAGTGGAGAATAGAGTTGCCTGGATAGGGAAGCATTTTCAAACCATGAAAATGGCTTTATGGATTTCTTGGTGTAGAGGAAGGGCTGATTTATAAAAAGGGACACCACCCAATGTCGCCATGGCAAACCAAGCCAAGCCTTTCCATCTCCCAACTTTTCTCTGAAGCAGGACCGGGTGAAACCCCCCCAGCAGAGCGGGAAGAACTGAAAAACAATAGGTGAAGAAGGACAGATCGCGGCGGAGAAAATTTACTGAGGTGGCCGGCAGGCGTCAAAAACAACCCGAACGATCCATCAACCCTCAACTGCTCTATCCCAGTGTTTCCCAAACTTGACAATTTTAAGGCATGAGGACTTCAACTCCCAGAATTCCACAGCCAGCAACGCTGGCTGTGGAATTCTGGGAGTTGAAGTCCACATACCTTAAAATTGTCAAGTTTGGGAAACACTGCTCTATCCTTTAAATCGGGCTGCTTCTTGTGATCCTGCCAGATAAGATTTCCTTCCTTTCTTAAAAATTTATTGGGACAATTTGGGGAGCACGGACGATGTTTCCCTGTCAGGCTGCCACAGCCCAATCGATGCGACTGCCGGATGGAAATTCGTCCGGAGCTGCTTTGCAATCCTGACACACGAGACTGAACGTTCTGCTCTGCTCCGGGCCCAATTCTACCTGGCTGCTTTGTGTACATATGCATCTCGTATCCAGACAGTGCTCGGCTTACGACCACAGCTGAGCCCAAAACCTCTGTTGCTAAGTGAGTTTTGCCCCATCTCTGGCCGCGAATGAATCACTGCAGCTGCATGTCTAGTTTAATGAAAAGAAGGAATGGTGTATGTGTGTGTGTGACATGACAGCAGCCTTCCAGTATTTGAGGGGCTGCCACAAAGAAGAGGGGGTCCACCTGGAAACCTCTGAAGCTTAAAAAAGAGAAACTCGACTGGGTTTCGCTCGCCATCTTTCTTTACAAATAAGGACTCTGGCTGTTTCCAAGCAACCTGTGTTTCCATGGCGAAAGAATCCGGGGTGAACCCAGCCTGCACTTCTGGCCGGCTTTGTTCGGTTAAGCCAGTGGTTCTCAACCTTTTTAATGCCGCGACCCCCAACCGGTCGTAAGTCGAGGACTACTCAACCGGTCGTAAGTTGAGGACTACTCAACGGGTGCAGCACTGTTTGCAGAATGGGACTTTTGGCGGGCTCAGCAGGGCAGAGACAGCCTGGACAATTCCTATTGGCTTTGGAAAGCCAATAGAATTAGACTCTATTCAAGAGACTCTATTCTATTGGCTTTCAAAAGCCAATAGAAGAAAAGGGAGTAGCACAGCTAAGGAAAAGGGGGAAAAAATGGCGGACTGCATTGTTTGGCAACCCCCGTGAAATGGTCGTTCGACCCCAAATGGGGTCCCGACCCACCGGTTGAGAACCACTGGGTTAAGCGTTGTCGATTCCAGCGCACCTTTGCTTAACCAGGCGCTGGGGCTCGCTCAGGCCCACCAAGGCGGAAAGAGACCCAATGTACGGTTGGAAGGCGGGGAGAGGAGGAGAGGAAGGTCTGCTGGCATCTTTCAGATGCTTTTGCTTTTGCAGTAACCGCTTGGGAATTAGAGAGGGGGATCATCTTCGGAGATGAGATGGCCGGTTCCAGCCTGACTCCAAGGTCGCTGCCTCTTGAGGAGAACCTGCTATCTGCCCAGCACCTCAGCATTCCCAAAACATCTTTGCGGTCTTCTCTCTCTCCTCTCTTTTCTTCCCTCTCATCCCTCTTCAGATACAATTCAGGGGTCATGTCCGAGCAATTCCTCTCACTAAATTTCCCTATCTGTATTATATATAATAAGATTGATTTTCTATTACGTTAATACTTCTGTTTATCTGACCTTCTCGGTATATACTTCTATAAATATTTATACGACCTCCGGTTATTCAGTACTGTGTCGCCTGAGTCTCCCTCCTTATCGCCTCCTTTTTCTTCCATCTAAATTGGGGTTAACTATCTTTTTTTTTATTAAAAAGTTTTTATTTTCCATTTATTCATACAAAATACAATTAAATTCCTAACCATTGGTACCGCCTGCCCATTCCCCCCAGGCTGCGTCCACCCTCTCTAATCTTTCCCCACTTCCTTCCTCTTTCTCTCCTCCCCTCCTACTCTCTTCCCCTCCCCTTCTCCTCTAACCATCCTACTTCCTCCCTACTCCTTCCTCCCCTCTCATCCCTCTCACACACATGAAAACCGTATTCTCTTTTCAGCCAATCATAAAAAAATCCCCAGATTTTAGAGTACTCTGTCTTGTCTTTAATTGCCATTGTTCGTCTATTCATTTCTGCACATTCCAGTAAGGAGGGGAGAAGGAAGTAGGAAGGTTGGAGGAGAAGAGGAGGAGAAGTGGGGAGAAATGGGAGGGGAGGGGTGAAGGAAAGAGGGGAGGAGAGGAAGAAGAGGGAAGTAGGGAAGAAAGAGAAGGAAGGGAGAAAGAAGGTAGAGAAGAAAGAGTAGGAGCGTGGATGCAGTGAAAGGGGAAATAGGCGAGCAACACCAAATTTATGTGTATGTGTTTATTTTATTTTATTAAAAGTATCTGATAGATAAGAATGTAAAAAGAATGTATGTTAACACGTGATAAATATCGCGGTATATGTACGGGGAGAGTTGGGAAAAATAAAAAAGTTTAAATAGAAAAAAAACAACATCTTTGCGGCATTGCACTGGCTGATGAATGCTGGGAAAGATGGAGGGCAATAGAAGAATGGGACGACGGAGAAGGAGGGGGCTGGATGGAGTCCCTGAAGCAGGAGGCGTGAGCTTCAATGGACTCCAGAAGATGGTGGAGGACAGGAAGGCCTGGAGGAACGTGGTCCATTTATTTATGAGACTTATATACCGCTTTAAGTGCAAGCACTCTCTAAGCGGTGTACACCAGTAAGCATTGTCCCCAACAATCTGGGTCCTCATTTTACCTACCCCGGAAGGATGGAAAGCTGAGTCAACCTTGAGCCGGTGAGATTTGAACCGTTGACCTGCTGAACAGTCAGCTAAAGTGGCCTCTAACTGCTGCACCATGCTGCGTCGTGTCGCGATGGATCGGACACGACTTCGGAACTAACAACAACATTGGCTGATGGTGGACTGGTTTTGGGGGGGGAGGCTGGGTTGGGGGGGGGGGAAACGAAATTGCTTCACGCTTTGCGTGGGGCCTCCAGATTCCACTTGACTTTCCTGCATCCACTTTCTTCTCCTTTGATGGACCTCGGTGGAGTCAAAGAGCTTGGCTTTCCTGGGGCGACCGGCCAGGGCAGGTCCTCCCACCCAGGCTGAACGGGGGGCAGGGGCGACTGCAGGCAGGCAGGGGCTTCAATTGGTCCAGGCAGATCCCCGAGATCTCCGAGGGGATCAGGCAGGCTGACAGGGCGATCGGCACGATTGGCTTCACCAGAAGAATCCGGGGGGGGGGGGCAGAAAGGTAGTTCTCGACTTACAACCATTTGTTTACTGACCATTCAAAATTCCAATGGCACTGAAAAAAAGGGGAGCGCCCCTGATGGCGCAGCGGTTACAGAATGCAGGACGGCAGGCTTCCTCCGTGGACTGCCGGCTGCCAGCACTTTGGCAGTTCGATCCTGACCGGCTCAAGGTCGACGCAGCCTTCCGTCCTTCCGAGGTCGGTAAAATGAGGACCCAGGTTTTTGAGAGGGGAATAGGCTGGCTTTGTAAACCATTTAGAGAGGGTTGTAAAGCACTGTGAAGCGGTATATAAGTTTAAGGGTTATTGCTAAGTGTGGAGGGAGGGAGGGAGGAGAGGGAGGGAGGGAGGAAGAAAGAAGAGGGAGGGAGGGAGGAAGGAAGGAGAGGGAGGGAGGAAGAAGAGGGAGGGAGGGAGGAAGGAGAGGGAGAGAGGAAGGAAGGAAGAAGAGGGAGGGAGGAAGAAGAGGGAGGGAGGGAGGGAGGAAGGAAGGAGAGGGAGGGAGGAAGGAAGGAGAGGAAGGGAGGGAGGAAGGAAGGAGAGGGAGGGAGGAAGAAAGGAGAGGGAGGGAGGGAGGAAGGAAGGAGAGGAAGGGAGGAAGGAAGGAGAGGGAAGGAGGGAGGAAGGAGAGGGAGAGAGGGAGGAAGGGAGGAAGGAAGGAGAGGGAAGGAGGGAGGAAGGAAGGAGAGGGAGGAAGGAAGGAGAGGGAGGGAGGGAGGAAGGAGACGGAAAGAGGGAGGAAGGACGGACCCTGGTGGCACAATGGTTCAAATGCAGCATTGCAGGCTGACTCACTGCCCACTGCCGGGAGTTCGATCCTGACCAGTTCAAAATCCACTCAGCCTTTCGTTCTTCCGAGGTCGATAAAATGAGGACCCAGACTTTTTTGAGGGGGGGGGGCAACAGGCTGACTCTATAAACCGCTTAGAGAGGGCCGTGAAGCCCTGTGAAGCGGTAGATAAGCCTAAGGGCTAATGCTATTTAACGAATGGTGCAGCCCGCCCCCCCCCCTACAGCCCTGTCATCAAAACTCAGAGCTTCGGCACCTAGCAGGCAAAGTCCTTGCCTTACGACCAGAATTGAGGGTGGAGTTACGCTGGCTGAGGAATTCTGGGAGCTGGAGTCCACAGGTTTTAAAGCAGCCAGGTTTGGAGACCCAGACCCTGGGACTTTTTTTTTTTTTCATTTCTGTTCTGGGCCTTGGACCGCTCGCCTGAGCGCCCCAGAACCAACGTGTCTCCATCTTGGCGGATTTGGGGGTATGTAGTTCCCTGAATTTCCCACGGCTGGCTGGAGTTAACAGGGCGACCTAAATGTTTTTTTGATCTAGGAAAGGACCTGCCAGGGAACAGATCGCCCTGCATGAGAGGGGATCTGCAGAGGCCAGAGAGTGAGCAGCCACCCAAGACCGACTGGAAATCTGCTCCGATTGCAGCCTTGAGGCTCTCTGTGCAGCCTGAGGGCACACCTGTTTTACATGTGGGCACATCTGCATTACCTGCAGGGGGCACATCTCTTACCTGCAGGGGCACACTTGTTCTACCTGCAGGGGCTGCACCTGTCTTACCAGTGGGATGCACCTGTCTCACCTGCGGGGCCACACCTGTCTCACCTGCGGGGCCACACCTGTCTCACCTGCGGGGCACACCTGTCTTACTTGTGGGGCACACCTGACCTACCTGTGGAGGGACACCTGTCTTACCTGTGGGGCCCACCTGTCTTACCTGCAGGACACATCTGTCTTACCTGCAGGGCCACACCTGTCTCACTGGCAGGCATACTTGTCTCACCTGCGGGGCACACCTGTCTCAGCTGCAGTGCATACCTGTCTTACCTGCAGGGGGCACACCTGTCTTACCTGTGAGCCCCTTCCTGTAGTCTCACAGGCTGCCTGGCGCTGAGGTAGGGCAGGCAGGCGTCCACCACCGTGTTCAGGTCATTCTCGCCTGCAGAGACAGTTAAGATGGGTGGTTCAGAGGGGGGAGCGCTCAGCCACAGCCCCCTCCCACCTGCCCCCCCCATCTCCCCAACCTGTGGGCCATGTCCCACCACTGGATCGTGGCCTACTTGCATGAGTGGTCGGCTGTTGCGTGCACATGCACGAGCATCATGGTTGCTCTCGGTCTCACTCGCGCAAGCAACGGGGTGGTCGTGCGTGTGTACGCATCTTCCTGCATGCCTGCCCCTCCCACAAAAAATGGGGAGGTCAATCTAGAGCAGAGGTCTCCATCCGTGGCAACTTTAAGACCTGTGGACTTCAACTCCCAGAATTCCTCAGCCAGCTTGGAGACCCCTGATCTAGAGAACCTGCTCTCCCCTAAAGCAGAGGCCCCCAACTTTTTGGGCACCAGGGACCGGTTCCTTGGAGAATAGTTTTTCCATGGACCGGAGGGTGCGTGCTTTTGTGTGCTGCCTGCATCCCACAGAGAGGGCTTTGCTTGTTTGTGCATTCTGGTTACTAGCAGGTCGTGGCCCGCTACTGGTCCACAGACTGGGGGCTGGGGACCCCTGCTCTAAAGCAACAGCATGAACTACGGTAGGCCAGCGCAGAAACCTCAGCCTGGAACAATGCCAGGAGCGTTGTGTGGTGCTCCTGGTACTCACCCAGATCCAGCGCCTGGCAGAGGGAGCCGAGGCCCTGCAGCACCGCCAGCTGCAGCTTGAAGGCCAGGCTGTGGCCGTAGACGGGCCCGGCGTGGGCGCTGGTGGGGGCCTGGGCGGCGAGGGAGGCAGCCAGCTTGGGCAAGACGTCTTTGCAGAAACGGCTCCTCAGGAAGTCCCCACTGCAGGATCCCAGAGTGCACAGCACCTGCGGAGAAGCCCAGCGGGTGGTCACTCACCCCCCCCCAGACAGGACCCAAACTGCTGAACGGAAGGAGAGAGCCCTTTGCCAGGGTGCTTCACTTCCTGTTCCCTGGGCTTGTTTCTCCTTTCTCCCAGGGAGAGAGGAGGGAGAGAGGAGGAGGGAGAGAGAAGGAGAAAGAGAGAGGAGGAGAGAGGAGGAGAGAGAGAGAGAGAGAGAGAGAGAGAGAGAGAGAGAGAGAGAGAGAGGAGGAGGAGAGAGGAGAGAGAGAAGGAGAGACAGAGAGAGAGAGAGAAGGAGAGAGTGAGAGGAGGAGAGGAAGGGACAGAGAGAGGAAGGGACAGAGACACAGAATGGGAGAGAGGAGACAGAGAGACACACAGAGAGAGAGGAGGAGAGAGAGAGAGAGAGAGAGAGAGAGAGGAGGAGGAGGAGAGAGACAGAGGAGAGAGGAAGGGACAGAGACACAAAGAGGGAGAGAGGAGACAGAGAGACACACAGAGAGAGAGGAGGAGAGAGGAGGAGAGAGGAAAGAGACAGAGAGAGAGAGAGAGAGGAGAGAAGGGGAGAGAGAGAGAGAGAAGAGAGAGGAGGAGAAAGACACAGGGAGGAGAGAGGAAGGGACAGAGACACAGAGAGGGAGAGAGAGAGAGACACAGAGAAAAGAGAGGAGGATAGAGGAAAGAGACAGAGAGAGAGAGGAGAGAGAGAGAGAGAGGAGGAGAGAATGAGAGAGAGAGAGAGGAGAGAGGAGGAGAGAGACAGAGAGAGGAGAGAGGAAGGGACAGAGACACAGAGAGGGAGAGAGACAGAGAGACACAGAGAAAAGAGAGGAGGATAGAGGAAAGAGACAGAGAGAGAGAGGAGAGAGAGAGAGAGAGAGAGGAGGAGAGAATGAGAGAGAGAGAGAGGAGAGAGGAGGAGAGAGACAGAGAGAGGAGAGAGGAAGGGACAGAGACACAGAGAGGGAGAGAGGAGACAGAGAGAGGGAGGGACGGAGGGAGAGTGAGTTCTCCCTGAGGCTGGGCTCCAGCAGAATTTCAAAAGCTCAGAAGACTAAATCTTCCAACATTATTATTATCATTATTATTAATAATAATCATTGCAGTCAGCCAGATGTTCAGACTGAATTTGGCATTTTTGTCTACCTATCGAGTCCTTACTTATTATTATTATTATTATATAAAACCTTTATTGTCATTTTTTTACTGTGGGCACAACGGCACACATCAAAAATGAAATTAGTTGCCCGCTCTCAAAGACAAACACATACGTGACACACACCTATACATATTATGTACAACATATGTATAGACCCATAGACCTACATATACATAACAAATAAATATTAAATACTGCCCACATTATTATTATTATTATTTGTCAATGCTGCAAATACTGTATATTCTTGCTTTGACAATATGCAAAACTGTCTGGTATTTACTGGGTTAATACATAGTTTAGAGTGGGGGGGGGGTAAAAAGCGGGAAAGAAAGAGGAAGTAAACTTTTGACCTTCACACTAATTGGATAATGTGACTTGTGACTGCAAGATAAGGGAGGGGTTTAGCAAGAAAAGTTTGATGCCAGCGAGAGGAAGTCAGATTCTGGCATCAAAACATCCATGATGGTGACCGGCAATTTGTAGCTCTGTAATAAAGACTTTAGGAAACATGACTGAAAGTTCTTTGAAGTGCTTCATTAGTTGGAACCTTGACATTATTATTATTATTATTGTTATTATTATTATGATGTTATTGTTTTTATTAACCTCTGGTCCCCGTGACCGACCCAGATGGGATCCTGCAGCCTTAGGATGGGACGCGTAGTTTCGCCTTACCTTAAAGGCTCTGAGAACAGCCAAGGGGTCGTCGTTGATCAAGCGGCACACGAGAGCAGGCCACGCCCGATGGGCCAGTGGAAGGAGAACGTCTTCATGTGGACCAAGGACCATCAGACACAGTTCCAGGACATCGAGGGCCTATCAGGAGAAGCCCCAGAGTCAGAGGATAAACGTGCCAGGATTAAGGGAGGCGAGCGATGATGTTGGGGAAACAGAGGACTGGGTCTCTCATTCGTAACGTACGAATATGTGGCTCAGGGTTGAAATGTGGGTTCCTTAGCGGCCTGAGATGGGTTGCTTTCTAACGGACATTTCATGATCCAACTAGGGAACATCATCAGTGCTAGAAGGGAGAGGGGTTGGCCTTCTGTCTCCCTTCTAGCACTGATAGTGTTCCCTAGTTGGATCATGAAATGTCCGTAAGAAATCAACCAAGTTCAGAGAGCACCAAGGACCCCATAAGTCCTCCTCCTCCACCACCTCCTCCATTCCACAAACTCCACTCCCTTTTAGCATTGATGATGTTCCCTACTTGGGTCATGAAATGCTTGCAGTAGGAAAAGCTCAGAGAGCACCAAGGACCCCACAGTCTTCCTCTCTGCAAACCCAACTCTAGCACTGATGATGCTACCTAGTTGGGTCATGAAACATCTCCAAGAAAACAACCAAGTTCAGAGAGCACCAAGGACCCCACAGTTGTCGTCGTTGTCCTCCTCCTCCTCCTCCTCCTCCTTCTCCTCCTCCTCTCCTTTTCCTCTTTGCACACCCTCCCTTCCTTCTAGCATTGATGATGTTCCCTAGTTGGGCAATGAAACATCTGCAAGGAAACAACCAAGTTCAGAGAGCACCAAGGACGCCACAGTTCCTCCTCCTCTTCCTCCTCTTCCTCCTCCTCCTCCTCTCCTTTTCCTCTCTGCACACCCTCCCTTCCTTCTAGCACTGATGATGCTACCTAGTTGGGTCATGAAACATCTGCAAGAAAACCACCCAGCTCAGAGAGCACCAAGGACGCCACAACTTATAATGCGCTCGGTCCTTATGGACAGTAAGAGGTTTAAGCAAAGGCCGAAGCAAGAAGGAAGAGGGAGAGTCATGTCATGCCTCAGTTGGAGGCCTTGGAGCGGATAACTGTCCTTCTCTGCCTCCAGTCCAGTGAGAACCTTTTGCAGCAGGAAAAGAGGAACACAGCTCTATGAGGGGCTTCCTTGCCAAGGACAGTCGGACTCGGCTTGGCGTAAGGGTAGCTTCAGTGTTCTGCTCAAGACTGCCTCCTCCTTTCCAAGGTCAGGTTCTCCTGAGCCTGACAAGAACATGCCCCTCCGTGGACCAGGATTCTGATAGCTCTGAGGATGATTGGTTAAAAGGTACATAGGCTGAGATGGAAGAATTAACATTCAGGCCTCAGCCCTGCTCTGGGGTTGTGGAAAGTCCCATAGGAAACCACAAGCCTCTGGGTCAGGGGTGAGCAACCTTGGCTCTTTTAAGACCCGTGGACTTCAACTCCCAGAATTCCTGAGCCAGCATGGGGAACTACGGCCCCCTCATGACTCGTGGACTTCAACTCCCAGAATTCCTGAGCCAGCATGGGGGAACTATGGCCCCCCTCATGACTTGTGAACCTCAACTCCCAGAATTCCTGAGCCAGCATGGGGGAACTATGGCCCCCTTTATCACTTGTGGACTTCAACTCCCAGAATTCCTGAGCCAGCATGGGGGAACTATGGCCCCCTTTATGACTTGTGGACTTCAACTCCCAGAATTCCTGAGCCAGCATGGGGGAACTAGGGCCCCCTCATGACTTGTGAACCTCAACTCCCAGAATTCTTGAGCCAGCATGGGGGAACTACGGGCCCCTTCATGACGGATGGACTTCAACTCCCAGAATTCCTGAGCCAGCATGGGGGAACTATAGTTCCCCCATAGTCTAAAGTTTCAGATACACCTCTGATCTATGCATGATTCTCACTGTCTGCGTCAACCAGATAATAATACAAAGTAATATTCTTATTTAGTAATTCTCCAGTAGCTTAGAATATTAAGCATTAAATAAAAATATTAAGGGAAAACCCAAACGGGGAAAAGCTTATGAGGCCATTGATTGGCTACAAGATTGAATGTTTAAAAACAAGTAAGATTTGAACTCAAGATATTGCTATGAGTCGAGACAAAGAAAAATTTTAGTTAAGTAAAACTTAAGAAGTAAAATACTAATAATTAAATGTGTATATTGGTTTGTGGTATAATAATAATAATAGTAATAATAATAAAGTTGGAAGGGACCTTGGAGGTCATCTAGTCCAACCCCCTGCTTAGGCAGTTCAGACAAATGGCTGTCCAGTCTCTTTTTAAAAACTTCCAGTGTTGGAGCATTCACCGCTTCTGGAGGCAGGTTGTTCCACTGGTTAATTGTTCTCACTGTCAGGAAGTTTCTCCTTAGTTCTAGGTTGCTTCTCTCTTGATTAGTTTCCATCCGTTGGTTCTTGTCCAGCCTTCAGAGGCTTTGGAGAATAGCTTGACTCCCTCTTCTTTGGGGCAGCCCCTGAGATACTGGAACACTGCTATCATGTCCCCCCTTGTCCTTCTCTTCATTAAACTAGACATGCTCAATTCCAGCAACTGTTCCTTATATGTTTTAGCCTCCAGTCCCCTGATCATCTTTGTTGCTCTTCTCTGCACTCTTGCTAGAGTCTCAACATCTTTTTTACATCGTGGTGACCAAAACTGGATGCATACTAACAGGTTAAAAATTATTAAGTCTCAAATATGAGATAGGAGACATAAACGGGGGGGGGGAGAGGAGGAAATACTAAGTAGGAAATAAAAGAAATCTCGGCCTCCCTTACCTTCAGCCGCACCGCAAGGCTCTTGCTGGGGAGTAGGTGGATGGCCCTCTCCAGGACATCCTTAGCCATCTGGGCCTGCAAGGGCAACGGTTTCTCTGCCTCTGGAGCCTCTTCCGTTGCTCCGGGCTGCCCGACAGAATCCTCTGGGGAGGCAAGAGGCCACAGCTGTGGGCACAGCTGGTGGGGCGGAAGGGAAGCTTGCTTGTCCAGCTTTGCCAATAGCTGTGTGAGCGTTGCCCATCCTCCTGTCCAGCCACAGACCTTTCTGGATCTACCAACCTTCCTCCTCTTCTTCCTCGACATCCCCCTCTGCAATCTGCTTCTGCTTCACGTAGGCCGAAAAGAACTCTTCCATTTCTGCTGCGGTGGGCAGGTGGGTCGGCCTCTGTGCCGGCCGGCAGGAAGGACCACCGTCCAGCTCGTGGTGGGTTTGCTGCTCCGGCCCAAACCAGGAAACTGCCAAGAGGAAGAAAATGCATTTGGGCCTAGTTGGATCAAAGATGGGATGGGCAGCAGTGAGAATTTCAGACCAACCTCTAGTTCGTCCACATCAGAGTAAGAGTTGGAAGGGACCTCTGAGGTCTTCTAGTCCAACCCCTGCTCAAGCAGGAGACCCCAACCTTGGCAACTTTTAAGACCTGTGGACTTCAACTCCCAGAATTCCCCAGCCAGCCCTGAGGTCATCTAGTCCAACCCCCTCCTTAGGCAGGAAGCCCTATACCATTTCAGACAAACGGCTGTCCAGTCTCTTCTTAAAAACTTCCAGTGTTGGAGCATTCACTGCTTCTGGAGGCAGGTGGTTCCACTGGTTAATTGTTCTAACTGTCTATTCTATTCTACAATCTGTCTATTCTATTTTATTTTATTCTGTTCTGTTCTGCAATCTTTCTATTCTATTCTATTCTATTCTATTCTATAATAATAATAATAAAGTTGGAAGGGACCTTGGAGGTCATCTAGTCCAACCCCCCTGCTCAGGCAGGAAACCCTATACTATTTCAGACAAATGGCTGTCCAGTCTCGTCTTAAAAACTTCCAGTGTTGGAGCATTCACCACTTCTGGAAGCAGGTGGTTCCACTGGTTAATTGTTCTAACTGTCTATTCTATTCTACAATCTGTCTATTCTATTTTATTTTATTCTGTTCTGCAATCTTTCTATTCTGTTCTGTTCTGTCCTATTCTATTCTTTCCCTTCCATTCTAAAACACATTTAAACAACATTAGCACTAGCCCTTAGACTTATATACCGCTTCACAGTGCTTTCCAGCCATCTCTAAGCGGCTTACAGAGTCAGCCTATGGCCTCCATCAATCTGGGTCCTGATTTTATCGACCTCGGAAGGATGCGAGGCTGAGTCAACCTTGAGCTGGTCAGGATCGGACTGCTGGCCGTGAGCAGAGTCAGTTAGCCTGCAACGCTGCATTCTAACCGCTGGTCCACCGTGGATCTAAATACTTTTAGATTTCAAAACTCTAAACATCGCATGGGGAGACGCTGAAGTATTTGTCCAAGAACCGAAAAGGCTGGAGATCCCTTGCAGCCGGATGCGTTAGGTAGCATGGGAAGATCTAAATCGAAGTACCGTAAGTCAGTCTGGTGAAAACAGAGATTTGGGGAAGGGAAGCTGCTGATTTTCTCCCACAGTGAAGCCACTGCTTTTTGTCTGCCCTGCAGCTCTGCGAGTAAAGCCGGAAGTGGAAGGAAGTCCCCTCAATTTAATTTGCTCCCGTTTCAAAAGCTCGGAGAATTGGTGATTAAAAACCACCCTGAACATCCGCCTTGAGGGACGGCTGCAAGGAGCAAGGTCAGATATAAAGGGGGGGGGGAATAGACATTAGAACAGTGGTTCTCAACCTGTGGGTCGGGACCCCATTTGGGGTCGAACGACCATTTCACGGGGGTCGGCAAACAACGCAGTCCGCCATTTTTTTCCCCTTTTCCTTAGCTGTGCTACTCCCTTTTATTCTATTGGCTTTTGAATAGAGTCTAATTCTATTGGCTTTCCAAAGCCAATAGGAATTGTCTAGGCTGTCTCTGCTCTGCTGAGCCCGCCAAAAGTCCCATTCTGCAAACAGTGCTGCACCAGTTGAGTAGTCCTCGACTTACGACCAGTTGAGTAGTCCTCGACTTATGACCAGTTGGGGGGGGGTTGCGGCATTAAAAAGGTTGAGAACCACTGCATTAGAAGAACAGACACTGCCCCTGTCCTAGGGAGCGTCTTGCTCCAGAGGGGACGTGGGCCCCCAATCTTCTGGGCTCCCTGCATATCAACATTTGGCTCTGCCAACTGGCAGGGGGGTCCAAGAATGGCGTGCAGCCTTGTGTGTGTGTGGGTGGGGGGGGAAGGGGTTGGTGACTTCAGTGTGATCCTTCTGCCTTGTTAAATTGTGTTTCTTTTTAGGTGACTTATCTAATATCTAAGGTCCAATGAGAAGGAAGGACTCCCCGGAGAAGAGCCTGATGCTGGGAAAGATGGAGGGCGAGAGAAGAAGGGGACGACAGAGAAGGAGGGGGCTGGAGGGAGTCCCTGAAGCAGGAGGCAGGAGCTTCAACGGACTCCAGAAGATGGTGGAGGACAGGAAGGCCTGGAGCAGTGTTTCTCAACCTTGACCATTTTAAGGCATGTGGACTTCAACTCCCAGAATTCCACAGCCAGCAATGCTGGCTGTGGAATTCTGGGAGTTGAAGTCCACATGCCTTAAAATGGTCAAGGTTGAGAAACACTGGCCTGGAGGCATGTGGTCCATGGGGTCGCGAAGGGTCGGACACAACTTTGCAACAACACAGGTCCACTATCTAAGGGGCTGCCACAAAGAAGTGAGATCAATCTATTCTCCAATGGCCCTGAAGGTGGAACAAGAAGCAACGGATGGAAACTAATCAAAGAGAGAACAAACCTAGAAATAAGGAGGAATTTCCTGACAGTGAGAACAATTAATTAGTGGAATTGAATGGCCTGCCTCCAGACAGTGTGGGTGCTTCAACACTGAAGCACCCACCGAAGGACTTTAAGAAGAGATTGGACAGCCATTGGTCTGGAATGGTCTAGGGCGCAGGTCCCCAATCGTTTGGGCACCAGGGACTGGTTCTGTGGAGAGAGGGTGTAGTTTTGTGTGCTGCCTGCATCTTGCAGATGGGGCTTTGCTTGTTTGTGAAACCCCCCCCGGTCCAGGGTCTCCTGCCTGAGCAGGGGGTTGGACTAGAAGGCCTCTAAGGTCCCTTCCAACTTTGTTATTGTTTTTATTTGAAAAACTGCCCAGTTATGTGAGGTGGGTGGTGTAGAACAGCGGTCCGCAACTTTTCCACCTGGGAGGCCCGGCACAGGGGTGTGTGAGTGGCAGGTGCACACACACGCGCACAGCTCCATTGGTGTGAGCAGCACACCTGTGTGTGCATCTTCCACTTATCCAATTGGAGCTTTGCGTGTGAGTAGAAGGTGCTGGCGTGCACACAAAGCTCCACTCACACATTAATGTTTTAATTTTGAGAGAGGAACTGCTCGGGCATTCCCCCTGGACCGCATCAAGAGGGAGGAGGAGAAGGTGAGAAGTAAGTAGGAAGGTGGAGGTGAAGGAGGAGAGGGGGAGAGTGAGGAAGAAGAGGGAAAGAAGTAAGTTGGTTTGAGGTGGGATGCGGTTTGGGGGGAAATAGGCGGGCAAGACCGAATGTGGTGTGTATCAATTTGTTTTTGTTTTTTATCTGAAGTATTTGTAAGATCGTTATGTGTTGTAAAATTGAAAATAAAAATTTTTGCAAGAAAAAAAAAAAAGCTCCACTCGCACGAGCAGCCTGTGAAGTTCCATTTATGCGAATGGAGCTCCACGTGTGACCACCAGCGCCCTCCACTCGTGTGAGTGGAGCTTCACACGTGCACACTTGCCCGTCGCTCGCGCGGTCTGGCTACAAACGCACCACGGCCCAGGGGTTCGGGACCCCCGGGGTAGAAATTTGATCATTAAAATAAATCGTTAAAAATGCCTAGGTGGGTCAAGCTCATTTCTGCCAAGAAACAAACCTGCGCTTAGACTACAAAGACTGTCAGGCCGGACAAAAAGGTGGACGATGGATACACAGCCCCCTCTCTCTCGCACACACGCGTAGCCTGGAGCTTGTACTTAGCAGCTGCTCGTTTTCTGGTCTAGTGCAGATGACGATAATAATAATTTTACGTGCCATCTGACTCTCAGGGACTCTGGGCAGTTTGCAAAATGGGAAAGCATTTAAGGAAACGGCACACACAAAAAAGAACAACGATGGGAGAGAGAACAAATCCAGATGGGAACAAAGAGAAAGAAGCAAAGAGGGCTTCAGTCACACTTGCACACAGCCAGGGGTTTCGGGGCTGTGAAAGTTGGACCCTAAGAAAGGCTGAGCGCCAAAGAACGGAGGCCTTTGAACTCTGGTGCTGGAGAAGACGCCTGCGAGTCCCCTGGACTGCAAGGCGATCCAACCGGTCAGTCCTGGAGGAGATCCACCCTGACTACTCTTTAGAAAGCCAGATCCTGAAGTTGAAAGTCAAGTCCTTTGGCCACCTAATGAGAAGGAAGGACTCCCTGGAGAAGGGCCTAATCCTGGGGAAGATGGAGGGCAAGAGAAGAAGGGGACAACAGAGAAGGAGGGGGCTGGATGGAGTCCCTGAAGCAGCAGGTGCGAGCTTCAGTGGACTCCAGAAGATGGTAGAGGACAAGAAGGCCTGGAGGAACATGGTCCATGGGGTTGTGATGGGTCGGACACGACTTCGCAACTAACAACAACATCTTCTTGGATGAGAAGTGAAATATTTTCAAGGAAAAGAAAAAAACCATGAAAATCCAGTTCCTTTTGGAAAAAGCACATTTGGGACTCTCGTTTTTGCTGTTGATTCAAACCTTACATTGGGGGGGGGGGCGACCTCTCCCAGGTGAGGAGGGATGTTGTATCACAGTGTTTCCCAAACTTTACAATTTTAAGGCATGTGGACTTCAACTCCCAGAATTCCACAGCCAGCGGAATTCTGGGAGTTGAAGTCCACATGCCTTAAAATTGTCAAGTTTGGGAAACACTGTTGTATCAGAAAGCCGGACTGTGACAGAGAAGGTATGCTTCCTCACTCTCAAAAGGCAACATTTAATTGAGGGGACCTAGACCACAGCTCCCCCCCCCCTGTCCAAATATACCAGACAGGTAAAATCAATCGGTAGACAGGCAGTCCGTCAAGTAACCGGGTCTTATGCCATACAAGCCTTGATTGGTGGTGACCAGCGTCTTGAATTCCACCTGGAAGCCAACTAGGTTAAGTAACCCCTTTCTCTGTACTCTGGCCAGAGTTTCATTAATTAAGATGGGCAGCCATACACTGTGATTAACAAATGAACAAAGTCTTTAGCTCATGTTAAAGAAACACAATGGCTATATTCACACCACACGCAACCTCCAACCAACAAACCAATTTCCAAGAATCTGAGAAATGATCAGTAAGTAAAAGAGGCTCTCTTAACTCAGACTAAGCCATGAGGTAGCCGACTCCATCTGAGTCGTGTGTGTGTGTGTGTGTGTGTGTGTGTATGTGTATGTTCAAGCCAGTTTCTGACTCCTGAACAAGTCCCAATGGGTTTTCTTGAAAAAGGTTTTTGCAACTGGTTGGTTCTTGCCCCCCCTTCCAGGATGGAGGGAAAGTAACTGCGACAAAAATCAGGCTTGTCATATGCTATATTTTTTCTATCCTGCTCTATGAAGTAGAGAGTCGGTCTCTGACAGAAGGCCACCGGAAGAGACTAGAAGCATCTGAAATGTGGATTTACAGGTGGCTGTTATGTATAAGCTGGGTGGACAAGATCAGAAATGAGGAGGTGTTAAGCCACCTGGGAAAGCCAAGGGAAATCATCAAAACAATTAAAAAACGAAAATTAGAATATTTCGGACATGTGATGCGACACCCAGAAAAATATGGCCTGCTCCATTTCATCCTCCAGGGAAAGATGGAAGGCAAACGAGGTCCAGGCAGAAGAAGAACATGGTGGCTTCAAAATCTAAGGGACTGGTTGGGACAAAACTCAGCAGCATTTTTTTGTGCGGCAGCTGATAAAAACAGGATCGCCAACATGATCGCCAACGTCCGATAACGGATAGGGCACAAGAAGAAGAAGGACTGCGACAAGATAACAAACCGGCTTCAGGCCCAAGGGAAAAACGTAGGAGACTCCCAGCCTCTGGTTTTCTAACCTGACCCTTAACCACTATACCGGGGGTGTCCAACCTTGGCAACTTTGAGACCTATGAACTTCAACTCAACTTCAACTCCGATGCTGGTTGGGGAATTCGGGGCGCTGAACTCCACAAGTCTTAAAGTTGCCGAAGTTGGACACCTCTGCACGACGCCAATCTAGCTCTCTTAACCTGGTCTAGTCTCTTCTAAACCCAGTTAGACATAAAAGCAGGCTTAGCTGATCCTTTGGTTTATCGCTGCCCTTCCCAATACCCTCCAGAGCAGCGGTTCTCAACCTGTGGGTCGGGACCCCATTTGGGGTCGAACGACTATTTCACGGGGGTCGCCAAACAACGCAGTCCGCCATTTTTTCCCCCTTTTCCTTAGCTGTGCTACTCCCTTTTATTCTATTGGCTTTTGAAAGCCAATAGAATAGACTCTCCTGAATAGAGTCTAATTCTATTGGCTTTCCAAAGCCAATAGGAATTGTCCAGGCTGTCTCTGCCCTGCTGAGCCCGCCAAAAGTCCCAGTCTGCAAACGGTGCTGCAAGTTGTCTGCAGCGAAGGCGAGCTGTCTGGAAGTTTCCACCCCTCCCTGCTGAGCAACTACTAAAAATGTAAGTAAAAGAGGGCCGGGGGTGGGAGGTGGGAGGCCGGCGGGCGCAGGGAGGGTTGCTGGCGCACGTGGGGCCCGGCGGGTGCCTTACCTCCCTTGGGCTGGGCCAGCTGGTGGCCCAGCCGGTGGTTGGCCTGCTCCATCGCTGCCCCTTGCCAGCTACACCTCGGCTGGCGCAGGGGGCGACACCACGCATGCGCGGCGCTCCCGGGCAGGGAAAGTCCTCGACTTACAACCGGTTGGGTAGTCCTTGACTTACGACCGGTTGGGGAGTCCTCAACTTATGACCGGTTGGGGTCGCAGCATTAAAAAGGTTGAGAACCACTGCTCCAGAGGTAAGTGTCTATGGGCAGCCATCCAGGTCCTGGTTGTCCCAAAGGTGCTTCTTTTTTCAGGAGGCATCTGGACTTCCTTGTTTTTCCTTTGAAGACATTTCGCTTCTCATCCCAGAAGCTTCTTCAGGTTCTGACTGGATGGTGGAGAAGGGAAGGATTTATACTCCTTGCAGACAGCCGGTCTTTTGCCTTCTTTCTGAGTCATTAAGACCACTTGGAGGTTTGTCTCTATTTGCACCGCTCAGGGGACCCTGAGGACACAGATAAGCCTCCAAGTGGCCTCAAGTACTGTCCAACAGAAGGCAAAAGACCAGCTGCCTGCAAGGAGTATAAATCCTTCCATTTCCCACCATCCAGTCAGAACCTGAAGAAGCTTCTGGGATGAGAAGCAAAACGTCTATACAGAAACACAAGAAAGTCCAGTTGCCTCCTGAAAAAAAAAAAAAAAACATCTTTGGGACATCCTGAAGTGGGTGGATGCCAGCACAGACTCATCTAGGGAGTCCTCAACGTACGACCACAACAGAGCTCAAAAGTTTGGCTGTAAATGGCTGCAGTCGTAAGCCGAGTTACCATTATGACCGGACTCAAATTTTATGACTGTTTTTACACACGGTCGTTACACACGCAGTCATTAAGGCAAACCACACGGCTGTAACTCCAAATCCAGTTTGCCCAATGGGCATTTTTGTCAGAAAAGGGCAAAAACCTTTAAAAGTGCAATGAGGTGGCCCCAGGGTGCTGCGACCGGTTGCCAATGCTAGCCGGCTGCCAAGCACTCAAAATACGATCACGTGGCCAAGTGTGTGTGTGTGTGTGTGTGTGTGAGAGAGAGAGAGAGAGAGAGAGAGAGATGTGGAAGTCAAAATTCTGAGGACTGGTGGCAGGTCCTGGTGGCAAGTAAGTTTTTTAATTGGTCATGAACTTTAAACATTAACCTTAAGCCAGGGGTCCCCAATCCCCGGTACCGGACCGCGGCATGCAAACAAGCAAAGCCCCCTCCGTGGGATGCAGGCAGCACACAAAACTACACACCCTCCGGTCCGTGGAAAAACCTTTCTCCACGGAAATGGTCCCTGGTGCCCAAAAGGTTGGGGGGCTCTGCCTTAAGCATCCAGTTGCAAATTGAGGACTACCTGTGTTGGCTGGGGAACACAGGAATTGAAGTCCAACAGACCCGGAGGCGAACAGGGCTGGAAATGTGAGTTTATTACCTTAAGGCAGTGTTTCCCAAACTTGACAATTTTAAGGCATGAGGACTTCAACTCCCAGAATTCCACAGCCAGCAACACTGGCTGTGGAATTCTGGGAGTTGAAGTCCACATGCCTTAAAATTGTCAAGTTTGGGAAACACTGCCTTAAGGGTAAAACCAGCAGCAAGTTCTGAGGCTCCGGCATTCCGAAAACCCTCCCCAATCTTTCATTCGTAGTTTACCTAGTGACGCCATCAGGGTCCGCAGAGCCCCCAGGAAGGATGGTGCCCGTTCGCTGTGGCACTGATCCAACCTGAACAAAACATCTCCCACCAGGTCCTCCACCAAGGGGGCCACCCGGGCATCCGAGTGTCGGAGCATGGCCTCCAGCACCCGCAAGGCCTGGGCCTCCTCAACTGGGTGCCTGAGACGCAAGGAAACCTCGTTCACCAAGTAATCGGCGTTCTGCCCGAGCAGCTCAGGGATGGAGACGTAGCCGCAGGCCCCGCAGATGCCGGCCAGGGTCCCCTTGGCAGTCTGGCTGACCAGGAGCGTGCCGTCGCCGGCCTTTTCCAGGACGGGGTACAAAGCAGAGATCAACAGGAAACAGAAGTCTTTCCCCAGGGCAGAGGCAAAGCTGCCGATCCCTTCCAGCTGGACACAGATCTGCCAAATGTTGCTGTTCATACAGCGGATGCTGGGGCAGGATCCCAGGGACGGCAGAGGTCCCCGAGACGCTTCGTACGCCACAGCAAGAGGTCTGGAATCTGCGGGTTCAGCCCAAGATTCTTGGCCCTCCAAGCTGGTGACCAAATGCCAGTTTCCCGAGTCCACGTATTCTTCGAGTATGGAAGTGACGACCCCCAGAAGATCCTCTGAGCTCAGCGAAGCGCCCTGCGCCTCCTGCCCTGCGGCTCCAGCGATCAGTTCGTTGAGAACCATTGCAGCTTGCTTCCGGTACACAGCGGATTCCCTGTACAGGTCCATGAAGTGATCCACCAGCAGGTAGAGATTCCCGTGGCTGCCCAGAGCCCGGCAAATCTGCTGCAGGAGAGAGAAAATCCGCTCATCGGTGAAGAAGCGGAAGTACTTCCTCTGCAGGCCGGCCGGCAAGGGCAGCTGAAAGGCTTCCGGGGCGCCACTCTTCTCCTCCACTACCTTCACGTCCTTCACCTCCAGCTCCAGGACTTGCATCAGGGCCTTGGACAGACGCCGGAGGTGGGAGGCCGAGTTGAGAACCAGGCTCACCTTCGGGCCCAAGAGCTTCAGGTAGCCAAGGACCAGGTTTAAGGTGGCCATCTTGCCTTGGTCGTTCTGGGAGGTCATGAAGCGAGGCAAAGACGTGGCCAGAGAGTGGAGATCCTCACACAGGATGTCAGCCAGGCGCCGGTTCCCGGCCACACACTCCTGTGCGGCAATATCCTCCAAGGCCCTCTCACTCTCCCGCCGGACCTCGGCGCTCTCATCGTTCACCAGGCCAACTAAGGCTTTCAACAACTGGCCGGCCGAGTCCACCAAAGAGCGCCCACAGGTCGTCAGGAGGAGGTGAGCCATGTCCACCAGCTCCCGGCGCACTTTCCAGTGAGGATGGACAGACCCGGTTCCAACCACCTTCTTGATAAGGATGGAGAGTTTGGAGGCGGTGTTTCTCGCCCAGTCCGAGTCTCGGTGGACCCCGAGGGCCTGTATTTTACTCTGTTCCAAGGCTGGTTTCTTCCTCTCCTCTGGGAGCTGCGCTAGCTGCTCATCGGCCATCACCAGACTGACGGCCTTAGAGAAGAGCCTGATGGCCAAGACCACCACGGTGTGACCTTGCTTCACATCTCCTGTGATAACCTTGGAGAGAGCAATGGAGACACCGGGGAGGAAAGAGGCAAAGAGATCCCCGCATTGCCTCATCTCCTCTTTCTCCAGGGACCGGTGACCCTGTGGGCAGTCACACTGCAGAAGGAGAGCCTGCAGACACCGCAAGGCGGCCATCTTAACCTGCCGGGCTTTTTCCTGTTCGGCCAGGCCCAAAAGCAGGGACACAGCAAAGCCCAGCTGGGGAAGGCTGGAAGGCTGGTAGAGAGACAGGAGAACATCTCCGTAAGCGGAGTGGAGCAAAGCAAGCAGCGCCTGGACCACGTCTTGCTTCAGTTCCTCCGACAACGGGGCCAGCTGGGGTGGGCTGGAGGGGGACGCCAGGCAGACGCAGAGTTCGGAGAACAGCTCCAGGAGGAGATCCGCCTTCTTCACGCAGGTGGCCGAGAGCACAAAGCCGACGCACTGCACCACGCTTCGGACCACACCTTCCCGCTTTGGCCCAGGGGTCTTGAGGGTGAATCTCAAAGGGAAAAGGACGTATTCCTGGAGCTCCTGCAGGGCCGAGTCGCTGACCGCCCGCAGCTGTGAGCGGAGGCGCTCCACGTTCTCCACCGTCTGGGCCTTGGTCAGCTGGACGCAGGCGGGGCGGAGGGCTCCGAAGGCCTCCTGGGGGGTGTCGAAAATGGCCATGGCTGCTGCTGCCCCGCTCTCATCTTCTTTCGGCGTCCATTCTGCCAGCAAGAGAAAAAAAAGGACATTTTTATTGATTTCAGTTACATCCCGCCGTTATTTGTTTATTTTATTTTAAATAAATAACTCAACGCAGTGAACATACCTAATAGGGGGAGTCCTCGACTTATAACCATTCCTTTAGTGACCACTGAAAGTTACAACGGCACTGAAAAAAGTGACTTATGGTAGGCTTCACACTCAGGGTCACGTGATCAAACTTCGGACGCTTGGCAAACTGACTCGTATTTATGACGGTCACCGTGTCCCCCTGGGATCACGTGATTCCCCCCTTGTGACTTTCCCAGCTGGTGTCCGACAAGCAAAGCCAATTGGGGGGGGGAGCCAGATTCGGTTAACGACCGTATGATTCACTTAAGAACTGCAGCGATTCATGCATCCATCGTGGCAAAAAAGGTCACCAAACGGGGCCGAAATTCACTTAACAGCCACCTTACTTAGCAACGGCCTCAATGGTGATCGTAAGTGGAGGACGACTTGTACTCCTCCTCTTTTCCTCACAACAACCCTGTGAGGTGGGCCGGGAGGAGAGGGAGGGGGACTAGGCCCAAAGTGACGCCGCCGGCTTTCCTGCCCGGGGCAGGATTCGAACTCCGAACTTCTATTCTTAAGCACCCCGTACCGGGGCTGCCTCCTCAAACTCCCCCACGGGTCGTTCCTAGGCCCCTAGCTCCGACCCAGAGCCCGGGGACCCTCCTGGGAGAGGTCCCCCCCAGGCCCGGTAGGGGCAGCCGGGCAGCACCCTCAGCGGAGAACGGCCCCACGCCTCGCTCGGGCCTCCTGAGGGGGAGACGCGCCCCCTTACCTTCCTCCCCGACGCTCAAGGCGCCTGCGCGAGCGGCCGCGCATGCCCGGAGGCGTCGCTCGGGCAGCCAGCGCGAGCGCGCGGTACGAACCGCGCAGGCGCGTCCTTTCCCGGAGCGGACCGCGCAGGCGTGGCTCTCGGCGCCCGCGAGCTCCCGCGGTCACTTGGCAACTCGGCGTGCCGGCGCCCCCCCCTCCTCCTCCTGCTCCTGCTCCGCCGCTTGACCCCCTCCGGCGACCCGTAGCATGCCGCCCCCTGACCCTCGGCGGCGCCGGGGTGAAAGGGCGGGCGGCCATTTTGTGGCGGTTGGTCGCCCCTGAGGCCGGGGCCCGGTCCAGCCAGGCCGGGGCGGGGCGGGCGAGTCTCAGCGGCGGCGGCGGCGGGTCCCGCCATGTCGTCGTTCTCGGAGTCGGCGCTGGAGCGGAAGCTGTCGGAGCTGAGCAACTCTCAGCAGAGCGTGCAGACGCTGAGCCTGTGGCTCATCCACCACCGCAAGCACGCCGGGCCCATCGTCGTCGTCTGGCACCGCGAGCTCCGCAAGGGTGAGAGAGCCGCCGGGGGAGGCCAGCGAGCCGCAACCGCCGCGTAAGAGGGCCGCGAGCCAGCCCCCTCCACCACCACCGGCCCCATCATCCCCAGGCCGGGCTGCAGGGGAGCCGAGCGCCTCCCCGGCTGGTCCCGGAGTGGGGGGCCGAGGGAGGGGGCTAAGGAGGGGGGGAAGAGGCCCCCAGGGGCTTATTTGAGGGGGGGTCTCCGAAAGGCTTCATCTCGATGGGGTCTCGGACCTCGTCCCCGGGGAGAATCCGCTTGCCTGGGCCGGGTCCAGCCGTCCTCGTCTTACGACGCTTCGCTTAGTGACCTGCCCAAAGCTACCCTGCGGCTGAAAAGAGCGACGTGAGCGATCCTCGCACTTACGACCGTCGCAGACTTCCACCCTCACGTGGCCCAACGCTTGGCGACCGACTCGCTTTATGACAGTCACGCGATCCTCTTTTTCTGACCAATGGGGGAAGCCGGATTCACTCAATAATCCCCTGTTGCTCGCTTAACGACTGCGGCGGTTCACGTAACCGCAACACTCACTTTAGGACGGTCACAGTGACCCGGAGGATCCCCTCTGGCGAGGCCAGATTTGCTTAACAGCCTGTGGCTAACAGCTGGGGTGGTTTGCTTAGCAACCGTGGCAAGCGAGCTTGCAAAAAATGGGGCAAAGCTCCCTTAACCGCTGTCTCACTTAGCGACAGAAATTTTGGGCTCTGTTCAGGTCGTAAGTTGAGGACTGCCAGTAACACACAACGAGCGAGTTGGGTCTCCTTGGTGGCTTCAGTTCCCAAGAATCTCCTGGATGTCTATGACAGGTAGGCATACCTTGGCTCTTTTATGACTTGTGGACTTCAACTCCCAGAATTCTTGAGCCAGCCATGCTGGCTCAGGAATTCTGGGAGTTGAAGTCCATGAGTCATAAAAGAGTCAAAGTTACCTACCCCTGATTCAGCTCCTAGTTGTCCCAAAGGTGCTTTTTTTTTTCAGGAGGCAACTGGACTTTCTTGTTTTTTCTTTGAAGACCTTTTGCTTCTCCTCCCAGAAGCTTCCTCAGGTTCTGACTGGATGGTGAGAAATGGAAGGATTTATACTCCTTGCAAAGAGCTGGTCCTTTGCCTTCTTTTAGAGCAGTGGTTCTCAACCTGTGGGTCGGGACCCCATTTGGGGTCGAACGACCATTTCACGGGGGTCGCCAAACAACGCAGTCTGCCATTTTTTTCCCCTTTTCCTTAGCTGTGCTACTCCCTTTTATTCTATTGGCTTTTGAAAGCCAATAGAATAATAGACTCTCTTGAATAGAGTCTAATTCTATTGGCTTTCAAAAGCCAATAGGAATTGTCCAGGCTGTCTCTGCCCTGCTGAGCCTGCCAAAAGTCCCATTCTGCAAACGGTGCTGCACCAGTTGAGTAGTCCTCGACTTACGACCGGTTGAGTAGTCCTCGACTTACGACTGGTTGGGGGTCGCGGCATTAAAAAGGTTGAGAACCACTGTTTTAGAGAATCCTTGAGGCCATTTGGAGGCTGTGTTCTCAGGGTCAGCTGAGTGGTGCAAATGGGTGTGGAGCCTTCTGGGCTTCAGGATGTCTTCTGACCTGGGTCCCTTCGCGGTTGGAGATGGGCGCAGGATGATGGGATGAGTCTGTGTTGTCTGCATCTCCAACTGAAGCGCAAATGGTTCCTGTAGTCTGCAATGTTTTCTGGACATCCGTTCATGCTCCCGCACCCTTCGAAGGGGGTCCATCCCCAAGTGCGTGGCTAAATATCCGTGGAGGTTCTCAGTCATCCAGGTCCTTGTTGTCCCAAAGGGGCTTTTTCAAGAGGCAACTGGACTTTTTGTTTTTCTTTGAAGACATTTCGCTTCTCATCCCAGAAGCTTCTTCAGCTCTGACTGGATGGTGGAGAAGGGAAGGATTTATACTCCTTGAAGACAGCTGGTCATTTGCCTTCTTTTGGAGTCGTTGAGACCACTTGGAGATTTGTCTGTATTTGCACCACTCAGGTGACCTTGAGGACACATCCAAGAAGCTTCTTCAGTTCTGACTGGATGGTGGGGAATAGGGAAGGGACCCAGGGCAGAAGACGTCCTGCAGCCAAGGTGTCTCCACATCCATTTGCACCACTCAGGTGACCCTGAGGACACAGATAAACCTCCAGGTGGCCTCAACAACTCTCTAAAACAGCGGTGGTGAACTTATGGCACGGGTGCCAGAGGCAGCACTCAGAGCCCTTTCTGTGGGCACGCGCGCCGTCCCCCCAGTCCTAGGCCTTCAGCTGGGTTTTATAAAACCTTTTCGCTTTAGGCCTCCGCCGTCGTGTGCAAAAAAAAAAAAAAGGTTCAATCAATCAGTCAATTTCAATTTCTCGCGGGGAAAAAAAAGATCTTGCAAAGTTGGAATTGATTGAAAACTTTTTAGTTCCACCCAGTGTGCCGTTACCACCGCAGCCACGCCCACCCAATGGGCCACACCCACTCAATGGGCCACACCCACTCGGCACCCGACGATGCATAAGTAGGTTTTGCGTTGCAGTTTGGCCACTCAGACTCTAAAAGGTTCGCCATCACTGCCCTAAAAGAAGGCAAAAGCAGCTATCTGCAAGGAGTATAAATCCTCCCATTCCCCACCATTCGGTCAGAACCTGAAGAAGCTTCTGGGATGAGAAGCGAAACGTCTTCAAAATAAAAACAAGAAAGTCCAGTTGCATTGTGAAAAAGCTCCTTTGGGACAGTCAAGAGTGACGTGATGGCACGATCAATCAAAGTCAAGACTTTGAGAAGTTCATATCGTTGGGAAAAGTGGAAGGAAAGAGAAGAAGGTGACCAGTGTGAGAATAATAATTTGGGGTTCCAGTTTGAGTCGGGGTTGCTCACTAAGAAATGCAAATCAAATCCTGACAGCTGTGAGGAAAGGAGAAATAATTTATTCCCAAAAGCAAAGGGGGCAGTGTCAGGCAAATGGGGTACAGAGACAAGGGGAGTTTGTCCTAAATGTGGAACAATATATGTGCTGATTCTAGGGTGACCCTTGAGGGGCATGGGTGTATTGAGGTTTATTTTTGTGAACATTCGGTCCCGCGGGGAGACCAATTTAATTAACTCTTTGTGTTTACACAAAGTATGTGGATTAGGTCTGGGTAAACTTGTTTGAGGAAGTTTGAGTGAAAGATTTTCCTCTGTTTGCTATGATGACTTGATTAATTTAGTTTCAGCTTGACTGTCGGTTAGCTAACAGAGACGCTGATTCTCAGTCTATCGTAGATTATGTTATTGGGTTAACGAAAGCTGGGAACAAGCATAAAGAACAAAATGTAGTTCGATATAAAAATTTCCTGCACCAGCCAGCAAGTGGATGGATTCAGGGCTGTTGGGGGCCCCATTGGAAGAGCTGGAGAACCAAGCTGGGGACGGATTGTCCTGGGTCAGGGGTGGGCAACTCCAGCAACGTTATGACCCGTGGACTTGAACTTCCAGAATTCCTGGCCGTTGAAGACCACAGTTTGTAAAGTTGCCGTGTTTCCCCACCTCTGATCTATGTGGTCACTCAGAGTCAGCACTGACCTGGTGGCAGCTAATTGGTAAGCCAAAAACGGAGCGAGAAATCAGAATAGAATAGAGCTGGAAGGGACCTTGGAGGTCTTCTAGTCCAGCCCTCTGCTTAAGCAGGAAACCCCATACCATTTCAGACAAGTGACTGTCTAGCCCAGGGGTAGGCCACCTCGGCTCTTTTATGACTCATGGACTTCAACTCCCAGAATTCCTGAGCCAGCTGCCTACCCCTGGTCTAGCCCAGTGTTTCCCAAACTTGACAATTTTGAGGCATGTGGACTTCAACTCCCAGAATTCCACAGCCAGCGTTGTTGGCTGTGGAATTCTGGGAGTTGAAGTCCTCATGCCTTAAAATTGTCAAGGTTGGGAAACACTGGTCTAGCCCCTTCTTAAAAATCTCCAGTGATGGAGCGCCCACAATTTCTGGAGGCAACTTCTATTCCACTGGTTAATTGTCTTTGTCAGGAAGTTTCTCCTTAATTCCAGGTTGCTTCTCGCCTTGATTAGTTTCCATCTGTTGGTTCTTGTCCTGCCTTCAGGTGCTTTGCAGGATAGCTTGACCGCTTCCTCTTCTTTGTGGCAGCCCTTCAAACACTGGAAGACTGCTATCATGTCTCCCTTATTTCTTCTTCTCTCTAGACTAAATCGGGACCCTAAATCAAAAGATAGGGATACCTTAGGAGGGGGTGGAAGAGAACATGGTAAGTTGAAGTCCACCAGTCATCAAAGGGCCACGTTTGAAGACCCCTGGGCTAGCCACTCTAAGTGATTCAATCATCTTTAAGAACCCCAGTAGGCCATTTGTTCTGAGGCCTGGGGGGAAATCCAACTTTTCATAGTTTTGAAGAACCCTTTTAAGTAAAGCTGTGTTTCCCAAACTTGACAATTTTAAGGCATGTGGACTTCAACTCCCAGAATTCCACAGCCAGCGTTGCTGGCTGTGGAATTCTGGGAGTTGAAGTCCTCATGCCTTAAAATTGTCAAGTTTGGGAAACACTGAAGTAAAGCAACTCTCCGTTGTGCAAGTTGAAGCACCCAAAGGGAGTTCCCTGTGTCCCGCCCGAGGCCATTTTGTCTGGGATAGGATTCTGCCATAGGAAGGGGGTTGGACTAGAAGACCTCTGAGGTCCCTTTCAGCCCGAGGGTTCGCTTGCATTCCAACAACGATTGCCAGGGATTGTGTCCCCAGTAAAGAGGGGGGGAAAACGTGCTACTGAAATGAACCTTGTGGAAGAAAAAATATACTGGACAGCCATATTGTCTGAAATGGTATAGGGTTTCCTGCCTGAGCAGGGGGTTGGACTAGATGACCTCCAAGGTCCCTTCCAACTTTATTATTATTATTATTATTATTATTATTATTATTTTGGATCATCGCTCAGTCAACCAGATGTTCAGACTGGATTTGGCATTTTGTCTACCTATCGAGTCCTTACCCAGGACCTGGGATAGGCAGATGTGGATGTTTGATGGTATTACAGATATCATCGCAGGATGGAAGCAGTTCCTAGTAAGGCTGCCTTTTGCAATTGACTAATAGCGAATTTGTCTGGGTCCTCATTTTACCTACCTTGGAAGGATGGAAGGCTGAGTCAACCTTGAGCCGGTGAGATTTGAACCGCTGACCTGCTGAACACAGTCAGCTAAAGTGGCCTGCAGTACTGCCCTCTAACTGCTGCGCCACCTAGCACTGATGATGCTCCCTAGCTGGGTCATGAAATGTCTGCAAGAAAACCAGCAAGCCCGGAGAGCAGCCGGGACCCCTCATATCCTGTAACTGTCTACACCAGACCATGGTTTGGCTATCATTGGTCAATGGCAGATGCACCTGTGAACATGGGTCAGCGCCTGTGTTCCAGAATCCGTTACGTTCTTTCTGTTGCAACTTGACAAGAGTTCCTAGGGAACTTTTTGAGAGAAAGCCTTTTTTTTTTCCCCTGGAGGTTCTGGAGCTTTATTCCTTTCATGGATTTCTCAGTCCAGCCAACGCCAACCATGTGACCCAGGGTGGTATATGATATAGTTGATTTCTCATATCAGTAAACAGTTGCTAATCTGATACCAACAGAAGACAGTTTTTGTAGCCCAGGGTTGAACTGTGGGGTTCTTGGGACTCCTTGACCTTGGTGCTTTTCTTGCAGATGTTTCATGATCCAGCTAGGTAGCATCATCATCATCAGTTGTTGTTGTTATTAGTTGCGAAGTCGTGTCCGACCCATCGTGACCCCCTGGACCACGTTCCTCCAGGCCTTCCTGTCCTCTGCCATCTTCTGGAGTCCGTTGAAGCTCCTGCCTCCTGCTTCAGTGACTCCCTCCAGCCACCTCACTCTCTGCCGTCCCCTTCTTCTCTTGCCCTCCATCTTTCCCAGCATCAGGCTCTTCTCCAGGGAGTCATCATCATCAGCACTAGAAGGCATTAAGGTTTGAGTAGTGGAGGAGAGGGAGAAGGGTAGGGGGAGAACTGTGGGCTCCTTCGGTGCTCTCTGAGCTGGGTTTTTAGTTAGCGTGCAGACATTTCATGACCCACCTGGGTGACATCATCAGCATAGTTGAGTCAGGAAACATCTGCAAGAAAGCCACCAACTCAAGAGAGCACCGAGGACTCCACAGGTCTATCTGACCTCGTGGATCCCGCGGTTTGGATCAAAGAACAGCCTGTCTGTTCTTGCGTCTGGTGTAGTTCTGCCCACCCAAGGGGCAAAGAACTGTGAGAGAGGTGGGCTGCGAATGTTATTAAGCCCCTATTCATTAGTATGATTTGTACAACTGCAAAAAAGAAAAAAGAAACCAGAACAAAAAAAACTAAATAAGCTGCCTGCTTTATTTTTTTTTAAAAAGAAACAACTGGTATTTGGCAGCTATTAGAATAGAATAGGATAGGATAGGATAGGATAGGATAGGATAGGAATGGAATGGAATGGAATGGAATGGAATGGAATAGAATAGAATAGAATAGAATAGAATAGAATAGAATAGAATTAATAGAATGGGATAGGATTGGATTGGATTGGATTGGAATGGAATGGAATAGAATTAGAATAGAATAGAATAGAATAGAATAGAATAGAATTAATAGAATGGAATGGAATAGAATAGGATTGGATTGGAATGGAATAGAATTAGAATAGAATAGAATAGAATAGAATAGAATAGAATAGAATAGAATAGAATAGAATAGAATTAATAGAATGGAATAGAATAGAATAGGATTGGATTGGAATGGAATAGAATAGAATAGAATTAATGGAATGGAATAGAATAGAATAGAATAGAATAGAATAGAATAGAATTAATGGAATGGAATAGGATTGGAATGGAATAGAATAGAATAGAATAGAATAGAATAGAATAGAATAGAATTAATGGAATAGAATAGGATTGGATTGGAATGGAATAGAATTAGAATAGAATAGAATAGAATAGAATAGAATAGAATAGAATAGAATAGAATAGAATAGAATATAGAACAGAACAGAGTTGGAAGGGACCTTGGAGGTCTTCTAGTCCAGCCCTCTGCTCAAGTAGGAGAACCTATAACATTCCAGACAGGTGACTGTCCAGTCTCTTCTTTAAAAGCTCCAGTGATGGAGCCCCCACGATTTCTGGAGGCAACCTCTGTTCCCCTGGTTGATTGTCCTCACTGTTAGGAAGTGTCTCCTTAGTTTCCATCCATTGTTTCTCGTCCTGCCCTCTGGTGCTTTGGAGAGTAATTTGACACACACACACCCTCTTCTTTGTGGCAGCCCCTCAAATACTGGAATACTATATTAAATATTAAAACAATGTCAATAAGAGAGAGATAACGTGACATTTGTAGCGGTAGCTTATAACTCCTACATTTTTCGATAAAGTTTGTGAATTGGGTTTTAGGACTTGTTTTTGACGTGGCAAGCCTCTCTGGGGACCGACCCCGGGCTAATGCTGACACGTCCGTAATTACTATGTAATACTGTTTGCTTTGCCAGGCCCTTATTTCTGAAGCCCCCACAGAGCTTGGCAGAAGTTAGGCCAAGCTTTCTCGGTCTTCCACCCTTGGCTGAATCCAGCGAAGCTGTGGGAGGGCCGGTCTAAAGCTGGCCTCTCCCTCCCAAGAGCCTCGGTCGGGCTTTTTCTAGCTAAAGCTGTGAGACAGATAAACTTTTCTTTCAACAAAGTCAGGGCGTGACTGCAGCGTGTCCTGCACGCTGATAACTCTTCACCACCCAGCTACGCTGCTTGGTGCCCTGTCCTTGCAGCTGGCCCAGAGCAAGCCGGCTCCAGCTCGGTCAGGGGTGGGGAACCTTGGCTCTTTTCGGACTGGTGGACTTCAACTCCCAGAATTCCTGAGCCAGCCATGTTACTGTTTTTGAGCCAGGTCTGGTCTAATCTGTGCTTGTAGCTTTGGTTTTTCCTGCCTAAATGGAAAACTTTTTTTCCCCTCCACATTGAAACTCATTTTGTTGGGATAGGGCCCATTGTTCCAGTTTGTCAAGATCTTTTTGGATCCTGAGTTTGTCTTCCAGGGTGTTGGCTACTCCGACCAGTTTGGTGTCCTCTGCAAATTGGATGAGTTCCCCTTCAATTCCCTCCTCTAAGTCATTGATGAAGATATTGAAGAGTCCTGGGCCGAAGACGGAGCCTTCTGGTGCCCCATTGCTTACTTCCCTCCATGTGGATGGGGTGCAGTTGAGGACTACTCCTTGAGTACGGTTTTCCTGTGGACTATTTGCAACAAAACGTTTGAGGGTTCTGTGATCACGCCCCGACATCTTAGCCTTTTCCAGAGTGCTGCATTCTTCTGAAAGACTCTTTACAATGTCTGACGTTTCAGAGTCAATTAAATCTCTTTTTTTTGGCCCATTATTTATAAGCAGTAATTATTAATAATTAATAATTATTAAGGTGTGCTTAATAATTACGCACACCTTGATACAGGGGTGTGGATCTCCTTAAGCCACACCCTCCCCCATGACACAAACATACACATCACCTGATATGCTTGTATCCGCTAAGCTAGGGGTAGGCCACCTTGGCTCTTTTGTGACTCGTGGACTTCAGCTCCCAGAATTCCTGAACCAGCCATGCTGAGGGGAAAGGGAGAGGTTTCCAAGCTGAGCCAGGCTGGCTGAGGAATTCTGGGAGTTGAAGTCCACGAGTCATGAGGGGGCCATAGTTCCCCCATGCTGCTCAGGAATTCTGGGAGTTGAAGTCCACCAGTCATGAGGGGGCCAGAGTTCCCCCATGCTGGCTCAGGAATTCTGGGAGTTGAAGTCCACGAGTCATAAAGGGGGTCATTGTTCCCCCATGCTGCTCAGGAATTCTGGGAGTTGAAGCCTGCAAATCATGAGGGGGCATAGTTCCCCCATGCTGGCTCAGGAATTCTGGGAGTTGAAGTCCACGAGTCATAAAGGGGGTCATTGTTCCCCCATGCTGGCTCAGGAATTCTGGGAGTTGAAGTCCACGAGTCATAAAAGGGCCAAGGTTGCCTACCCCTGCACTAAGCGTATAAACTTGTATACATCTTGGAGGTGGAAAATACCCATGGAAATGGTGATATGGTTGGTCAAAATACTCGCTTGCCCAATCATTGTGCACACAGTGTAAAACTTAAGTGCGATTGCTATTTTATTTTATTTTATTATTTTATTGGCTAAATTTATTAAGCCGCCCGTCTTGCCACAGGCTAAATCTTGTGGGCCTGCAAATATGGCAGCCTTCAGGCTTTAACTAGGCTGTCCTTAGCTGGTTTGCCTCTGTGCCTTGCCCAGCTTGCGGCTGAGTTGTTACGCATGAATGGCGTCCTTGTGAATGCACAAGGCCACTCCCCGCCGTGGCTTCCCTGCAGCGGTCTCCTGCTGGAGCCTTCTTTAGGTGCCCGAGAGCAGCCCCCCCTTCCCCTCCCATCTGTTAACCTGCTTGATCTGATTTTTTAACACTCTTTATGTGTCGTGTTACAAAGAGACACTGTGCTGCGGTTGACAGAACACAGTCCAGAGGCTGCAGTTCCCAGGAAAGAAAGGGCTGCCCTGATCGTTGCCGTTTCTCCCTACTTGGAGGGCCAAGTAAACAAACAAACAAATAAATAAATAAATAAATATCAGGAAGAATCCAAGGCTTTTCTTTGAAAAAGGCGAGTTTCAGAGAGGGGTGATTTTAAAGGAGAATATTTCCAGCTCAAGGGTTGAAATGATGGGTCCTTGGTGCTCTCTGAGCTTGGTGGTTTTTCTTGTAGACGTTTCATGACCCAACTAGGGAACATCCTCAGTGTTAGGAGGAGGAGGACCGTGGGGTCCTTGGTGCTCTCTGACCTTGGTGGTTTTTCTTGCAGATGTTTCATGACCCAACTAGGGAACATCATCAGTGTTAGGAGGAGGAGGAGGACCGTGGGGTCCCTGGTGCTCTCTGAGCTTGGTGGTTTTTCTTGTAGACGTTTCATGACCCAACTAGGGAACATCATCAGTGTTAGGAGGAGGAGGAGGATCGTGGGGTCCCTGGTGCTCTCTGAGCTTGGTGATTTTTCTTGCAGATGTTTCATGGCCCATGTGGGGAACATCATCAGTGCTAGAAGGGAGGAGGAGGAGGAGGAGAACTATGGAGTCCTTGATGCTCTCTGGGCTTGGTGGTTTTTTTGCACACATTTCATCACCCAACTAGAGAACATCAATAGTGCTAGAAAGGAGGGGGGGAGAAGGAGAAGGAGAACTATGGAGTCCTTGATGCTTTAGAAAGGAGGAGGGGGGAGGAGGAGGAGGATTGTGGAGTCCTTGGTCCTCTCTGAGCTTAGTTGTTTTCTTGCACAGGAGAGGAGGAGGAGGAGGACTTTGGGGTCCCTGGTGCTCTCTGAGCTTGATAGTTTGTGGGGAGGAGGAGGGGGGAAGAGCGAGGAGGAGGACTGTGGGGTCCTTGGTGCTCTCTGAGCTTGGCTGTTTCCTTGCAGACGTTTCACGGCCTGCTGGGGAACATCATCAGTGCTAGAAGGGAGTGGAATTTGTGGGTAGGAGGAGGAGAAGAAAGGAGAGGAGCAGCAGGAGGAGGAGGACTGTGGAGTCCTTGGTGCTCTCTGAGCTTGGTGGTTTTGTGGACAGAAGGAGGAGCAGGAGGAGGAGAGGGAGGAGGAGGAGGAAGAAGAGGACTGGGGGGTCCTGTGTGCTCTCTGAGCTTGCTTGTTTCCTTACAGACGTTTCATGACCCAACTAGGGAACATCATCAGTGCGCGTAAGGAGTGCGGTTTGCTGCCAGTTTATATCCTGCCCTTTTGCCCTGTCAGTGTCGCTGGTCTTAGAGATTCTTTGGCTGGGCTGTTGGCTTCTTTGGCAGCTTCTCCAGTGGGGCCTTACTTACTTGATCGATGGCCTGATGTTAATCTTGGAGTTCATCTCTGCTGACCTGGGTGCTGATCGCTGGGGGAGAGGCCATTGTCTCTTTTGCATAGTTTGTAGATCAGTGGTTCTCCACCTGTGGGTCGGGACCCCATTTGGGTCGAACGACCATTTCACGGGGGTCGCCAAGCAAGGCTGTCCGCCATTTTTTCCCCCTTTTCTTTGGCCATGACCCTGGCACCCGGTGATGTATAAGTGGTTGGGGGTCACCACAACATGGGGAACTGTATTATGGGGTCGCGGCATTAGAAAGGTTGAGAACCACTGATCTAGATGTTGTTAACATCTGTGCGTCTAGGGATGGCCGATCTGTCAGAGGGCTTCTAGAAACTCCCTGGCGTTTCTTGGGCGAGGACCCCTCAGTTTTAGAATAACAGAGCTGGAAAGGGCCCTTGGAGGTCTTCTAGTCCCACCCCCTGCTTGAGCAGGAGGCCCCGTGTCCTTCCAGACAAATGTCTTTTCTTGAAGACCTCTAGGGATGGAGCAATCCACAACTTCTGGAGGCAAGTCATCCCACTGATTAATTGCTCCCCATTATCAGGATATTTCCCCTTACTTTAAGAAAAATGGCCCTCAGTTGTGCTGGTAAGTCCAGTCGTGTGGCTTCTGTTTTTTTCTGGAAAGCTGTGTTGGTGCCACAATCGAACATCTTTAGGTTAGCACGGTGTTTCTCAACCATGGCAATGTTAAGCGGTTTGGACTTCAGCTCCCAGAATTCCTCAGCCAGCGTTGCCAAGGTTGACAAACACTGGGTTGGTAGAGTAGAGAGTAGAATAGAATAGAATAGAATAGAATAGAATAGAATAGAATAGAATAGAATATGGATTAGAGTAGAGTAGAGAAAAGTAGAATGGAATTAATAGAATAGAATATGGAATAGAATAGAATAGAATAGAATAAGGAATAGAATAGAATAGAATAGAATAGGGAATGGAATAGAAATAGGAATAGAGTGGAATATGGAATACCTTTATTGTCATTGTGTACCAACGGAATTAAGTATATTGAGACAAGGTCAGTTAACAGTCATTTCTGCCCCCCCCCCAAATTGATGGGCACAGACTGGATGACAGGCCTTCTTTGTGGCAGCTCCCCCCCCTTAAAATGCCCTCTCCCCAGGCCAGCATGGTTCCTCTCCTCAGAAACAAACCAGATCAGTCGTATTCCCTTGGTTCATCACAAATGGTCATCATCAGAGGTATTATGGTGTGTGTGTGTGTGTGTGTGCGTGCGTGTGCGCGCGCGTGCGCGCGCGCGCCACAGTTGTTAAGTGAATCAGGTGGTCGTTAGGCTTACCCCATTGACTTTGTTTGTCGGAATCTGCCGAAGTTTGATTCTGTGACCCTAGGGATGCCACAGTGGTTGTTTAAGTGTGAGGACTGGTGGTTGCAAATCCCCCCCCCTTTTTTTATCGCTGTTGTGATTTGGAAAGGTCAGTAAATGAACGATTGCAAATTGAGGACAGCCTGGCCTTCCTAGTGTTAGGGTTCAAATCCTTAGTGCCCCCACCCAAATGTTTGCAGATTTGGGCAAGGTATAAATGCTGTAAATAAATAAATCCTCTTAGTATGGTATCAGGATAGGGTTTTTTTTTCCCCATTTTCCTCAGCCTTCAAACGTTGCTGTTTTTAAAGAAGGTCCTAGGACAGTGTTTCTCAACCTTGACCATTTTAAGGCATGTGGACTTCAACTCCCAGAATTCCACAGCCAGCGTTGCTGGCTGTGGAATTCTGGGAGTTGAAGTCCACAGGCCTTAAAATGGTCAAGGTTGAGAAACACTGTCCTAGGAAGTGCTTTGACTCTCTCTGATGACACTGAAACCGCAGATGCACTGAAGTACCAATTTGCCCTTTCCCTCCGAGGGCTCGTGTAAATCAAAACAGCAATGCAGTTGCTTGGCCCGAGAGATTTTTCTGTGGATGGATTCCTAGGCTGTCTCCTTTATCAACAGGATAAATAGGCAGTGGATGAATTCGGTAAACCGTGGTTTAAAAAAAAAAAAAGGATCCTAGCTTCCGAACACGTGTGAATGTGAAAATCTTGAGATGTGGTCCGAATATATGTTCCTTTCCTTTCCCAGCCAAATCGAGTAGGAAGCTGACTTTCTTATACTTGGCGAACGATGTCATCCAGAACAGTAAAAAGAAGGGACCCGAATTTACGAAGGAATTCGAATCGGTGCTCGTGGATGCTTTTTCACACGTGGCCAGGTAGGTATACCTGTGCTTTTCCCCCCTGTGCTTTTCGTGGACTATCCTTGCAGTTGCAGTGATTCCAAAGGAAGCCGGCATGACGTCGTGGGGTGTGTGTGTCTCCTCCTCCTGCTGGAATATTTGTCTCCTGTTGTGTTTTCCCGAAAGCTTGGGCTACCTTTCCAGAAGGACTGCCAATTTATATCTTCCTCTGAAATAGCCTTTTGTCCATGGCTGTAATAGAGATGGGAAGGGCCTGCCGAGTGTGTGTGTGTCTCTGTGTGTCTGTGTGTCTGTGTGTGTGTCTCTGTGCAGGCATGTGGTCTTGCTCTGTTGCCGTCTTCCGCCAGACCGCAATGGCATTGTAAGATACAGGTTTTGGTGTGTGACTCTGTGTGTGTATGTGCGCACTCTGCACAGGGTCACAAGATGTACCTGACTAGAACAAAATAGGGGCATCACCCCTGACTGACAGGAGGGAAGTTGAACAGTCACGTTAGAAAGGACGACTTGACAGGAAAAGTAGTGGAAGCTACACCAGTGGAGCGGATCAGTCTGCAGTAACTGAGCTTACCGTGTTCTATCATCCGACAAAAATTTAACAAAATAAACAATAAAAAAACCTTCAAAGGTCATTTTCTGCCATCCTTTTCTATGTTTCTATGTTTTAGATTAAAGCTCCTTTCCTTCCTCCCTTCAATTAACCTCACGTGGTTTAAGTGCTGGCCTAGAAACTAGGTGAGTTCTAGTCCTACCTTAGCTATGAAAGCCAGCTGGGTGATTTTTAGTCCAATCACCAGGAGACGGTGAGTTCTAGTCCAGTGGCTCTCAACCTGTGGGTCGGGACCCCATTTGGGGTCGAACGACCATTTCACGGGGGTCGCCAAACAACGCAGTCCGCCATTTCCCCCCCCTTTTCTTTGGCCACGCCCCTGGCACCCGGTGATGTATAAGTGGTTGGGGCTCACCACAACATGGGGAACTGTATTATGGGGTCGCGGCATTAGAAAGGTTAAGAACCACTGTTCTAGTCCCACCTTAGGCAGGAAAGTCAGCTGAGTGATTTTGGACCAATCACCAGGAGACGGTGAGTTCTAGTCCAGTCTTAAGGATGAATGAAAGCCCGCTGGGTGATTTGAGTCCAATCACCAGGAGATGGTGAGTTCTAGTCCCACCTTAGGCAGGAAAGCCGGCTGGGTGATTTTGGACCAATCACCAGGGGATGGTGAGTTCTAGTCCAGCCTTAAGGATGAATGAAAGCCGGCTGGGTGATTTTGGACCAATCACCAGGGGATGGTGAGTTCTAGTCCAGCCTTAAGGATGAATGAAAGCCGGCTGGGTGATTTTGGACCAATCACCAGGAGAGGGTAAGTTCTAGTCCCACCTTAGGCAGGAAAGCCAGCCGGGTGACTTTCAGCCACTTCCTCTCTGTCAGCCCAACTCACCTCACGGTTTTGGGGGAAATAGGAGGAGGAAGAGGAAGGTGTTTTGGTTGTGTTCCCCACCTCGACTTACCTGTGAAAATAATAGCGGTGGGATCAAAAGCCCTCGTTCTATTTGTATGCGTTGGCGATATATTTATTTATTTGCTCTGCTTACGAGTGGCACGCAAAGTTCAAAAGGAAATAACTCCAAATAACCACAAGAATCTCTTTTGAATATCAGCCCTGTGAATTTACTGCTGCCGTCCACAAAAGCACAGTTAACGTTCACCCCATTCTCAAATTGTTTGATTTCTTCTTTGACACCCCCCTCAGTCTCCCCCTGGGCAAACAAAGGACCGCCCCCCAATTTTACTTCTTTTCCTGCCGTGGGCCGCTGCGTGTTCAGACGACTCCAGAAAGTATTTATACCTTCATTCTTTACGATGCAGAGAAATCCCTGCGAGAAATCGGGAAGAAACCCGCATTTGACACGGGGGGGGGGAAAGGGATCCCCTGGAGCACGCAGCCCTTAAAGCCTCTCATTTTGACCCGATTGCCACGAGCCACGAAAGACACCGCTACACACAACCTTGCTTTGATTCCCTTTCCCACCTGTCACAAAATACGTCCAGATCCCAGCAAATGGGCCTCCTCTTTTGATACAGCGGCCCGGCTGAAGGACGGCGCAAATATTCCCTTTAAAAATATCCTTCGGATCCCAGTTGGCCCTTTTGGCATGGTGGTTAGTTCTTTCCGCCCGCCTTGCTCTCTATCTGAACACGCTTTTAAGTGAGGTCAGCAACTCAAGTGTGGGGATTTATCGGATTTATTTATCCTCCTCCTCCTTCTTCATCTTCTTTTCTCTCTCTCTCTCTCTCTCTCTCTCTCTCTCTCTCTCTCTCTCTCTCTCTCTCTCTCTCTCTCTCTCTCTCTCTCTCTCTCCCTCCTTTCCAGATTGTCTTTCTGCTCGGCTTGCTCCATCTGTCACCGGGTGACGCTTCGCTCACTGTGGGCCAAGCTATAAACAAGCAGATCCGTGTTCTTTCCTGGCAGCCTATATATTAGGCGCTAGTTAAAGACCGGCCACGTTATTTAGCCAGGACCTTCTGCCTTCTGAGGGATGCGATCTGGAAGGTGCAGGGAACAGATTAGGGAAGCGGCTTCTGGACAGCTCTTCTTCTCCCCCCCCCCCCCAAGCTGGCGCCCTCCAGATGTGCGTGAGCTTCTGGCCGCTTGGGCTGATGTTGTCCCCCAGGTATCAGGAAGAGTCTGGGGTGGGGAAGATGGCTGTGCATTTACAGGCCATTTCTCTTGGCTGGGGGAGGTTTCCTAATGGCTGTAGCTCTCACAAGGTGTAGAAGAAGAGCAGAGTAGGCACGAATACCCTTGGGGTGGGAATTAGATGAGAAATCATCATCATCATCATCCTAGGTCCTTGGGAAGGACTCGATAGGTAGACAAAATGCCAAATCCAGTCTGAACATCTGACTGACTGTGCGATGATCCGTAATAGTAGTAGTGGTAGTAGTAGTAGTAGTAGTAGTAGTGATCCGTAGTAGTAGAAGAAGAAGAAAAGAAGAAGAAGAAGAAGAAGAAGAAGAAGAAGAAGAAGAAGAAGAAGAAGAAGAAGAAGAAGAAGAAGAAGAAGAAGAAGAAGAAGAAGAAGAAGAAGAAGAAGAAAGATTTGGAAGGGACCTTGGAGGTCACCTAGTCCAACCCCCTGCTCAGCTAGGAAACCCTATACCATTTCAGACAAATGGCTGTCCAGTCTCTTCTTGAAAACCTCCAGTGTTGGAGCGCCAACAGCTTCTGCCTGTAAGCTGTTCTACTCATTAATTGTTCTCACTATCAGGAAGTTTCTCTTTAGTTCCAGGTTGCTTCTCTCCTTGATTAGTTTCCATCCATTGCTTCTTCTTCTGCCTTGCAGCCCTTTGGAGAAGAGCTTGACTCCCTCTTCTTTGGGGCAGCCCCTGAGATACTGGAAAGCTGCTATCATGTCCCCCCTGGTCCTTCTCTTCATTAAACCAGACATACCCAATTCCTGCAACTGTTCTTCATATGTATATATATACATGATCCTGTCCATGTAGTTGTCTGGACTCCAGACTGATTTTAAAGATATGTATGTATGTGTGTATGTATGTATGTTTATGTATGTATGTATGTACAGTATGTATGTATGTATGTATGTATGTAATATCAACTATTCTATTCTATATTCTATTCTTCCATTCCATATTTTCTATTCTATATTCTATTCTATTCTGTTGCGTTCCATTCTATTCTATTCTGTTTCATTCCATTTCTATTCTAGTCTATTCTATTTCTATTCTATTCTATTCTATTCTATTCTATTTCTTATTCTATATTCTGCTCTATTCTATTCTATTCTATTCTATTCTAATCTGTTCTATTTTATATCTGTTCTGTTCCATTCCATTCTGATCCCTTCCAGCCCTAGAATTCTTTGATAGCAACTGTTTCTGATCCTGCTGTTTACGCTGCCCTTTTGTCCTACCTGGCAGGGAGGCAGACGAGGGCTGCAAGAAGCCCTTGGAACGGCTGCTGAACATCTGGCAGGAGAGGAGCGTGTATGGCGGCGAGTTCATACAGCAGCTGAAACTGTCCATGGAGGACTCCAATAGCCCCCAACCCAAAGGTAAATAAAACCCTGCGCCCCTTTCCCCAGAACTCTTTGGGTTACAGGGGGTCCTCAATTCACAACGATTCGTTTAGGGACTGTTCGAAGCTGCAACGAGTGTCTTACGACCGTTTTCTACACTTAATGACCGTTGCATCATCCCCCCCCCCATAGTCACAGGATCAAAATCCAGGCACTTGGCAACCGACTCATATTTATGATGGATGCAGAGTCCCGGGGTCGTGTGATCCCCTTTTGGGACCGCCTGACAAGCAAAGATTCATTTAACAACCGGGTTACTCCACAAACTACAATAATTAGTTGCCCTTCTCTGACGATGTTACCCAATTTGGGTAATGTAAGGTCTACAACAGTGTTTCTCAACCTTGACAATTTTGAGGTATGTGGACTTCAACTCCCAGAATTCCACAGCCAGCATTGCTGGCTGTGGAATTCTGGGAGTTGAAGTCCACATACCTCAAAATTGTCAAGGTTGAGAAACACTGGTCTACAAGAAAAAAGCTCAGAGAGCACCTAGGGTCCCTTACGGCAGGGGTCCCCAACTCCCCCCGGTGTGTGGACTGCTACCGTCCACAGCACGCCAGCAACCGGTCCACACAAGCAAGCAAAGCCCCCTCCGTGGGATGCAGGCAGCACACAAAACCACGCAGCCTCCGGTCGGTGGAAAAACCTCTCTGCACAGAACTGGCCCCTGGTGCCCCAAAGGTTGGGGACCTCTGCCTCGTGGGAAAGGCTGGTCCGGAAGGATGCCTGCTATGGATCTGGGTTCCCCAGAAACGAGGCGCAAAGGGGCGCTTTGGAGATGCATTGCCCTCCACGGCGCCTCCATCGATGCTGGAGAGAGAGAATGGCTGGCCTTGGAACAGTGATGGCGAACCTTTTAGAGATCAAGGGCTCAAACTGCAACCCAAAACCCACTCGTGCATCGTCGGGTGCCGGGTGGGCGTGGTCTATTGGGTGGGAGTGGCCCATTGGGTGGGCATGGCTGCGGTGGTAACGGCAGACTGGGTGGAACTATTTATTTATTTATTTATTTATTTATTTATTTATGAGACTTATATACCGCTTTAAGTGCAAGCACTCTCTAAGCGGTGTACACCAGTAAGCAATGTATATATATATATATATATTTACATTGCCCCCAACAATCTGGGTCCTCCTTTTACCTACCCCGGAAGGATGGAAGGCTGAGTCAACCTTGAGCCGGTGAGATTTGAACCGCTGACCTGCTGAACACAGTCAGCTAAAGTGGCCTGCAGTACTTGCACTCTAACTGCTGCGCCACCTCGGCTTAAAACGTTCAATCAATTCCAACTTCGCAAGATCTTTTTTTTCCCCCGCGAGAAGTTGAAATTGACTGATTGATTGAACCTTTTTTTGAACCTTTTTTTTGCACACAGCGGCGGCGGAGGCCTAAAGCGAACAGGTTTTATAAAACCCAGCTGAAGGCCTAGGACTGGAGCAACGGCGCGCGTGCCCACAGAGAGGGCTCTGAGTGCCGCCTCTGGCACCCGCGCCATAGGTTCGCCACCACTGCCTTAGAACATCTGGCTTCCCCTTTTGCTTGGTGCTCTGGAAGGCAGCCAGGCGCGCCGAATCCCTTTGCAGAGGGTGGCAGCAGATGCTCCCTGACCAGCTGGTGCTCCATCTTCCCTCCGTGCCGCCAGCTGCCGCTGCTGTGGCGGCTTCTCTTCCAGGCCTGGTTCCTGGCATCCCTTCCCCTGCAGCTGCCAGCCATCTGCCTTTACCTTGACGCCTGCCAAAGCGTCCAAATTCTCATGGGGGTGTGGGGGGTGTGGGGGCAGGATGGAGTTGCATCCTGCATAATCTTTGAATAATGACGGGAAGACTCACTTACTGGTTTCTCTGGGATGGCCAGCTCCTGCGGGTTGGTGTCTTGCTGGCTCCCATCGTGGGCGGGCTTGCAGGGAGCCGCAGTCCCCATTAACGCCAGGCAGGGTTGCCTAGCGGTTTTGAGCTGGAGGGATTTTGAGGACTTAAAGTTAAGGACAGCTGGTCCTCCCTCTCTTTGTCTCTCCCACTCCGCACCGCCCAGCCCCGGACCGGCTGGGTCCTGCTCACCTGCACAGGTGAATCTAAACAGGGAGGGGAAGGCCAGTGGTCGATTTGATGGGGCTGGGCAAAGGCCTTTTTGACCTGGCCTGGTCTGGACTTTTGGCCGTGGGAGCTGTCTGATCTCCTATTGAAAGGATCCCAGAGCCCTCATTAGCTTTGGTTTTGGCTGAGAACGATGTATAAACCAAGCTAGTTGTGACTTACTGAAACTGTGGCTTGAAACTCAGGTTGTGCAGTGTGGGCTTGCTTTTCAAGCAGAGCAGTGTGGGTACGTGCCTCTGATGCTTGATTTGTCTTCCATGGGAGCAGTAAATATCTGTGCTTTGACTTAACCTTTCTCCTTCCTTCCTTCCTTCCTTCCTTCCTTCCTTCCTTCCTTCCTTCCTTCCTGCCTGCCTGCCTGCCTGCCTGCCTGCCTGCCTGCCTTCCTTCCTTCCTTCCTTCCTGCCTTCCTTCATCTGTCTGTTTGTCTATCTGTCCATCCCGTCTGTCTGTCTCTGCCTGCCTGCCTGCCTATCTATCTTTTTTTTTTTAAGAAAATTTTATTAAATTTATATAGGTGAGGAAAAATAGGAAGAATACAGGCATGGTAAAGGGAGGGGTAGAAGGAAAGGGGGAGGGGAAGGAAATAAGGAATTAGGGTAAAATAAGGATAGGTACAATCACATATGTCAACAAACAAGCAACCGTCCGGTTCATAATAATGAGTAAGTATCATATTCATATTTTTAACAAACTGTAACATATTAAAAATAATTAGTAAACAAATGCATTGATCTATTAAGTAAACACTACTAATAAAATCACAAAAAAATATAAATAAATCCTAATAATCAAAAGTAACAAATGAAAATCAGTAAATCAGGAAAAGCAATCGTATCATCACAATGTTAGTTAGAACTCGATTAAAAATCAGTCATCTATTCCAGTGTTTCCCAAACTTGACAATTTTAAGGCATGAGGACTTCAACTCCCAGAATTCCACAGCCAGCAATGCTGGCTGTGGAATTCTGGGAGTTGAAGTCCACATGCCTTAAAATTGTCAAGTTTGGGAAACACTGATCTATTCTAAAATATTAAATTCTTCAAGTTCTAACGTGTCTCTAACCATCTATCTGTCTTCATCCATCCCGTCTGTATGTATCCATTCATCTCCATCCATCCACCTATCTACCTACCTACTTACCTATCTATCTACAATATCTCTATCTTTGTCTGTCTGTCTGTCTGTCTATCTATCATCTATCTATCTACAATCTATATCTCTCTATCCATCTATCTATCTATCTACATCCATCCATCCCATCTGTCTATGTATCAATCCATCTATCTCTGTCCGTCCGTTCCTCTATCTACCTACCTACCTTCCTATCTGAACCATGTTTTGACGCCTTTCCTGAACTCCAGGAGAAAGGGGGGGGCCTGCTTACCTGTATGAGAGAGTTCCACAGGGCAGAAATCTGCCTGTCAGCTGCTTGTATAATGGGCAGGACACCCGTGCCAGGCTTGTATTCCTGCCCTGGGCAGGGGGTTGGGCTAGAAGACCTCCAAGGTCCTTTCCAGCCCTAGGAGTCTAGGGAAGTTGCACAGCACAAGCCACGGCTGGGGGAGTTTCTGGTGTTTCTGGACACGCGTGAACCCCGGCAGCTCTTTGCAGTGGTGGGCTTGCTGCTGGGTTGAAGGGAACCCCGAGGAACAGAAGCGGCCTGTCTTGGGGTGCGGGTGGGGTGGGGGAGTAGTCTGTATCGTGGGCAGTCTGTTACCTTGCAGGTCCACCAGCCCCCTGGTCGATGAACTGTTTGGGATGGACTGGGCGTACTTTTGGGTCTGTGTGTGTGTGTGTGTGTGTGTGCTTCTTTTGCAATTGTACCCATTTTGATTTTGCAAAGACCAAAAAGGCCGCTTTCCCCTCCCTCAGTTACAGAGGAGAAGAAGTCCCTGAAGAGGACGTTTCAGCAGATGCAGGAAGAGGAGGACGATGACTACCCTGGAGGCTACTCCCCACAGGACGCCAACGCCGGGCCCCTCCTGGTAGGCTGGGAAGGGGGGAGCCCCTCGGGGAGAAAGGAGCCAGGAGCCGCCACCAGGGGGCGACCTTAGCGAGCGCAGCAGGACGGAGGATGAGTGGATCGCTTTCCTTCCATTCCACTGCCTTCCTCTCTCTCTCTCTTTCCTTCTTTCTCCTTCTCTCTCTCTCTCTCTTTTTCTTTCTTTTTCTCCTTTCTCTCTCTCCCCTCTTTCTCTTTCTTTCTCTCTTTCTTTCTCTCTCTCTTTTTCTCCTTTTCTCTCTCTCTCTCTCCCCTCTGTCTCTCTTTTTCTTTCTCTCTTTTTCTCCTTTCTCTCTCTCCCTCCCCCCACTCTCTCTTTCTCTTTCTTTCTCTCTCTCTTTTTCTCCTTTTCTCTCTCTCTCTCTCTCTCTCCCTGACTTTTTTCTTTCTTTTTTCTCCTTTCTCTCTCTCCCTCCCCCCCCTCTCTCTCTTTCTCTTTCTTTCTCTTTCTCTCTCTCTTTTTCTCCTTTTCTCTCTCTCCCCTCTATCTCTTTTTCTTTCTCTCTTTTTCTTTCTCTCCCTCCCCTCTCTTTCTCTCTCACTCTCTTTCTCTTTCTTTCTCTCTCTCTTTTTCTCCTTTTCTCTCTCTCTCCCCTCTGTCTCTCTTTTTCTTTCTCTTTCTCCTTTCTCTCTCTCCCTCCCCCCCTCTCTTTCTCTTTCTCTCTCTCTTTTTCTCCTTTTCTCTCTCTCTCTCTCTCTCTCTCTTTCTCTCTTTTTCTCCTTTTCTCTCTCCCTCCCCTCTCTTTCTCTCTCTCTCTTTTTCTCCTTTTCTCTCTCTCTCTCTCCCCTCTGTCTCTCTTTTTCTTTCTCTCTTTTTCTCCTTTCTCTCTCTCCCTCCCCCCACTCTCTCTTTCTCTTTCTTTCTCTCTCTCTTTTTCTCCCTTTCTCTCTCTCTCTCTCTCTCCCTGACTTTTTTCTTTCTTTTTTCTCCTTTCTCTCTCTCTTTCTCTTTCTTTCTCTTTCTCTCTCTCTTTTTCTCCTTTTCTCTCTCTCCCCTCTATCTCTTTTTCTTTCTCTCTTTTTCTCCTTTCTCTCCCTTCCCTCTCTTTCTCTCTCACTCTCTTTCTCTTTCTTTCTCTCTTTTTCTCCTTTTCTCTCTCTCCCCTCTGTCTCTCTTTTTCTTTCTCTTTTTCTCCTTTCTCTCTCTCCCTCCCCCCTCTCTCTTTCTCTTTCTTTCTCTCTCTCTTTTTCTCCTTTTCTCTCTCTCTCTCTCTCTCCCTGACTTTTTTCTTTCTTTTTTCTCCTTTCTCTCTCTCCCTCCCCCCTCTCTCTCTCTCTTTCTCTTTCTTTCTCTTTCTCTCTCTTTCTCCTTTTCTCTCTCTCCCCTCTATCTCTTTTTCTTTCTCTCTTTTTCTCCTTTCTCTCCCTCCCCTCTTTCTCTCTCACTCTCTTTCTCTTTCTCTCTCTCTTTTTCTCCTTTTCTCTCTCTCTCTCTCTCCCCTCTGTCTCTTTTTCTTTCTCTTTTTCTCCTTTCTCTCCCTCCCCTCTTTCTCTCTCTCCTTTTCTCTCTCTCACTTTCTCTCACTTTCTTTTCCTCTCTTTCTCTCTCCCTTCCCCCCCCCCTCTCGTGCCATCTGGGTGGTTGGACTTCTGTTCCCATAATTTCTCAGCCAGGGTTGGGCCTTGCAGCTGATGGGGAGTAAAGAGGAGTTGGCTGAAGACCCCTGGAGGGTAGTGGAGATGGGAGAAAGTGCTCTACTTGCTCCAAGCCCTTTAATGGAGGGCTTATTGCATGACCTCTCTCCACACTCCAGATAACTAGACAGACAGATGAAGCAGGTGATTAGAGAGATAGATGGCAAATAAAAGATAAAGAGAGAGAGAGATAAATAAGATGATAGTCAGTCGGGAGAGGTATTTAATTAGCTATAGAGATGATAAAGATAAATACAGAGATGGATGGATAGATGGACGGACGGACAGACAGACAGACAGACAGATAGATAGATACAATAGATCAGTGGTTCCCAACTTTTAAATGTTGCGACCCCCCAACCGGTCGTAAGTCGAGGACTACTCAACCGGTCGTAAGTCGAGGACTACTCAACTGGTGCAGCACCGTTTGCAGAATGGGACTTTTGGCGGGCTCAGCAGGGCAGAGACAGCCTGGACAATTCCTATTGGCTTTGGAAAGCCAATAGAATGAGACTCTATTCAAGAGAGTCTATTCTATTGGCTTTCAAAAGCCAACAGAATAAAAGGGAGTAGCACAGCTAAGGAAAAGGGGGAAAAAATGGCGGGCTGCGTTGTTTGGCGACCCCCGTGAAATGGTCGTTCGACCCCAAATGGGGTCCCGACCCACAGGTGGAGAACCACTGCAATAGATAGATACAATAGATGGATGGATGGATGGATTCATCTTCCCTATGTGGTTAGATTAGGTAGGTAGGAAGAAAGAGAGACAGACAAATAGATAACCAGATAGGCAGGCAGAGATAGATGAGAGAGAGAGAGAGAGATTTGATATAGAGATGGAGATAGAGAAGGTAGGTGACTGGAGACAGAGGGGCAGACCGATGTGAGGCTCTATTGTAAACCAGCCGGGCGTGATGTGCATTCTGGGAAGCACATCCTGCTTTTTCTTCTGCTGAGCCTCTGGACCACCTGCTTTCGGTTGCCTCAGGCCTTCAGGGTCGGGGGGGGGTGCTTTGCAAGGGCTGACTGTGTTCCAGAAGACCAATTGTGGGAAGCTGCCACCTGGGCGAGCATTGAAGGCAGCGGAGCTCCATCCCTGGCATGTCTCAGAGGGCCGAGTTTCAAGACCTGGCTAGATAGGCCCAGCCATCTACCTCTTGCTGGCCTGCCTACCCGCCTGCACTGCCTTTCCTGGCACATCTGCACCTTGCAGGGTGACTTTAACCCACAGTGGCCTCGTGGCATGCCTCCCCTTAACAGGGCAAAGAGTTTGTCTTTTCGTTGAGCAGAAGAACAGCTTTCTCCGACTCCCGGCTTGGCTGCAGCGTCTCATGGTTCCAATAGTTGAGACCCGTAAAAACAGAACTCCAAGGCAAAATGCTTTCCTTAAAGCAGAATTCTCCAACCTTTCCGGACTCGCGGCCCAGTGGGGAGAGCAGCTTCCAAATTACTGCTTGTGCACACACGTGCATGGATGCAAAAAGGGCCACGCCCACTGGCACAGGACTAGCAGCCGTGTTCAGGCCTGCACAAATGGGCCACACATACACACACACCATGCTAGCGGCCCATTCATGCACGCCCAAACGGGGCGCGCAGGCCCCCCTGCGCTAGTGTTCCCGTTTGCACCCGCACGCGTGCACAAATGGCTGTGGGCGCTAGAGCGAGGGGGGGGAATGCGCGCCCCCGCGTGCCCGCCCTGGCCAGCCATTTCTGCGGCCTGCTGGCCAAGAGCCCGCAACCCGGTACCGGCCCATAGGTTGGGGACCCCTGCCTTAAAGAACATATTTATTTGGCTACACGGTATGGGGCATGATCAAAAGTGAAACCAAAACTGGAGTTCCCTCAGAGGTCACAATGTTACAAAGTTGAACTTCCCAGCCCAGTAAGGTGTCATAAATCACATTCCCCAATTAACTACTTGAGCGGGTTTTCTAACCCAGTGTTTCCCAAACTTGACAATTTTAAGGCATGAGGACTTCAACTCCCAGAATTCCACAGCCAGCATTGCTGGCTGTGGAATTCTGGGAGTTGAAGTCCTCATGCCTTAAAATTGTCAAGTTTGGGAAACACTGTTCTAACCTGAAGCTTCAGCTTGCCGAAACAGAATCAGCAATGACCTTGGTTCCCACGGAACAATTTATTGTTTTGACTAAGACTAAAAAATACTCATCCCTCCCCCTCCCAACTCTGTGGCATTTGAAAAGGAAGGGGAAATGGCTTCAGCCCAATTCGTTTGCAGAGTTGACCCAGTGCCCAAGATCTTTGGGAGAGGGGCCGTGGGGAAGCCCCGGCGCCCATCTTTCCCTGTCTTCCCCCGGGCAGGCCGAGGACCTGATCAAGGCCCTGCAGGACTTGGAGAACGCGGCCTCGGGCGATGCCACCGTGCGGCAGAAGATCGCCTCTCTTCCTCAGGAGGTTCAGGACGTGTCGCTGCTGGAGAAGATCACAGGTCAGCCACTCTCCTCCCGGGGCCAAAACCGCTCGGCTGAGCGGAAACCGAATCGGGGTCTAAGACGGGTCCCCAGCCGTGCCAACGTTAAGACTGGTGGACTTCGACTCCCAGAATTCCTCAGCCACCTCCAAGGTCCCTTCCAACTCTCTTATTCTCTGAATTTATGTCTGAAATGGGGTAGGGTTTCCTGCCTGAGCAGGGGGTTGGACTAGATGACCTCCAGGGTCCCTTCCAACTCTGTTATTCTCTTCTGTTCTAGATAAATATATATGAGAATATATTTTTAAGAGGAGACTGGACAGCCCTTTGTCTGAAATGGGATAGGGTTTCCTGCCTGAGCAGGGGGTTGGACTAGATGACCTCCAAGGTCCCTTCCAACTTTATTATTATTTATTATGAAGAGACTGGACAACCCTTTGTCTGAAATGGGATAGGGTTTCCTGCCTGAGCAGGGGGTTGGACTAGATGACCGCCAAGATCCCTTCCAACTTCGTTGTTGTTATTATTGTTGTTGTTGTTACCATTATTATTATTATTATTAAATAACCATGGCGAACTCGACTTACAGCTGAGTTAATAACAGTCCGTCACAAGGGCACTGACAAAAAAGTCATTTATGACCGTTTTCCACCCTTAAGACCATCATGTTGTTCCCCGTAGTCACATGACCAAATCCAGGGGCTCGGCAGCCACATTGCATGTACCACAGTTGCAGCCTGCAAGTGTCACGTGATTGCCACATGTGACACACACAGCCCAGCTGGCTTCTGACAAGCAAAGCTCTTGATGGTCACATACTTTACTTAACAACTGCAGCAACTGGCTTAAGAACTGTGGCGTAAAGATTGTAAAATGGGGTAAAATTTAATTGCCTTGTTTAGCAGTGGACATTTTGAGCTCAGTTGTCGTACGTCAAGGACTACCTGTGGTTTATAGATGGTCCTCCAAGTAAGAGGGAGGGGGCCACCACGGAGAAGGCCCTTCTTCGTGGTCCCACCAGGGGGACCTCCTTAAGAGAGGGGATCCATAGCATCCTTTGTCTGCCCACTCAGGTGGGTTGGATAAATTTAGCTGGGAAAAGATGGTCCTTCAAATAAGAGGGAGGGGGCCACCACGGAGAAGGCCCTTCTTCGTGGTCCCACCTGGTGGACCTCCTTAAGAGAGGGGACCCCTGGCATCCCCTGCCTCCATCAACTTCCTCAGATTTTGCACAAGGTAGAAAGTTGGCCAAGATCGCAAAACCCTCCCTTGCTTGGCATCCTTCCCTCCGGACGAGCGGCTTGCTGCTGGTCAGCAACACAAAAGGGGTTGTGTGTGTGTGTGTGTGTCCTCCCTGTAACCTGTTTTACTCTGTCTTGTGTGCGCAGACAAAGAGGCGGCGGAGCGCCTGTCGAAGACGGTGGACGAGGCGTGCTTGCTACTCGCCGAATACAACGGGCGGCTAGCCGCGGAACTGGAAGACCGGCGCCAGCTGGCACGCATGTTGATCGAGTACACGCAGACCCAGAAGGACGTGCTGACGGAGAAGGAGAAGAAGCTAGAGGTGAGCGGGGCGCCCTGCCCACCCTCCTGGCCCCCTTCGCCTTCCGGGCACGGGTAGCCTAGGTGTGGGACGAGTTACGCACACACACCCCATACACACACTGCTTGCAGGAGCACACGGGTCTGGGGAAACGGACTTCCTGGAGGTTCTCTAGGGCTTGTCCTTGAGCGGTCGTGGGCATCCATCACGACTTGAGGACCTGTGGACTTCAACTCCCAGAATTCCTGAGCCAGCCAGCATGTGGTAAGGCCACACCTGGAATCCTGCATCCAGTTTTGGTCACCACCATGTAAAAAAGATGCTGAGACTCTAGAAAGAGTGTAGAGAAGAGCAACAAAGATGATTAGGGGACTGGAGGCTAAAACATATAAGGAAAGGTTGCTGGAATTGGGTAGGTCTAATTTAATGAAGAGAAGGACGAGGGGGGACATGATAGCAGCCTTCCAATATCTCAGGGGCTGCCCCAAAGAAGAGGGAGTCAAGCTATTCTCCAAAGCACCAGAAGGCAGGACAAGAAGTAATGGATGGAAACCACTCAAGGAGAGAAGCAATCTAGAACTAAGGAAGAATTTCCTGACAGAACAATTAACCACCAGTCCTCCAGAAGTTGTGAATGCTCCAACACTGGAGGTTTTTAGGAAGCGACTGGACAGCCATTTGTCTGAAATGGTTTGGGGTTTCCTGCCTGAGCAGGGGGTTGGAGTAGATGACCTCCAAGGTCCCTTCCAGCTATTATTATTATTATTATTATTGTCATTATTATTATTATTATCTGAGAAGAATTTAAAAGAATAAAATCAAGCTCGAAGGGCAAGCTCGGTGGACCAGTGGCTCTTTTTCTATCTTTTTCTCCGTTTTCTATTTTTCTTTTTCTCCGTTTTCTATCTTTCCAAGCAATTCTCCAGCTATCCAGTGATTCAGATAGCTAATTCTTGTCTTTCTCACTTCACAAATATTGACAGATTTCAGTAAACATTGCTAAGCACGTTTGGCGTTTCAGCATATAAAATTCGCCCTTTCACGTTGTTTTAGGTAGGATATGTTCATTTTGAGATTTTTCGTTGAAAAATCCGTTTCCTCAAACCTATTTTTTTAAAAAAATTCTGACTCTTTGACTAACACTTTTAATTTTCACTAGCCAATTTTATTTCCTTTTTTTTTGTCTCCCCAAAAAATAATCTATTGTTTTATTTATTTTTCTTTTTAAAATGTCTTGTCGGTGCAGTACGTCTCAGAAGGGTTGCTAAGCACGTGATTGGCTGGCGATCCGAAATGTTAAAATCCAGATTTAGAAGTTGCTGCTGACCTTGAGTGTTTTCTTGGCCGAATGCAGAATCCCCGTTGTTCCCGTAAAATGCCTGCATGGACCCGGGAGGCCTGAAATGGCCCCGAACTCTGGAGCCCCTGGTTGGGACCGCTTTTCCCAGGCGTGAGTCATGCCTGAACTCGCTGCTCCCGGCTGGGTGTGTGGGGGGGGGGGCTGCCAGAAAGGAGGGCTAGAGCTGCCTCCCTTAAACCCCACGCAGAGAAGGCAGGGCCATCCCTGGGAAGGTTCAAAAGGACGTGCTGGAGAAGCTAAGCAGCCGTTTAGTCTTTGTGCAACTAGGTCAAGAAAAATGTCAGAATAGAATAGAATTAGAGTAGAGTAGAGTAGAATAGAATAGAATTAGAATTAGAATTAGAATTAGAAATAGAACAGAACAGAAGAGAATAGAATAATACAGTGTTTCCCAAACTTGACAATTTTAAGGCATGTGGACTTCAACTCCCAGAATTCCACAGCCAGCATTGCTGGCTGTGGAATTCTGGGAGTTGAAGTCCACATGCCTTAAAATTATCAAGTTTGGGAAACACTGGAATAATAGAATAGAACAGAACAGAATAGAATAGAAGATAGAAGATAAAATAGAAGATAGAATAGAATAGAATAGAATAGAATAGAAATAACGGATTGTAGAATAGAATAGAATATGGAATAGAATAGAATTAGAATAGAATTAGAATTCGAATTAGAGTAGAACAGAATAGAATTAGAGTAGAGTAGAATAGAATGGAATGGAACGGAATGGAACGGAACAATAGGATAGAATAGAATAGAATAGAATAGAATAGCAAAGCTGGCTGGGGAATTCTGGGAGTTGAGGTCCACTGGTCTTAAAATTGCCAAGATTTGACAATCCTGTTTTAAATGAAGGGGGCTTTGGTTAACTGAAAATCACTCCACTCTCTCCATCAATTGCTAGCTGTTAGTTTGTGAAAGATAACAGCCCTGAGTGGCAAATCCGTGGAGTGATCTGATTGTTGAACAGAGTCAGTTATATTTTTCAGTCAATCAATCAATCAGTCAATCAATCAATCAGAATAGAGCTAGAAGGGACCTTAGAGGTCTTCTAGTCCAGCCCCTCGCTCAAGCAGGAGAACCTATACTGTCTCAGGCAAGTGACTGTCCAGCCTCTTAAAAACCTCCAGTGATGGAGCACCCACGATTTCTGGTGGCAAGCTGTTCCACTGGTTAATTGTCCTCATTGGTAGGAAGTTTCTCCTTAATTCCAGATTGCTTCTCTCTTTGGTCAGTTTCCATCCATTGTTTCTCGTCCTTCCCTCTGGTGCTTTGGGGAATAAATCGACCCCCTCCTCTTTGTGCCAGCCCCTCAAATACTGGAACACTGCTATCATGTCTCCCCCATTTCTTCTTTTCCTTAGACTAGCCAGACCCAAGTCCCGTAGCCGTTCTTCGTATGTTTTAGTCTCCAGACCTTGCATCATTTTAGTTGCTCTTCTCTGCACTTTTTCCAAACTCTCAACATCTTTTTTGTGATATGGTGACCAAAACTGCTTGCAGTATTCCAGGTGTGGCCTCACTAGGGCTTTATAAAGCAGTATGAATACTTCCCTTGATCTTGATTCTATGCCTCTGTTTATACAACCCAAGATTGTGTTAGCTTTTTTGGCTGCTGCTGCTGCACATGGCTGACTCACGGTCAAGCGATCGTCCACTAGGACTCCGAGGTCCCTCTCCCAGTGGCTGTTTTTGAGCCAGGCCTCGCCCAGTCTACACTTGTGCCTTTGGGGTTTTTCCTGCCTAAATGTAAGCCTTTGCTTTTCTCCACATTAAATATCATTTAATGGGGCCCATTATTTTTTAATAGAGTCTTTAAAAACTTGAAGTTTCCTCATCTGTCACCCTAGACCAGAGCCCCAGTGTGACTCCTGCACTTCTCATGTTTGTCGTACCCGTCAAACGTGTGTGGCCTTTTTTAAGACGTAGTTACTTTCTTGGTCCGGCTGCATTTTCGCTTGAAGTCGCTTCCTTTTAAGGGGATTTTGAAATCTTTTGTGGATGGAGACCAGCAGTCTGGAAGCAGGGGAGGAATCCGTGGGTGGACTGGTGCCATTCGGGTTTCAGAGGATCTCTCTGTGTTGTGGAGTTTTGCAAACACACACGGGACAAAATCAGCAGGGCTGATCAACATGAAAGAGCTGCAGATCCTGGCAACTCTTTTTCCTGCATGTTGCTGACTGTCAGCTGGTCCTGGGGGAAGAGTTGTTAGTTGCGAAGCTGTGTCCAACCCATCGCGACCCCATGGACAACGTTCCTCCAGGCCTTCCTGTCCTCCACCATCTTCTGGAGTCCATTGAAGCTCCCGCCTGCTGCTTCAGGGACTCCATCCATCCCCCTCCTTCTCTGTCGTCCCCTTCTTCTCTTGCCCTCCATCTTTCCCAGCATTAGGCCCTTCTCCAGGGAGTCCTTCCTTCTCATTAGGTGGCCAAAGTATTTGAGTTTCAGCTTCAGGATCTGGTCTTCTAAAGAGCAGTCGGGATTGATCTCTTCTAGGACTGACCGGTTTGAACGCCTTGCAGTCCAAGGGACTCGCAGGAGTCTTCTCCACCACCAGAGTTTAAAGGCCTCCATTCTTTAGCGCTCAGCCTTTCTTATGGTCCAACTTTCACAGCCACACATTGCAACTGGGAAAACCATGGCCTTGACTATACACACTTTTTTGGCAGGGTGATGTCTTTGCTTTTTAGAATGCTGTCTAGATTTGCCATAGCTTTCCTCCCCAGGAGCAAGCGTCTTCTAATTTCTTGGCTGCAGTCCCCATCTGCACTGATCGTGGAGCCCAGGAAGATAAAATCGGTCACTACCTCCATTTCTTCCCCATCTATTGGCCAGGAATTGAGAGGGCCGGATGCCGTGATTTTGGTTTTCTTAATGTTGAGTTTCAAGCCAACTTTTGCACTCTCCTTCTTCACCCGCATCAAGAGGCTCTTTAGTTCCAGGGGCCAGGGCTTGGGGACCCCGGTCTTAAGAAGGTTAAATCTTGGCAACTGGACCAAAGTTTATTAAAACCGTGACCTTTCCTTACTCATCCAAGCAACGTCTTCAATTGAGAAGCCATCCGGATGTTGATGGTCCCCAAGATTTGTGTTCAGAACTGAAAAAGCTTCTGTGGATGAGCAGTGAAACATCTTTAAGGGAAAAAAAACCAAAGGCCAATTTGCTTTTGGGAAAAAAAGCACGTTCCAATTTTTAGCAGAACCTCCAGATTCAGCCATAGTTTCATTCGTACAGCATCACAGTCTGGTTTGGAGGCATCCCTGCTTCAGACAGGAAGGCGGTGCAGAGAGTGGTGAGGACGGCAGAAAAGATGATTGGCAGTTCCCTCTCTCCCATCCAGGACATAGCACAGAAGCGCTGCTTGAGCAGAGTCCGTGTAAGGCAGCGGTTCTCCACCTGTGGGTCGGGACTCCATTTGGGGTCGAACGACCATTTCAGGGGGGTCACCAAACAACGCAGTCCGCCATTTTTTCCCCCTTTTCCTTAGCTGTGCTACTCCCTTTTATTCTATTGGCTTTTGAAAGCCAGTAGAATAGACTCTCTTGAATAGAGTCTAATTCTATTGGTTTTCAAAAGCCAATGGGAATTGTCCAGGCTGTCTCTGCCTTGCTGAGTCCCATTCTGCAAACGGTGCTGCACCAGTTCAGTAGTCCTCGACTTACGACCGGTTGAGTAGTCCTCGACTTACAACTGGTTGGGGGTCACGGCATTAAAAAGGTTGAGAACCACTGGTATAAGATTATCTGGGACATGCCACATCTTCTTCACTACCTGTTTCCTTCTGGGAAGAGGGGGCTTCGTGGTATCCGTAGCAGAACATCCGGATTCAGCCATAGTTTCATTCCATACAGCATTAACCCTGTGAACTCTCAAGCTTCCTCCTTCCGCTATATATTCAAGATGGACAGTATTTAATATTTATTTGCTACGTGTAGGTAGGGATGTGGGTCTGTACATATGTTGTTCATAGTACGTTTAGGTGTGTGTCATGTATCTGTTGCTCTTCGAGAGCGGGCAACTAAATTTCATTTTTGATGTGTGCCGCTGTGCCCACAGTAATAAAATGTCAATAAAGGTTATCTTACCTACCTTTACGTGCCGTTTTTATCGTTTGGATGTTTCAGGGCACACTGACCCAGAGTCGAAATGTGAAAACCCAATGAACGAATGTCCTCTCCTTCTTTCTCTCCCCCTCTTCCCCTCCCCTCCCCTCTGCAGGAATACAAGCAGAAACTGGCGCGGGTCACTCAGGTGCGCAAAGAGCTCAAGTCCCACATCCAGAGTCTGCCGGACCTGTCACTGCTGCCCAACGTCACTGGTGGGCTGGCGCCTCTCCCGTCTGCTGGGGACCTTTTCTCTACTGACTAGGACACGGGGAGGGGGGTCTGCCTCACCCGCCCACCTGCCCCGACCCCCAGCAGCAGACCCCTTCGCCAGGATGAGAGATCCTCGCGGGAAGCTGACCTCGGAAGGGACGGCGGGCAAAGACACCCCCGCCGCCGTGGCCAAGGCTGCTGCCTGGCCTGGTGACTGGGAGGGGGGGGGTAGGAAGTGGGCACGGGCACGGAAGGGCACCGCCTTTGTTTCGGGGTGGGAAGCGGACGGGCGTCCTTCCGCAGGAAAATCCACACACCCCGGCGGGCACTTCCAGCAGTTGCAAATCATGTGTGCCCAGAGCCTTTGAAGAATTTGGATCTCTGTGTAGCTTTGTTTTGTTTTGTTTCACCCCCCCCCCCTCCTGTGTTTGGAAAAAGAAAAAAAAGACTGGATTGTTTTGAGGGGTGGGCCAATTTGGGGGGGGCGGGGGGGCTGTGGGTCAGGGATGGCAGAGGCAGCTGCGTGAGGGATCAGTCCGGGGGAGCTTCTTCCCCCTCTTCACTGGGACAGCCAGAACACCTACTCTCCCCCCCCCACACACACAAATGAGCTTGGGTGGCCCCTTCCCCTGCTTTGACCCCTGGGGCCTGGGGCTTAGCAGAAGCCCCTCCTTCTCCCCCTCCCCAGTTTCCCAGGCTCCTCCTCCCGCAGCCTGAAACGGGGTTAAGTGTAGAAGGTTCAAATCCGTGGGCTTTAGGAAAGCGTCTCCCCCCCTCCCCTCCATCTCCAAAGCTGTGAAAGGTTGCCAGTTCGTTCCCTCTCTAGCTCCCAGTCTGTGTGTGTGTGGGGGGACAGGAATAGTCAATGAGTACATTTTCTGCTCCCCCCTCCCCACAATCAACAGACCAGGCCTTTGCATCCACGCCCAGGTGGGACGAAGCCCTTTCCACTTTGCAACGCAGCCGACATAAAAATGCAAGCATTCGTTTCGCCCCAAGACCCCCACCAAGGAGAGTGATGGGGGCTTTCCTGCTGTTTTTCCCAAAAAGCAACGGAACGACCCATTCCGCCATTGCTGTGCATTTCCCGGAGGCATCCTCTTGCCCCTTCTTTAGAGCGGGGGGGGGGTGTCTCCAGCCTTGGCAACTTTTAACACCTGTGGACTTCAGCTCCCAGAATTCCCTGGCATTCATGCATTCCTTTTCATGCCTTTTCATGCCATTACTCTCTTGCCATCCTTTCCTCTGTAATCTCCACTCTAGACCAGTGTTTCTCAACCTTGATAATTTAAAGGCATGTGGACTTCAACTCCCAGAATTCCGCAGCCAGCAGTGGGAAGGGGCAAAAAAAAAAAAAAAAACAGGCATGGCTGGCTGTGGAATTCTGGGAGTTGAAGTCCACCCATCTTCAAGGCAGGTTGAGAAACACTATTCTAGATGATGTAAAGCAGACAATGGGCGCGTTTGCTAAATAACCTAAGCTATGAACAGAAACGTCCCATCTAGGTTGGGGTCTCCAAACTTTAAGACCGGTGGGCTTCAACTCCTAGAATTGGCAAGCTGGGGAATTCTGGGAGTTGAAGTCCACCAGTCTTGAAGTGGCCGAGGTTGAAGACCCCTGCTTTAGAAGACTTTTGCTGCTCAGATCCCTTTGCTCTCCTTACATAGAAGGGTCGGGCTTTCTGCTTGGTGCCCACATTCAGCCCCCCCCATCCCTTTCGGGGGGTTGGTCTGGGCCACGAGTCCCCACGTTCTCCGTCAGCTCAGCCCCACTTGGCAGATGTGGCCCCGGACATCTGGAGGTGCCCCCAGGTGGAGAAGGCAACTTCCGGTGGTCTTTAAGCCTGGAAGCCACTGGGGATGATCCCCTTCCCAGACCCCACAGCAGGGGGGAGCCCCCACTTTGCGCCCGCCGGGTGTGCAAGTGAGCGTGCCCGAATCGCAGCGTCCCACGTCCGGCCACCCCCACGTTATTCCATTCGTGGTTTCGCCCTAATTGAAATCCAAGGGTCGAGGCGGGGGCTGTGGTGGGAGACCCCCTTTCCCCTCTGCACTGTGTGGTCTTTCGGCTCTTGATCTGATCCGTCCCCCCCCCTCCGAGGCATTTTCTTACACCTGTACATGAATCAGTTTAGAGATTTAGAGGGACAGGCTGTCCTTTTAGCAGCGGTATATTCTGAAATGTCTCATAAATATATTTTTGAATAAAGAGGGTGTCATTCGGTGGTCGAGAAGCTGCTTCCTGGCGTCCTTTTTTTCCCCCCTCCCTCCTGGAGCAAAAGAGACCCCCGAGATGAAGTCATAACAGGCTTTCAAGATGGAAGACCTGTGGACTTTGATTCCCAGAATTCCCTGGCATTAATGCATTCCTTTTCATGCGTAGCCCCATTGTGGCCTGCTTACTCTCTTATCCTTTCCTCTGTAATCTCTCCACTCGAGAGTGGAAAGGAAAAAAAAAAGAAACCAGGCGTGGCTGGCTGAGGAATTCTGGGAGTTGAAGTCCATAAGTTGCCAAAGTTGGACATCTTTGAAACTCAGCCTTTGGGTGGACTTATACTGAGCGTTTACACCAGTGGGCCAGTGCAGGTAGTCCTTGAGTTACGACCATCATGGGCCCTTACCCATTATCGCCGTAAGTCATTGTAGTCGTTAAGCGAGGTGGGTGATTAACTCGCTCAACGGGCGCTGTAGAGCTCTTTTTCCTTGCACCCCACATTTATTTCATCACTCTTGTTTTCTTGTATCTATTTTATCCTGGCAGGCAATCCTCTACTTACGACCGCTCACGTTGCTAAGCGAGGCATTTGTTGAGCAAGTTTTGCCATGTTGTTAAGTAAACACCTGCAGTTGTTCAGCTAGTAAGACGCTCACATGTCATTCTATTCTTCCATGAGGGTCTCCTGCTTGAGCAGGGGGTTGGACTAGATGACCTCGGAGCTCCCTTCCAGTTCGGTCATTCTGTGATTAAATGACTGGTTTGCCCGTTCACTTTGCTTGTCAGAAAGTCGCAAATGGGGCTTGCGTGAGCCCGGGACGTTGCGGCCGTCGTAAATGTGAGGAGTCCGTTACCCAGCATCTGAATTTTGGCCACGTGACCACGGGGGAGGCTGCAACGGTTGTCAAACGGCCACAAGTCATTTTTTTTAGTGCCCTTGCAACTTTGAATGGTCACTAAATGAACTGTCGTAAGTTGAGGACTACCTGTATTTTACTTTGATTTTCTTTGATACGAATCTAAGATGAATCTATATAAGACTCAAATGATGGTCTGTCCATTCCGGAGCAGAAACAGATCTTATTTGATCCCCGTTCCAGCTGCCTGTGGCAGATTTATCTGTCTATCATCTATCTATGTCTGTCAATCATCTATCTGTTATTGATCTGTCATCTATCATCTATATCAGGAGTCTTCAAACTTGGCCCTTTTATGACTGGTGGACTTCAACTCCCACACGTGCCTGGCTGAGGAATTCTGGGAGTTGAAGTCCACCAGTCATAAAAGGGCCAAGTTTGAAGACCCCTGATCTATATCATCTTATCTGTCACCTATCATCTATCATCTATCTGTCATCTATGTCTATCTAGTTGTCTATCTGTATCCATCCATCTCCTGGCTGTCTGTGTTTCTGCCTGCCTGCCTATCTATATCTGTCTGTCTGTCTATCTATCTATCTATCTATCTATCTATCTATCTATCTATCTATCTATCTATCTATCTATTTCTATTCTATTCTATTCTATTCTATTCTATTCTGTATTTCTATTCTATTCTATGTCTATATATCATATCTATCATCTCTACCTATCTACTATCTATCTATCCACCTATCCATCCATCTGTCATCTATTCATCCATCCATCCGTGCATCTATCATCTGTCTATCTTTCTTATCTCATCTCATCTCATTTCATACCCCAAAGAAGAGGGAGTCAAGCTCTTCTCCAAAGCGTCTGAAGGCAGGACAAAAAAACCAATCAAGAAGAGAAGCAACCTGGAATTAAGGAGAAACTTCTGGAATTCCAGTTGCTGGAATTGGGTCTGTCTAGTTTAATGAAGAGAAGGACAAGGGGGGACATGATAGCAGTCTTCCAGTATCTCAGGGGCTGCCCCAAAGAAGAGGGAGTCAAGCTATTCTCCAAAGCACCTGAAGGCAGGACAAGAAGCAATGGATGGAAACCAATCAAGGAGAGAAGCAACCTGGAACTAAGGAGAAACTTCCTGACAGGACAATTAACCAGTGGAACAACCTGCTTCCAGAAGCGGTGAATGTTCCAACGCTGGAAGTTTTTAAGAAGAGACTGGACAGCCATTTGTCTGAAATGGTATATAGAGTTTCCTGCCTGAGCAGGGGGTTGGACTAGATGGCCTCCAAGGTCCCTTCCAACATTATTATTATCATCATCATCATTATCTCCATTTCAGAACTGCCCATCTTCCTCACAGGGGGACTCTGGGCGACATATAATCTCCATATTGGTTAACTTTCTAGGTCCCGAGGACTCTGGTTGGTTTACAATAGCGTAATAAAATAACATAAACACATGAAGAAGAGCACAGATTAAAACAAAGAGTTCAGAATACGATTAAAACTGGTTTAGTCAGCAACCGGCTGGGCATTTCAATCCAGAGCTATTACTTAAGAATGGGGGGACCTTGCTTGGCCAACCCCCCCACCCCCACCTCCCCTCTTTGTGGCTGCTGGGACCTAAAGGGCTGTGCAAAATACTTGTGGCTGACCACGTTGTCTGCACCCAAGCCACTGTGGCTTGGAAACCCCGCTGGGGGCTTCGTGGAGCAAACCCAGCCAGCTCCCCAAAGGAGAATATTTGTAGGTCAGGCTACAACTGGGGGGGGGGCTTGTTGCTCTCTGAGCTGGGCTGTTTCCTTGCACACGTTTTATTAGCCAACTAGGGGACACCACCTACTGGAAGGGAGGGGGGTCCATGGGGGAGGAGGAGGAGGAGCAGGAGGAGGAAGCATCTGAGGTCCTTGGTTTCTGAGCTGGGTGGTTTTCTTGCAGACATTTCGTTACCCAACTAGGGAACGTGATCAGTGCTAGAAGGGAGGGGGGGTTGCAGGTGGGAGGAGGAGGAGGACAGGTGGGGTCCTTGGTGCTCTCTGAGCTGGGTGGTTTTCATGCAGACATTTCGTTATCCAAACTATGGTAGGTACCATCAGTGCTAGTGTCACGCTGATGATGTTCCCTAGTTGGGTCATGAAAGGTCTGCAAGAAAACAACCAACTCAGAGAGCACCAAAGACCGCACAGTCCTCCCCCTCCTCCTCCTCCTCCTCCTCCTCCTCCTCCTCCTCCTCTCCCTCTCTACAAAGCCCCCTCCCTTCTAGCACTGATGATGTTCCCTAGTTGGGTCATGAAACATCTGCAAGAAAACAGCCAAGCTCAGAGAGCACCAAGGATCCCAGCTATCCTCTTCTTGCTCCTCCTCCTCCTCCTCCTCTCTGCAAACCCTCCTCCCTTCTAGCACTGATGATGTTCCCTAGGTATGAAACATCTGCAAAAAAACAACAAAGCTCAAAGAGCACCAAGGATCCCAGCTGTCATCGTCGTCCTCCTCCTGCTCTCTCCAAACCTTCCTCCCTTCTAGCACTGATGATGTTCCCTAGTTGGGTCATAAAAGGTCTGCAAGAAAACAATCCAGCTCAGAGAGCACCAAGGGCCCCACAGGTGTTCCCCTCCTCCTCCTCCTCCCAACTGAGCCCAAGAGGCAGTCGCTAAGTGAGTTGCATCCCATTTTATGACTGTTTTTGCCACAGTGCAGCAAATCACTGCGTTGTTCAGCAAATCATGGGGTCATGAGAGTGGCAGTTCCTGGGCACGCTGCTTTCATGCCACCGTCACTGGCCTTGCAACTGGCAGCCATCATCCTCCTCCCAACACCTTGGAGAGCCAGAATAAATGTGCCACCCTCCTAACACACACACACACACACAAAACACCCTTTTCCAGCAAAGTTGACCCAGGCAGCTAATCAGTTGCATGACGAATTGAACCTCGGGTTTTTGTGTGTGTGTGTGTGTGTGTGTGTGTTTCTGCTCTTGCTCCAGTTTGCAAATATTTTATTTCTTTTCCTTTCCAAGTGAGACGCAGAAAACATTTGTCCCCTCTTTGTCACTGCAGCTCAGGGCCAGATCCAGTTGGGACAAGGGGAGCCTGTTGATCTCTGCTCGGCCGGTCCACGTCACCATCTCTCCACATGGTGTAGCCACAATTTGGGATGTGAAGGAGCTAAATGGCTTTGAACCAGGATTGTGTGTGTGTGTGTGTGTGTGTGTGTGTGTGTGAGAGAGAGAGAGAGAGAGAGAGAGAGAGAGAGAGTGAGAGAGAGAGAGAGTGTGTGTATGTGTGTGTGTGTGTGAGAGAGAGAGAGTGAGTGAGAGAGAGAGAGAGAGAGAGATGATAGCAGTCTTCCAGTATTTGAGGGGTTACCACAAAGAAGCAACGGATGGAAACTCATCAAGGAGAGAAGCAACCTGGAACTAAGGAGGAACTTCCTGAAAATGAGAACAATTAACCAGTGAAACTGCTCGCCACCAGAAGGTGTGGGTGCTTCATCACTGAAGGCTTTTAAGAAGAGATTGGACAGCCATTTGCCTAAAATGCTTGAGCAGGGGGCTGGACTAGGAGACCCACTAAGGTAGCTTCCACCTCTGTTATTCTAGTTCATTGTTTCTCAACCTTGACCATTTTAAGGCATGTGGACTTCAACTCCCAGAATTCCACAGCCAGCAATGCTGGCTGTGGAATTCTGGGAGTTGAAGTCCACATGCCTTAAAATGGTCAAGGTTGAGAAACACTGTTCTAGTTCCTTTCTGCTTCTCCAGATATGGGGCTGATGGTGGCCTCCTCCCCCGTATGTTCAAAAGCAGGTGAGGGAAGTGGGCCAGGCAAGCTGGTGGGTCCAGGAAAGCCTGCCCCCCCCCAGCCTTGAAGAAGCAAGGCAGAGTCTGGGCCACCCAGCACCCAAAGAGGAGGAGGAGGAGGAGAAATGGAAAGGAGGCGAGATGGGCTGAAGAAGAACATCTGGATTATTTATAGGGAGGCAGTGGGGGGAGAGGGGGTCAGCCTGACCCAGCACAGAGCTTCGGGCACTATCCCAAAGCAAAGGGAGCATAAATATAGACCAAAAGGGGGGAATATTTGTCGGTCGGGCTGAATCACGCGGTCCTTGGTGCTCTGGATTGCAGATGTTTCATGATCCAACTGGATAACATCCTCAAGGCTAGAAGGGAGGGAGGGGGCAGGAGGAGGCGGAGGGGGACCGTGAGGTCCTTGGTGCTCTCTGAGTTGGTTCCTTTCTGGCAGACATTTCAGAACCCAGCTGGGCAACCTCAGTGCTACAGGGAGGAGAGGTTTGCAGAAAAGAGGAAGAGGACTAGTAGCCCTGATGATGTTCCCTAGTTGGAAGATGAAACATCTGCAAGGAAATAATCCAGCTCAGAGACCCCACAGGCGTCTTCTTTCATAAACAAGTTTTATTAGTTTTTTAATTTTTACATCCGAGTGCTCAAGAAATAACGTGGTGATGGAGTAATCAATCATCCAAAGTCATATATATATATATAACTCAAATTAGTAATAGTAGTAATAGTAGTAAAGTTGGAAGGGACCTTGGAGGTCATCTAGTCCAAGCCCCTGCTCAGGCAGGAAACCCTACACCATTTCGGACAAATGGCTGTCCAGTCTCTTCTTAAAAACTTCCAGTGTTGGAGCATTTACTGCTTCTGGAGGCAGGTAGTTCCACTGGCTAATTGTTCTCACTGTCAGGAAGTTTCTTAATTTATTTAAGAGTTCCCTCTCTATTTCCCTCAAATAGTATAACATATTTAGGTTAATCCATTCTACATTACATCTATGTAAATCCAAATCCTGTTTTTAAGCTTTACTCATTTACAATTACCATAATCCAATTTAATCTTGACTAAACATATTATTAGCACTTCGGGTATCCCTTCTACAATACGCATAATATTCCGACAGTAACATTCTAATATTTCCAGATATATTCTAAATCTTAGTCTAATAAGTCATTGATTAGTACCAATTCTTCTCTTATCGCAAATCTCTCTTATTTCTTCTTCCACTACAAAATAGTTGTCCTACTTAAAATAAAAACATTACTCTACTCTATTTTAAATATATAATCTAGCAGTCAATTTATTTCTATTAAAAAATCATTTCAGCCCATTAGGTAAGATTTAAATCTCGTCCAAATAATTATCATATCTAAAACAAGCTTATTGTTACACAAAATATCATCTTGCTAACTTCACATACTCAGTTAATTGTTAAATCAGTCCAGATCTCTAAAGCCTTTTTAACCCATTAAGTAACATTTTAAATCACATTTTTAAATCTAACTCTAGCTTTCTTCCACCTCCTCCTCCTCCTCCTCCTCTCTGCAAACTCCCTTCCCTTCTACCACTGATGATGTTCCCTAGTTGAGTCATGAAACATCTGCAAGAAAACAATGAAGCTCAGAGAGCATCAAGGACCCCAGCTGTCCTCCTCCTCCTCCATTCTGCAAACCCCTCCCTTCTAGCATTGATGATGTTCCCTAGTTGGGTCATGAAATGTCTTCAAGAAAACCACTAAGCTCATAGAGCATCAAGGACCCCAGCTGTCTTCCTCTTCTTCTTCTTCTTCCTCCTCCTCCTCCTCCTCCTCCTCCTCCTCCTCCTCCTCCTCCTCCTCCTCCTCCTCCTCCTCCTCCTCCCTTCTAGCACTGATGATGTTCCCTAGCTGGATCATGAAACATCTGCAAGAAAACCACCCAGCTCAGAGAGCACCAAGGAACCTACAGTCCTCCTCCTCCTCCTCATGCCTGCAAACCCTGCTCCCTTCTAGCCCTGATGATGTTCCCTAGCTGGGTCATGAAATGTCTGCAAGAAACGGCCAAGCTCAGCATCCACCCCTCCACCACATATTTTACGACAGTCTCTTTAGACGGGCTCCCCAAAGGCAGACCTCCCAGAGAATTAGTCACAGCCAGAAAATTAGCCTCCTGGGTGGACGTCTGAATGAAGTCACTGCAGTGGGACACGGCTGAGCCCTCCAGATGTGCACTGCTGTCTTGACTGATGGATGTAAGCGGCAAGATGGGAGCGCAAGGGACTGTCTGCTCATCTGGCTGGGCAAAGCCTCCACGTGTTGGAATGCAGCCAGAGGACAACCTGCAATGGGGGGGGGGGAATTTGCCTGGGCCAGTGATGAGAGAGAAGCCACTAGCCAAAGCAGTGGTCAGCTCCCTTTGAGGGATGGTTAGCCAGCCAGCCACGGCCAGCAACTTCTTTCTCACAGCCAAAGCCCCCCCAGCATGTTCCCCAGGGGGGACCCCAGGCTCAAAGCCTGGATAAAGAGGCTGTGAGTCAACTGGAAGTCTTTCTACCCATTTGCTCCTGGTTGTCTGCGCTGGAATTTGCACTTCTGCTTTTTAAGTGGCCCGACATTTTTTTTTTCTTTAAAAAAAGCTACCCAGCAAAGATAGGCGGTCTAAATTAACCCCCTTCATCTGAAGATAAAGAGGGGTGTGCAGCTTTTCCTTCCAGCTTGATAGAGGCCAGGCCAACGGTTCCTCTGAGTTTTCAAACCGCAGCCAAAGGAGTTTCAGATAAGAGAACAGCAAGGGAGAGAAAGAGAAAGAGAGAGACAGCAGGAAGGAAAGAGAGAGAGGAAGAACGAGAGAGGGTGGGAGGAGAGGAAGAGGGAAAGAGAAACTGGGAGGGAGGGGGAGAAAGAAAGAAAGAAAGAAAGAAAGAGAAAGAGAGAGAGAGAGAAAGAAAGAAAGAAAGAAGAAAGAAAGAAAGAAAGAGAGAGAGAGAGAAAGAAGAAAGAGAAAGAGAGAGAGAGAAAAAAGAGAGAGAGAAAGAAAGGGAAAGAAAGAAAGAAAGAAAGAAAGAAAGAAAGAAAGAAAGAAAGAAAGAAAGAAAGAGAGAGAGAAAGAAAAAGAAACAGAGAGAAAGAAAGAAAGAAAGAGAAAGAAAGAAAGAAAAAGAAAGAGAGAGAGAGAAAGAGAAAGAAAGAAAGAAGAAAGAAAGAAAGAAAGAAAGAAAGAAAGAGAAAGAAGAAAGAGAAAGAGAAAGAAAGAAAAAAGAAAGAGAGAGAGAAAGAAAGAAAGGGAAAGAAAGAAAGAAAAAGAAACAGAGAGAAAGAAAGAAAGAAAGAAAGAAAGAAAGAAAGAAAGAAAGAAAGAAAGAAAGAAAGAAAGAAAGAAAGAAAGAAAGAAAGAAAGAAAGAAAGAAAGGAGGGAGGGAGTGGAGGGTGGGGGATGGGAAGGAAGGAGGAAAGAAAAAAGGAGCGAGGGAAGGAAGGAAGGAAGAGGGAGAAAAAGTGAAGATTGGGAGTGAGAGAAAGAAATGGAGGGAGGAGGAGAGAAAGGGAAGAGCGAGAAGGAAAAAGGAAGGAGAGAGAGAAAGTGAAAGAGAAACAGGGAGAGCGGAGAGAGGGAGAACAGGAAGGGAAAAAGGGACATCAGGAAATGTACAGTATTGGGGGGCAGATGGTTGTCCCCAATTCTTTTATTTCTGGAACCCCAGGAGAGCCCAGGAAGGCCCCTGCCACTTTCCTGTGCCAGCTGGCGAAAGTGACCAGCAGGAGAGTTGATGGAGGGACTTTTACAGTCAGGATTGATCCTCTTGAGGTCTAGCAAGGAAAACTGGACAGTTCAACAGGGAGAGTCCAGCCCCCGTCTGGTCAAGCAGGGGACCCTCTACTAACCCTCAAAGGGCTGCCCAGTCTCTTCTTTAAAGCCTCCAGTGATGGACCCCCCATAATATCTGGAGGCAAGTAGTTCCACTGGTTAATTGTCCTCCCTGTTAGGAAGTTTCTCCTTAATTCCAGGTTGCTTCTCTCTTTGGTCAATTTCCAACCATTGTTTCTTGTCCTGCCCTCTGGTGCTTTGGAGAACAGAATACAACAGAGTAGGAAGGGACCTTGGAGGTCTTCTAGTCCAGCCCCCTGCTCAAGCAGGAGTCGCTATACCATCTCAGACAAGTGAGATTGTCCAATCTCTTCTTTAAAACCTCCAGTGATGGAGCGCCCACAATATCTGGAGGCAAGCAGTTCCACTGGTTCATTGTTCTAACTGTCAGGAAGTTTCTCCTTAGTTCTAGGTTGCTTCTCTCTTTGGTCAGTTTCCATCCGTTGCTTCTCGTCCTGCCTTCAGGGGCTTTTGGAGAATAGCTTGACTTCCTCTTATTTGGGGCAGCCCCTGAGATACTGAAAGGCTGCTATCATGTCCCCCCTCGTCCTTCTCTTCATTAAACTAGATGTACCCAATTCCAGCAACCGTTCCTTATATGTTTTAGCCTCCAGTCCCCTGATCATCTTTGTTGCTCCTCTCTGCACTCTTTCTAGAGTCTCAGCATCTTTCTTTCTTTTTGGATCACAGTGACCAGAACTGGGCTCAGTGTCATGTCTTCTGACTTCAGCTCGGATTCCTCTCTCGTTTGCATGACCAGCAGGAAGGATTCGTCCTGAGAATGGCCTCACCCTTCATTCCTTCGTTTAAATCCTCCTCAGTCAGCAGCCTGGGTGAGATTCTTGGCAGAAGCGTTGAGTTTTTCCAACAGCTTCCAGTTGCTCTGACCCATCTGAAATAGGAGCTTTCTCTTCGGATGCCTTGGCTGGAGTTGGCTCCCCCTCTGCCAAGGCTTTTGTGGGGAAACCGAGGCCAACATCAGGTGGATCATACAGAATAGAATAGAATAGAATAGAATAGAATAGAATAGAATAGAATAGAATAGAATAGAATAGAATAGAATCTGTATTAGAATAGAATAGAATAGAATAGAATAGAATAGAATAGAATAGAATAGAATAGAATAGAATAGAATAGAATAGAATAGAGCTGGAAGGGACCTTGGAGGTCTTCTAGTCCAACCCCCTAATCAAGCAGGAGAACCTATACCAGTGATAGCGAACCTTTTAGAGACTGAATGCCGAAACTGAAACCCCAAATCCACTTATGCATCATTGGGTGCTGGGTGGGTGGGGCCCATTGGGTGGGTGTGGCTGCGGTGGTAGTGGCAGGCTGGGTGGGACTAAAAAGTTCAATCAATCAATTCCAACTTTGCAAGATTTTTTTTTCCCCGCGAGAAGTTGAAATTGACTGATTGATTGAACCTTTTTTTTTTTTTTTGCACACGGTGGTGGAGGCCTCGAGCGAAAAGGTTTTATAAAACCCAGCTGAAGGCCTAGGACTGGGGCGACGGTGCGCATGCGCCCACAGAGAGGGCTCTGAGTGCCACCTTTGGCACCCATGCCATGGATTCGCCACCACTGACCTATACATTTCAGACAGGTGAATGCCTAGTCTCTTCTTAAAAACTTCCAGTGATGGAGCGCCCATGATTTCTTGAGGCAGGCTGTTTCACTGGTTAATTGTCTCACTGTCAGGAAGTTTCTCCTTAATTCCAGGTTGCTTCTCTCTTTGATCCGTTTCCAACCTTCCCTCTGGTGCTTTGGAGAATAACGTGACCCCCCTCTTCTTTGGGGCAGCCCCTCAGATACTGGAACACTGGTGTCGTGTCTCCCCTATTTCTTCTTTTCTCTAGACTAGCCAAACCCAAGCCCCGCAGCCGTTCTTCGTATGTTTTAGTCTCCGGGTCTTGGATCCTCTTAGTTGCTCTTCTCTGGATTTTTTTCCCAAGGTCTCAACATCTTTTTTGTAGTATAGTGAGCAAAATTGGCTGCAGTGTTCCAGGTGTGGGGATACAACCTTGATTAAAGCAAGAATAACGGGAAGACCTGCTGCATCCAGACCAACCAACCATGGCTCAACTGAATTAAATATCAGGTTAGGAAAGCCCATCGGTTTTTAGTATTTACTCTCTGTATCCTCCAGATCAAATGCATCCAGAAGGGCAAAGCTATCAATGTGGAGTTCTTGCTATTCTCTGAGCTTGGTGGTTTTCTTGAAGATATCGCAACCTTTCAAGATGTCACCTAGTTGGATCGTGAAATGTCTGCAAGAAAACAGCCTGGCTCAGAGAGCACCAAGCACCCCACAGTCGTTGTGGTTGTCGTTGTCGTCATCCTCCTCCTCCTCCTCCTCCTCTCCCTGCTAGCACTGATGATGTCACCTAGTTGGGTCATGAAATGTCTGCAAGAAAACAGCCTGGCTCAGAGGGCACCAAGGACCCCACAGTCTTCCTCTCCCCCATAAACCGCATTCCCTCTAGCATTGATGATGTTACCTAGATGGGTGATGAAACATCTCCAAGAAAACAACAAAGCTCAGAGAGCACCGAGGACCACATAGTCCTTGTTGACATCCTTCTCCTCCTCCTCCTCTTTCTTCTGCTCCACTCTGCAAACCCCCCTCCCTTCCAACACTGATGATGTTACCCAGTTAGGGTAATGAAACATCTGCAAGAAAACCACCCAGCTCAGAGAGCATCAAGAACTCCATAGTTGTCGTCATCGTCATTGTCGTCGTCCTCCTCCTCCTCCTCTCACTTCTGATGATGTTCCCTAGTTGGGTCATGAAACGTCTGCAAGAAAACCACCCAGCTCAGAGAGCACCAGGGACTCCACAGTTCTCCTCCTCTTCCTCCTCCTCCTCCTCTCTGCAATTCCCACTCCCTTCTAGCACTGATGGTGTTCCCTAGTTGGGTCATGAAACGTCTGCAAGAAAACCACCCAGCTCAGAGAGCACCCAGGACCCCACAGTCCTCCTCCTCTTCCTCCTGCTCCTCCCCCCTCTATTCCTTTTCCTCCTCATGCTCCCCCCTCCCCTCCTCCTCTTCCTCCTCCTCCTCCTCCTCTCCCTTCTAGCACTGATGGTATTCCCTAGTTGGGTCATGAAACATCTGCAAGAAAACCACCAAGCTCAGAGAGCATCAAGAACTCCATAATTCTCCACCTCCTCTTCCTCTTCCTAATTCAGAGGAGCCATGGCAACTGGATTGCTGCAGAACAACCTCCAAGGAGCTGCCCTTGAAGGCTATCAGGAAGCTTCCTTGATAGAGCTGCTGGGTGTCGATGCCCAGAATCCCCACCCAGCACAGCTGTTGATAGCAGAGAGCCATGGAAACGTTGGCTGAACAAAAGAAAGCTAAACAATTGCAAGGTGAAAAGTAAACTTTTTATTGAGGGATTGCAAAATACATTCCCACCAGTCCCTTGCGAAAGAGATTAGCCCCAGAAGGATTACAACGTGAGTAAACATCTTACAAGGTTAGGAAACGGGTGATGGCTTATAAACTGTATCTGTCTCTCGTCTCTTGTCGAAGCTCTGGGCAAATACGTTCAAAGCAGGGTGTGACTGGACAGCAGCCAAGGGGCTTGGAAACCAGCGCTTCTGGCCAAGTTAGCTCTGCACAAAGCACCAGAGTTTGGGTCAAAAGGTAGCGTGGTTGGGCTTGACCAACCACCCAGAATGAGGGGACAGCGTGTTCCTGGAAACCCAGAGGAGGTGGAGACACAGAGGCTCATCCCCCACTTGATACAATCCAGGTGGCTTGGGCTGGGCTCATTCTCCCCCACTCCAGCTAACAAGAATGGTTAAAGACCACCTCACTGGAAAAGGCTGGTCTGGATCTTCTCAACTGGTCAGCCAACTATCCCTGACCTCTTCCACTCATTCTGTTGACTACCAGAGCTGGAAAAGGCTGGCCTGGACCTTCTCAACTGGTCCTTCTTACTTGGCCAACTGTTCCTAACCTCTTCTACTCATCCTGTAGACCACCAGAGCTGGAAAAGGCTGGTGTGGACCTTCCCAACTGGTCCTTCTTAAGTTGGCCAACTGTTCCTAGCCTCTTCAACTCATCCTGTAGACCACCACAGCAGGAAAAGGCTGGTCTGGACCTTCTCAACTTGTCCTTCTTAGTTGGCCAACTGTTCCTAACCTCTTCTACTCATTCTGTAGACCACCAGAGCTGGAAAGGGCTGGTGTGGACCTTCTCAACTGGTCCTTCTTAGTCAACCAACTGTTTCTGACTTCTTCTACTCATCCTGTAGACCACCACAGCTGGAAAAGACTGGTCTGGCCCTTCTCAACTGGCCCTTCTTAGTCAGCCAACTGTTCCTGACTTCTTCTACTCATCTTGTAGACCACCACAGCTGGAAAAGGTTGGTCTGGACCTTCCGAACTGGTCCTTCTTAGTTGGCTACCCTTCCTTAACCTCCTCGGCTCATCTATTTATTCATCTATATATCCATCCATCATTTGTGCTTGTCTTGCCCATCTTTGGGTGTTTTCTGAACGGTTGCCAATCACCTTCTTGATAAAGGAGCAAAAGCATGCTGGGCTGACTCAGAAGCAGTAACACACCTGGAAAAGCACAGGAGCCCAAACAGCTGGCATTCACAGTAAGCCACACCTTAAAGCAAGTGGCTACCAGCTCCCCCCAAAAGCCAGCCTGGTCTTGTCCAGAAATGGTTTGGGAGTGCGTAGGGAGGCAGATATCTTTCTCTCCATGTCGGTACCCCTTTTCCATTGCCTTCTCCTGTTCCATGTTCCCCATCCAGCATGGCTGTTGGCAGCAGAGAGCCACCGGAGTACACTAGATTCCTGGGATCTTGCTGTCTCTCTCCAAACCCAGCGTTTTTACAAACTTGGGTCACTTGATAAGTGGAATTCCGCTCCCAAGATTTGCTGGCAGCGGAATGCTGGAGGTTAAAGTCCACCCGTTCTCAAGCTGCCATTGGCCCAGGTGGAGAAACACTGCTCTAACTAGGTTGCTTCAGGGGATGTGGGCTGCAGAGGCTCCAGGGGGAATTCTGGGATTGGAGGCCACTCATCTTCCAGATGTTCTTTGGGGAAAACTCTGAAGAGAGTCGTCTATGGAGATTCTCAGCCATCCAGGCCAAAGACGCTTTTTCAAGAGACACCTGGACTTCCCCGTTTTTCTTTGAAGACGTTTCGCTTCTCATCCCAGAAGCTTCCTCAGGTTCTGACCGGATGGTGGGGAAGGGAAGGATTTATACTCCTTGCAAAGAGCTGGTCCTTTGCCTTCTTTTGGAGAGTCCTTGAGGCCACCTGGAGGTTGACCTGTGTCCTCAGGGTCAGCTGAGTGGTGGGACCTTCTTGGCTGCAGGATGTTTTTGGCCCTGGGTCCTGCCATTCCACAACCTCCAGTCAGAACCTGAAGAAGCTTCTTGAATGAGAAGTGAAATGTCTTCAAAGGAAAAAGAAGGAAGTCCCTTTGCCTCCTGGAAAAGCACCTTTGGGTCTGAAGGTCGTCAAGGCAGGGTCTAACCAACTGCCACAACTTGATGCTGGCTTGTCTTTGAAGGCTCCCCCCTGTAGCCTCCATGGGTTTGCTGTCTTTTGATCATATCTGGTGCTTTAGAGAAAGGGACCCCCTTCATGGGTCTCAGGGAGGAGTCTGGACCCTGCAACCCCTTCCTTCTTTCAAAAACTCTTTCTGGTAGTGAGTTTGGGGAAGGGTTAGAAGATGTTCTCCAGCCATGGTTAATTGATGTCCTGCTTCCTAGCCCTCTTCTCTCCCTGCTCAGTTCCACAATTCTTGTAGGTCCTTCCCAAGGGCGGAAGGACCACCTTCCCCCCCCCAGGAGACACAGGATGTCAAAAATCAAGAAATTTCTCCTCTTCTTCCAAGTAAAGGGTGGAAGTCACCCTTAGAACGACGTTCTTGAGATCTTGCTATCTTTCTAACTCAGCGTTTGTCCAACTTGGCTAGCTGAAGACAGGTGGACTTCAACTCCCAGCATTATGCTGGCTGGGGAATGCTGGGAGCTGAAGTCCACCCATCTTCCAGTGGCCGAGGTTGAAAAACACTAGTCTGGCTGGGAATGCTGGGAGTTGAAGTCCACCCATCTTCCAATGGCCGAGGTTGAGAAACACTAGTCTGGCTGGGGAATTCTGGGAGCTGAAGTCCACCCATCTTCCAGTGGCCAAGGTTGAGAAACCCTGATTAGCCCAGGTGGCTTCCGGGGAATGTGGCCTGCAGAGGGTCCAAAGGCTGGTGCTTCGTGGACCAAGTGCCAGAAGAATCCTTGAGGGCCTATCAGAGATCAGCCATCAGGTCCTCATGGGAAAATCCATAGATGGTTCAGCAGAAAAGACGGGCTCTGCAAAGCCAACGGCCCTCTAAACAATAAGCAATTGGAGTGCCTTAAGGACTATGGAGTCATGCAAGCAACGGTGGAGATCTTGCATGCCGGGAGTGTCCCATCATAGCCAAAACTCGCCCGGGGAATACAGGAGAGGCCAAAGTCAAATGCCCAAGGCTGATTTGTTCTCCCCAACAAACCTCACCCCTGTTTCTATGGGCTGCCCCGTCAGGGGGATGGCATGAGATCTGTTCATTCTGGAAGCTTCTGACCTCTGGTGGGACAACAGGATGGGAGAAGCAGAGGGTCTCCCCCTGGAGAAGATTTCTGGATCCTTCTCAGGAGGCTTTCAAAGGCCATCAATGATTGGGGGGACAGTTAGACAGGAATTCCCTAAAGAGGAGCATCCAGCCTTGGCAACTTTCAGCCCTGTGGACTTCAACTCCCAGAATTCCCCAGCCAGCAAAGCTGGCTGGGGAATTCTGGGAGTTGAAGTCCACCAATCTTAAAGTTGAAGTCCACCAGTCTTTTAAAGTGGCCAACATGGGACAACCCCTCTCCTTCAGCCTGACCTTCTGTCCCAACATCCCAGGCAACCAGAATTGATGGCAAACATCCTAATAGGATCGAAAGGACCCACAAAATGAGGATCTGGGGGGGGGAGTCTGGGACACCCCCAGAAGTCACATCCTACAGGTGGTGGTTCTCCTGCACGCACGCATCCCGAGTCAAGGATCGCCACCCCCTCCCCAATTGCAGCCATGCCAACTCTAGGATTTGGGGTGCCCCCCAACCAGCTGTGGGATGGGGCCGGTCTTTGGTGATGGCAGGAGCAAAGAAGCATCTGGAAGGCGGGTGTAGCCGGGGGTGCAGGTAGAAAGAGACACACACAGGGCATCTGGAGGGGGGGAGGTACTCCTGGACTTGTTTGGCTTTTTGGCTGGGGGGGGCTCCTGGCTCTATTTGCGCAGGGGGGCGATGATGACGTTCCGGTAGCCCTTCACCCCCTTCAGCTGGTCGCTTTCAAAATCCACCACCAGCTTCCGCAGGCCGAACTGTTGGGGCACGAAGTCCACCATCACTTTGGCTTCCTCCCCAGGCTCGACGGGGGTCTCCCTGGAGCAGGAGGGAAAAGCATAGGTTGAGCTGGGGGGAGGCTGCCTCAGTTTTGGGGTGCTTGGGGGGGTCTCTCTGCTTCCCTGTCTATCTCCAACACCCCCTCCTTCTAAATGTCTATGGAGGTTCTCCGTCGTGCAGGACATGGTTGTCCCAAAGGTGCTTTTTCAAGAGGCATTTGGACTTTCTCGTTTTTGGAATAGAATAGAATAGAATTATGGGGTAGAGTAGAGGAGTAGAGTAGAGTAGAGTAGAGTAGAGTAGAGTAGAGTAGAGTAGAGTAGAGTAGAGTAGAATAAATACAGAATAGAATAGAATAGAGCAGTGGTTCTCAACCTGTGGGTCGGGACCCCATTTGGGGTCAAACGACCATTTCACGGGGGTCGCCAAACAACGCAGTCCGCCATTTTTTTCCCCCTTTTCCTTAGCTGTGCTACTCCCTTTTATTCTATTGGCTTTTGAAAGCCAATAGAATAGACTCTCTTGAATAAAGTCTAATTCTATTGGCTTTCAAAAGCCAATAGGAATTGTGCAGGCTGTCTCTATCCTGCTGAGCCCACCAAAAGTCCCATTCTGCAAAGGGTGCTGCACCAGTTGAGTAGTCCTCGACTTACGACCGGTTGGGGGTCGCGGCATTAAAAAGGTTGAGAACCACTGGAATAGATACAGAATAAATACAGAACAGAACAGAACAGAATAGAATAGAACAGAAAAGAACAGAATAGAACAGAACAGAACAGAATAGAATAAATACAGAATAGACTAGAATAGACTAGAATAGAACAGAACAGAATAGAATCTGGATTAGAGTAGAATGGAATTAATAGAATAGAATAGAATAGAATAGAATAGAATAGAATAGAATAGAATAGAATAGAATAGAATAGAATAGAATAGAATAGAATAGAATTATGGGTTAGAATAGACTGGACAGCCATTTGTCTGAAATGGTATAGGGTTTCCTGCCTGAGCAGGGGTTGGACTAGATGACCTCCAAGGTCCCTTCCAACTTTATTATTATTATTATTATTATTATTATTTCGATCATCGCACAGTCAGCCAGATGTTCAGACTGGATTTGGCATTTTGTCTACCTATCGAGTCCTTACCCAGGACCTGGGATAGGCAGATGTGGATGTTTGATGGTATTACAGATATCGTCGCAGGATGGAAGCAGTTCCTAATAAGGCTGCCTTTTGCAATTGACTAATAGCGAATTTGTCAATGCCAATGGTGTTCAAGTGGTGCTCCAGTTGTTTTGGAATTGCACCCAAGGAGCCTATGACTATTGGTACTACCCTTGCTTGCTTTTGCCACAGTCTTTCTATTTCTATTTGTAGGTCTTTGTATTTTGTTATCTTCTCCAGTTCTTTCTCTTCTATTCTGCTATCTCCAGGCACTGCCACATCCACTATCCAGACTTTTTTGTCTTTCTTATCGACAATTGTTAAGTCTGGGGTGTTATGTTGCAGGTGCTTGTCTGTTTGAATTCTGAAGTCCCAGAGCAGTTTAATTTTATCATTTTCTATGACTTTCTCTATTTTATGATCCCACCAGTTTTTGCTTACAGGCAAATGATATTTTTTGCAGATCTTCCAATGCACCATTGTTGCTACTTTGTCATGCCGCTGCTTGTAATCAGTTTGTGCAATCTTCTTGCAACAGCTTACCAAGTGGTCCACTGTTTCTTCAGCTTCTTTGCATAGGCGGCACTTACTGTCTGTTGCTGTCTTCTCAATTTTGACTTTGTATGCATTTGTTCTTAAGGCTTGGTCTTGTGCAGCCAGAATTAGTCCCTCGGTCTCTTTCTTCAATTTTCCTGCTCTTAGCCATTGCCAGGTTTTATTGTTATCTGCTTTCCCAGCTATTTTTTCCATGTATTGGCCATGTAGTGCTTTGTCTTCCCATGCCTCTATTCTGTTCTTCATTTGGTCTTTCTTGAAGGCCAGTTTGGTCTCTCCAGTAGTTAGTAAGCCTTCCTGATATACTAATTTCAGTGCATCTTCATCATTGTTCTTCAGATATTCTTCCAAAGCCATTTTTTCTTCTTCAACCATCTGATGTACTTGTAGCATTCCACGCCCACCTATTTGCCTTGGTAGATAAAGTCTATCAATGTCACTGCGTGGATGAAGGGCATGATTCATTGTCATTATTTTTCTGGTCTGCCTATCCATTGCTTTTAGTTCTGCTTGAGTCCAGTCCACTATTCCAGCTGTGTACCTAATGACTGGGATTGCCCAGGTGTTGATTGCCTTTATGGTATTTCCTCCATTGAGTTTGGACTTTAAGATCTTCTTCACTCTCTTGATGTATTCACTTCTAATCTTTTTCTTGACTTCAGTGTGCTTGATGTTGTCAGCTTGAAGGATACCTAAGTATTTGTAGTACTCTTCCTCATCCAGACTCTTAATGTTATTTTCGTGGGGCATCTTGATTCCTTCAGTTTTCATTATTTTTCCTTGTTTGATAGTAAGTGTGGCACATTTCTCCAAGCCAAACTCCATTACAATATCTTGGCTATATATACGGACAGTGTTGAGCAGCGATTCTATTTCAGATGATGTTTTTCCATACAGCTTCAGATCATCCATATAAAGGAGGTGGGATAGTCTGGCAGATGTTTTTGATGTTTGATAGCCATGTCCTGAGTTATTCAGGATTGTTGACAGAGGAAACAGTGCAATAACAAATAGTAATGGTGATAATGAATCTCCTTGAAATATTCCTCTCTTGATATTAACCTCTCCCAGCCTCTCACCATTGATCTGCAACTGTGTCTTCCATTGTGCCATCGATCTTTGCACAAATTTTCTGATGTTTCTACTGACTCCTGTTATTTCTAGGCACTTTATTATCCAATCATGTGGCAGAGAGTCAAATGCCTTTTTGTAGTCAATCCATGCCACATTCAGGTTGGTCTTCCTTCTCTTGCAGTTTTCCAAGATCATTTTGTCTATTAGGAGTTGATCTTTTGTTCCTCTGCTGTTGGGGCGGTTTCCTTTCTGCTCAGGTGGAAAGAGATTGTTTTCAACTAGATGCTGTTGCACTGCATCAGCTACTACACCAGTTAGTAATTTGAAAGTTGTTGGTAAGCAGGTAATTGGCCTGTAGTTACCTGGTGTTGCCCCTTTTGCTGGATTTTTCATTATTAGGTAGGTTTTCCCAGTTGTTAGCCACTTTTCAATTTCTCCACCTTGTAGTATATTGTTGAACTGCTTGGCAATGAGTGGGTGTATAACAGTTAGATGTTTCAACCAAAACCCATGCAGTTCATCTTCACCTGGTGCTGACCAATTTTTGATTTTCTTTGCTCTTTTTTCTACCATTTTTGTTGTTATTACTAGTTCTTTCATTTCAACTTCTGTTTTATTTGCATCCACCTCTTTTAACCAAGCCGCATCCTTGTTGTATTTCTTTGGGTTATCCCATATCTGCTTCCAGAACTGCACTGTTTCTTCCTTGTCAGGTACTGACTGATTCTTTGCAGTTTCTCCATTGATGGATTGGTAGAAACGTTTCTGATTGGATTGAAATTGGAGGTTCTGCCTATAGTTTGCAATTCGAGCTTCATATCTACTGATTTTCCTGGCTATAGCTGTTATTTGTTGCTTTATTATTTCCAGTGCTTCCTTGATCTTCCTTGTTTCTAAGTGGTATTTCTTGATTAGGTATTCTTTGGTCTTCTTGTTCTTCAGCTTCTTTTCTTTCATCTGTTCTAGCTTGCTTGCATGTGATCTTAACTTGCTGATCTTATTTTCTAGTCTAACCTTCCATTTTTCTGGTGCACTGTTTGTTTGTTTTTCTTCTTTGTTGATTTTGCATCCCAGGTATTCTGTTATAACTGCAGCTGTGCTGTACATTAGTTGGTTTGTTTCTTGCAATGAATTGGTGCTTATACTTGATATTGCAATATTTGCATCTTTTAATGCTTGTGCTAGCTGTTTCTTTGAAACAAGCTTCAATGCAGGCAGCCTTATTCTGTTGTTTTTGTGCTGTTCTAGATGCTCAGTTATTCTTTGTTTCAATTCTTTTATTTCTTTAGTTAGAGGGTTTTGTTCTTCCTGAGGTAGAGGTGCCTGGTTTCCAAATGAGAACAGTTGTATATCTCTGCTAGATTCCTTCATTGCCAACTCCTCCTGGTTTGCCTCTACATTCTGAATTACTTCTGGTAAGGCTTTGATTTCTTTGCCCTGGATAAACCTTTGCAGTTCGTCCAATTCTGTTTCTGTGAATATTTTATTTCGTGTTATAAATCGGCGTTGATCTGCTAGTCTCTGTTCTGTTATTTCTGATTCTGGATGTTGTTCTTTCCAGAACTGGTGCATTCGTTTTAGATATCCTCTTCTTGTTGGACTTGATCTGTAGTAACAGATCATTATTTCTTTGTTTTCCATCACTGTGTATCTGCGACGGGTAAACACCTTTTCTTCCAGTAGTTCTGCAGCTGCTGGCCCTGGTTGCTCAGCCAACAGTCCTGAGTCCTGTAACCCATTTTTCACCAGATATCCAGGAACTCCAATATCTAGTGCGGACCTTGTTAACCCGGGTGACGTCCGAGCCGGTATGGCATTCTGAAATTTATGTCTCACCATATTTTTTATGGGAGAGACACTCTTTGTCTGACTCCTCTGATGAGACCTGTCCAGTATGGTTGAACCTCTGGCATAGCTCTCATCTTCCTCAGAGTACACAAGCCCCACAACCACGTCAAGGTAGTGCCTCACTGGGGGGTTTATTATTATTATTATTATTATTATTATTATTATTATTATTATTATTATGATGTAGAGTGGAGTGGAGTGGAGTGGAATGGAATGGAATAGACTAGAATAGAACAGAATAGAGCTGGAAGGGACTTTGGAGATCTTCTAGTCCAGCCCCCTGCTCAAGCAGGAGAACCTATACCATCTCAGACAAGTCACTGTCCAGTCTCTTCTTGAAAACCTCCAGTGATGGAGCACCCACAACTTCTGGTGGCAAACTGTTCCACTGGTTAATTGTCTGCACTGTCAGGAAGTTTCTCCTTAATTCCAGGTTGCTTCTCTCTTTGGTCAGTTTCCAACTATTGTTTCTTGGAAGACGTTTCCCTTCTCATCCCAGAAGCTTCCTCTGGTTCTGACCAGATGGTGGGGAAGGGAAGGATTTATACTCCTTGCAGACAGCTGGTCCTTTGCATTCCTTTAAGAGAGTCCTTGAGGCCACCTGGAGGTTTATCTGTATCTTCAGGATCATCTGAGTAGTGCAAATGGATGTGGAGCCTTCTTGGAACTGCTGAAAGGACCGTGTTGTGGAAATAGATGATGTTGTGTCTCCCCCCCCCCACACACTCTGTTGAGAGAGAGCTGTTCAATTTTGCTGTAGATATAAGAGGAGTCAAAGAGGCCATCTTGGTCAAAACTGAACAGCCCTCTCTCAACGGGGAGGGGGGGGGAGGAGAATACGACATTATCCATCTACAACACGGTCCCTTCAGCAGTTCCAGGAAGGCTCCCCATCCATTTGCACCACTCAGGTGACCCTGAGGACACAGGTCAAGCTCCAAGTGGCCTCAACGACCCTCTAAAAGGAATGCAAAGGACCAGCTGTCTGCAAGGAGTATAAATCCTCCCATTCCTTGCCATCCGATCAGAACCTGAAGAAGCTTCTGGGAGGAGAAGCGAAATCTCTTCAAAGGAAAAAAACAAGATATTCCAGTTCTCTTGAAAAAGCATCTTTGGGAAACCCTCCTACGACCTCCAGAATGGGACAACTCTCTGCGACCAAGTGGCCGCTTGGATAATTCAACCAATGCACCTAGTCCTCGACTTACAACAGTTCATTTAGTGACCGTTCAAAGTTACGACATCACTGGAAAAAGTGAGTGATGACCATTTTTCACACTTCCGATTGTTGCAGCCTCCCCGTGGTCATGTGATGAAAATTCAGGCGCTAGGCAACTGATTCATATTTATGACGGTTGTAGTGTCCCCTGTGTCACATGATTCCCCTTTTGGGACTTTTTGATCAAGCAAAGTCAATGGGGAAAGCCGGGTGAACTGACCTTAAGAACTGCAGTGCTACCCTTAACAACTGTCATAAAATGTCTCGTTTAGCGGCAGAACTCTGGGGCTCAGCTGTGGTCATAAGTCAAGGGGTTACTGTGTACAAAAGTCCAATTAATTTCGACGGGACCATGGCCAATCATAATTTGATTTTATTATTTTTTATATTTTATTTTAATTTATATTCTATATTTTATTTTATTTCCTTCATTTCATTTATTTCATTTCATTTCATTTTTTTATTTCATTATTTCATTTCATTTCATTATTTTATTTTAGTTTAGATAATTTATTTCTTCGCATTTCATTATTTCATTTCTTTTTTTATTTTATTTTATTTATTTTATTTTATTTTATTATTTTAGTTTAGTTTAGTTTAGTTTGTTTTGTTTTTTAATGATATTTGAGCCCACCCCAATGATTTTCCCGGAAGGAACCAGCTGCCTTTGCTGGTTCTAGCACCCTCCTGTCACACTTACAGCTGCTGTGTTTTCTGCCCTCCGGTCAGTCCAGCCCCCTCCATGGTGAAGACGCAGCCGGTCAGGGCGGTGGGGAGGGGGTTGGACAGGGTCAGCTCAGCCACCAGTTTGCGCTTCTGCATCGGCTCGCCCAAAATCTGCAGGTCGGAAAGAGGAGAAGTTCTTGACCGGGGGTCTTCAAACTTGACAACTTTAAGACTTGTGGATAGAGATAGATAGATATGGATGGATGGGTAGATGGATGGATGGATGGATGGATGGATAGATAGAGGTAGGTAGGTAGGTAGGTAGATGGATGGATAGAGATAGATAGATAGATAGATAGATAGATAGATAGATAGATAGATAGATAGGTAGGTAGGTAGGTAGGTAGGTAGGTAGGTAGGTGGAAGGATGGATGGATAGATAGAGATGGAGATAGATAAATAGAGAGAGAGATAGAGAGGTAGGTAGATGGATGGATGGATAGATAGAGATGGAGATAGATAGATAGATAGATAGATAGATAGATAGATAGATAGATAGATAGATAGATAGATAGATAGATAGATGTAGGTAGGTAGGTAGGTAGGTAGGTAGGTAGATGGATGGATGGATAGAGATGGAGATAGATAAATAGAGATAGAGAGAGAGAGATAGAGAGAGAAGTAGGTAGATGGATGGATGGATAGATAGAGATGGAGATAGATAGATAGATAGATAGAGAGAGAGGTAGGTAGGTAGGTAGATGGATGGATAGATAGAGATGGAAGATAGATAGCGAGAGATAGAGAGCGATAGATATAGATAGTTAGAGAGAGAGAGAGGTAGGTAGGTAGGTGGATGGATGGATGGATAGAGATGGAGATAGATAGAAGGTAGATAGATAGATAGATAGATAGATATGATAGATAGATAGATAGATAGATAGATAGATAGATAGATAGATAGATAGATAGATAGATAGATAGATAGAGAGGTAGAGAGGTAGATAGATAGATGGATGGATAGATGGTGGATGGATGGATGGATAGATAGAGATGGAAATAGATAGATAGATAGATAGATAGATAGATAGATAGAGAAAGAGAGAGAGAGATGGGTAGGTAGGTAGATGGATGGATAGATATAGATGGAGATAGATAGTGAGAGAGTGATAGAGATAGAGAGCGATAAAGATGGATAGATAGAAAGAGTAGGTAGGTAGGTAGGTAGGTAGGTGGATGGATGGATAGAGATGGAGATAGATAGAAGGTAGATATATAGATATGATACACAGATAGATAGATAGATAGATAGATAGATAGATAGATAGATAGATAGATAGATAGAGAGGTAGGTAGGTGGATGGATGGATGGATGGAGATAGATAGGTAGATAGATAGATAGATATGATAGATAGATAGATAGATAGATAGATAGATAGATAGAGAAAGAGAGAGATAGGTAGGTAGGTAGATGGATGGATAGATATAGATGGAGATAGATAGCGAGAGAGAGAGTGATAGAGATAGAGAGTGATAGAGATGGATAGTTAGAGAGAGAGGTAGGTAGGTAGGTAGGTGGATGGATAGATGGAGATAGATAGGTAGATAGATAGATAGATATGATAGATAGATAGATAGATAGATAGATAGATAGATAGATAGATAGAGATGGCTGAGAGCTCTGAGCCACCCCAAAGGTTATTCCAGCCACCCCACCAGTGACCCCACCCTAATCCCCTTGCCCCCCTTTCCTTCTCCTTGTCCAGGGGACCCTCCCGCCCCTTCCCCCCAAATCGCCTCACCCGGATTTTGATGTCGGGGTTCTTGACGTGGAAGTCCCGCACCGCGAGGAGGATCTTCTGGTTCTCGTACTGCTGCAACACAGCCGTGACTTTGATCATGTTGTCCGGGGTGAGGCAGGTGCCGTACTTCTCATAGGGGATCCGCAGGGGGACCGTCTTTTCTGCAGGGGAAAACACGGAGGGAGCATGGTCAGAATCCGGCTCTCTTTTGGCTCTGGAAAGGTTGTGTGTCGTTGGACTTTCACAGAGATAATGTTGTCTTTCATTTTATGTTTTGATGCGTTGGATATTTGTTTGTGCTACGATGCATTAATGGGCTCTTTGCTTCATTTAGACCAGAAGTGTCCAACTTTGGCTACTTTAAGAACTGTGGACTTCAACTGTGGCAAGAAAGGTCGTAAAATGAGGCAAAACTCACTTAACAAATGTCTCGCTTAGCAACGGAAATTTTGGGATCCGTTGTGGTCGTAAGTCAAGGACAACCTATAAAAAATAATGCTGCCTATGCGAACGGTGGCATTTCGATGGTCACGTTCTGGCCATCATCTTATATTTTTCCACCATGGCCATTTAATTAAATTTATTCAGTTTAGACACTGCCGGATTCCAAATGAAGTCTGAAATAGAAATACAGAAGAGAAGAGAAGAGAAGAGAAGAGAATTAGAAATAAGAATAGAATTAGAAATTAGAATAAAATTAGAAATAAGAATAGAATAGAATTAGAAATAAGAATAGAATAGAATTAGAAATAAGAATAGAATTAGAAATAAGAATAGAATTAGAAAAGAACAGAATAGAATAGAATTAGAAATAAGAACAGAATAGAATAGAATTAGAAATAAGAATAGAATAGAATTAGAAATAAGAATAGAATTAGAAATAAGAATAGAATAGAATTAGAAATAAGAATAGAATTAGAAATAAGAATAGAATAGAATTAGAAATAAGAATAGAATTAGAAATAAGAATAGAATAGAATAGAATTAGAAATAAGAATAGAATAGCATAGCATAGCATAGCATAGCATAGCATAGAATAGAATAGAATAGAATAGAATAGAATAGAATAGGAGCTGGAAGGGACCTTGGAGGTCTTCTAGTCCAGCCCCCTGATCAAGCAGGAGAACCTATACCAGGAGTAGGCAACCTGGGCTCTTTTATGACTCCTGGACTTCAACTCCCAGAATTCCTGAGCCAGCCAGGCTGAGGGGAAAGGGAGAGGTTTCCAAGCTGAGCCAGGCTGGCTCAGGAATTCTGGGAGTTGAAGTCCACCAGTCATAAAAGAGCCCAGGTCGCCTACTCCTGACCTATACCATCTCAGACAAGTGACTGTCCAGTCTCTTCTTAAAAACCTCCAGTGATGGAGCACCCACGATTTCTGGTGTCCAGCTGTTCCACTGGTTCATTGTCCTCCCTGTCAGGAAGTTTCTCCTTAATTCCAGGTTGCTTCTCTCTTTGAAGCCGAGAGAACGAAGAGAGAAGGCCGGGGTCATGAAAAACGCAGAAAGGACGGAGGTCGGGGAGTCGCTGGCAAAACCCACGGATTTCAATCAGAAAAAAGCTCCGTTGGGTTTCTTCCTTCAGGGACCCAGCCGTGGTCTCCCGCCTCCTTGACATGTTTGATCAATTAAATCTGCTGCAGAGGAGTTTTAGATGCAACCCATTTAACTCGTGGAGGTCAATCTCAGGCCGGAGTTCTACCTAAATCCAAAAATAGCTCCGGGCTGGAAGATCTCAGCTCTCCTTGGGGGCCTTCAGAGCCCATCCCAGCTATGGAAAAAAACACGTCATTTTTCCTGGAGAGAAAGAGAGAGAGAGAAAGAGAGAGCGCAAAGGAACAGCCTCACGCAGAGCCTCCCTCCTGGTTCCTCCAGCTTTTGATTCCACCATCTTTCTGCAGAATTTGTGCTTCAAACGCAAGCTTCATCCAGAGCAGTGGTTCTCCACCTGTGGGTCGGGACCCCATTTGGGGTCGAACGACCATTTCACGGGGGTCGCCAAACAATGCAGTCCGCCATTTTTTCCCCCCCTTTTCCTTAGCTGTGCTACTCCCTTTTATTCTATTGGCTTTTGAAAGCCAATAGAAGAGACTCTCTTGAATAGAGCCTAATTCTATTGGCTTTCCAAAGCCAATAGGAATTGTCCAGGCTGTCTCTGCCCTGCTGAACCCACCAAACGTCCCAGTCTGCAAACGGTGCTGCACCAGTTGAGTAGTCCTCGACTTACGACCGGTTGAGTAGTCCTCGACTTATGACCGGTTGGGGGTCGCGGCATTAAAAAGGTTGAGAACCACTGATCCAGAGGAAGGAATATCTTGAGCATCAAAACGGCATCAAGCAGGAGACCCTAGGCCATTGTCTGAAATGGTAGAGAATCTCCTGCTTGAGCAGGGTGCTGGACTAGAAGATCTTGCAAGGTCCCTTCCAGCTTTATTCTCATTAATAAAACAAGGTGTACATTGCATGTTCCTCCCCAGGAATCCAGCATAAATTCCTGCAATACAGACATTCTCTCTGTCTATCTCTCAAGCCATCCTTTCTCTCTCTCTCTCTCTCTCTCTCTCTCTCTCTCTCTCTCTCTCTCTCTGTGTGTGTGTGTGTGTGTGTGTGTGTGTGTGTGAGAGAGAGAGAGAGAGTGAGAGAGAGAGAGAGAGATGAAGAAATGAAAGTCGCCATGATTTTAAAAAGATGTTGAGACTCTAGGAAGAGTGCAGAGAAGAGCAACAAAGATGATCAGGGCACTGGAGGCTAAAACATAGAAGGAACGGTTGCTGGAATTGGGTAGGTCTAGTTTAATGAAGAGAAGGACCAGGGGGGACATGATAGCAGTGTTCCAGTGTCTCAGGGGCTGCCCCAAAGAAGAGGGAGTCAAGCTATTCTCCAAAGCGCCTGAAGGCAGGAGAAGAAGCAACGGATGGAAACTAACCAAGGAGAGAAGCAACCTGGAACTAAGGAGAAACTTCCTGACAATTATAGAAATTAACCAGTGGAACTGCTTGCCTCCAGAAGTTGTGGGGGCTCCATCCCTGGAGATTGTCAAGAAGAGACTGGGCAGCCATTTGTCTGAAATAGTATGGGGTCTCCTGCTTGAGCAGGGGGTTATAATAACAATAATGTCGAGCCGAGGTGGCGCAGCAGTTAGAGTGCAGTACTGCAGGCCACTTTAGCTGACTGTGTTCAGCAGGTCAGCGGTTCAAATCTCACCAGCTCAAGGTTGACTCAGCCTTCCATCCTTCCGGGGTAGGTAAAATGAGGACCCAGATTGTTGGGGGCAATGGAAATATATATATATATACATTGCTTACTGGTGTACACCGCTTAGAGCAGTGGTTCTCAACCTTTCTAATGCCGCGACCCCATAATACAGTTCCCCATGTTGTGGTGACCCCCAACCACTTATACATCACCGGGTGCCAGGGGCGTGGCCAAAGAAAAGGGGGAAAAATGGCGGACAGCCTTGTTTGGCAACCCCTGTGAAATGGTCGTTTGACCCCAAATGGGGTCCCGACCCACAGGTTGAGAACCACTGGCTTAGAGAGTGCTTGCACTTAAAGCGGTATATAAGTCTCATAAATAAATAAATAATAAAGTTGGAAGGGACCTTAGAGATGATCTAGTCCAACCCCCTAATTGACCTGTTCCCTGGGTCAACACGTACACACGCCCACACCCCTCAAGTGTCTCCCTAGAACCAGCACGTACACACTTCCACACCCCTCAAGACCCACACCAAAGACAAGCCCCCCCTATAAAACAATCTCTCTAGGCTCCATTTCTCTGCAGCTGCCCCCCCCCCAAGCAAATCTCTTTGCTTTTGGGAATCAGTAATTCTTCTTTCCTCACAGCTGTCTGGGTTTCATTTTGAAGCAACCTTGCACAGCTCTGGCTCGTAATTTGGAACCCCCAATTGTTCTTCGGACACTACCTCCGTGGGGCTCCAGGTTGATATTCAACAGATCCTTGCACGCGCATTCAGGGCCCAGCTCCCCATTGTAGCTGGTGGTGGCGGCCGAAATCCTCAGCCGGCAGAGGCATTCCTCAGGCGTGTTGTTGTTGACGACCACAAAGACATCGAAGTCACATCCGTTGTTCATGCCCTCGGAAGCCTTGATCTTGAGGGCCAAGCCTTCCTCCTGCGGGGTCTGGGTCTTCTCGTGTTTCGCCTTGTCAAAGCTGGCTCTCTCCTCCTCCGAGTCTGCAGGAAAAAGACGGGCAGAGAACACTGAAAAATGTCCTTTTTGGGGGGTACCCAGAGGGCAGCTCCTCTCCCTCCACCTGCATAGGAGGAATGCTGCAAAACCCCACTTATTTCTGAAGAAACTCTGCACACTATAACAACAACAGCAATAACAACAACAACAACAATAATAATAACAATAACAACAACAACAACAACAATAACAATAATAATAATAATAATAATAATAACCACCACCACCTTCTGGGACTTCAGAATTCAAACAGATAAGCACCTGCAACATAACACCCCAGACTTAACAATTGTCGATAAGAAAGACAAAAAAGTCTGGATAGTGGACGTGGCAGTGCCTGGAGATAGCAGAATAGATGAGAAAGAACTGGAGAAGATAACAAAATATAAAGACCTACAAATAGAAATAGAAAGACTGTGGCAAAAGCAAGCAAGGGTAGTACCAATAGTGATAGGCTCCTTGGGTGCAATCCCAAAACAACTGGAGCACCACTTGAACACCATTGGCATTCACAAATTCGCTATTAGTCAATTGCAAAAGGCGGCCTTACTAGGAACTGCTTCCATCCTGCGACGATATCTGTAATACCATCAAACATCCACATCTGCCTATCCCAGGTCCTGGGTAAGGACTCGATAGGTAGACAAAATGCCAAATCCAGTCTCAACATCTGGCTGACTGTGCGATGATCGATAATAATAATAATAATAATAATAATAATAATAATAATAATAATAATAATAATAATAATAATAATAATAATAATAAAGACCAAATGAAGAACAGAATAGAGGCATGGGAAGACAAAGCACTACGTGGCCAATACATTAAAAGAATAGCTGGGAAAGCAGATAATAACAAGACCTGGCAATGGCTAAGAGCAGGAAAATTGAAGAAAGAGACTGAGGGACTAATTCTGGCTGCAAAAGACCAAGCCTTAAGGACAAATGCATATAAAGTCAAAATTGAGAAGACAGCAACAGACAGTAAGTGCCGCCTATGCAAAGAAGCTGAAGAAACAGTGGACCACCTGGTAAGCTGCTGCAAGAAGATTGCACAGACTGATTACAAGCAGCGGCATGACAAAGTAGCAACAATGGTGCATTGGAAGATCTGCAAGAAATATCATTTGCCTGTAAGCAAAACCTGGTGGGATCATAAAATAGAGAAAGTCATAGAAAATGATAAAATTAAACTGCTCTGGGACTTCAGAATTCAAACAGACAAGCACCTGCAACATAACACCCCAGACTTAACAATTGTCGATAAGAAAGACAAAAAAGTCTGGATAGTGGACGTGGCAGTGCCTGGAGACAGCAGAATAGACGAGAAAGAGCTGGAAAAGATAACAAAATACAAAGACCTACAAATAGAAATAGAAAGACTGTGGCAAAGGCAAGCAAGGGTAGTATCAATAGTAATAGGCTCCTTGGGTGCAATCCCAAAACAACTGGAGCACCACTTGAACACCATTGGCATTGACAAATTCGCCATTAGTCAATTGCAAAAGGCAGTCTTATTAGGAACTGCTCCCATCCTGCGACGATATCTGTAATACCATCAAACATCCACATCTGCCTATCCCAGGTCCTGGGTAAGGACTCGATAGGTAGAGAGAAATGTCAAATCCAGTCTGAACATCTGGCTGACTGTGCGATGATCATCAATAGTAATAGTAATAGTAGTAGCAGTAATAATAATAATAATAATAATAATAATAATAATAATGATGATGATGTTGGAAGGGACCTTGGAGGTCATCTAGTCCAACCCCCTGCTCAGGCAGGTAACCCTATACCATTTCAGACACCAATGGCTGTCCAGTCTCTTCTTAAACACTTCCAATGTTGGAGCATTCACAGCTTCTGGAGGCAGGTAGTTCCACTGGTTAATTGTTCTACCTGCATTCACTTAATGAACACTTCAAAAAGGTCAGAAGTTTGGTCATCTCCATGTGGGGAGCCACAAGGATTGGCATGAGGGATGACTGCAATTCCAGGGTCAGCGACGGTCGTAAGCTTGGGACTGCCTGTCTTTCCGCCCAATTTTCCCATGGCCCACCAAGTTGCTGCGAAGTACCTTCACGATGCTTGTAGGTATGCGTGATGTCCTCTTTGGTGTCCCTCCCCACGCTCTTGGTGCTGATCTTCTTGCCCACGATGGTGGGGTGCATGGTCTTCTTGCGGGACAGGTCGCTCTGCAGCATCAGGAAGGCCACCTCGGCATTGACCTCGGCAAAGACAAACTTCACGTCGTACTTCAGGTCAAGGTCTCCTTCCCTGACGGCTTTCACCGGAGTTGGCCCGCAGCAGTAGACTCCTGCAGAGGGAGCACACAGAACATAGAATAGCACAGCAGGAAGGGACCTTGGAGGTCTTCTAGCCCAACCCCTTTCTGGAGCAACAGACTCTATACCAGGGGTAGGCAACCTTGGCTCTTTTATGACTGGTGGACTTCAACTCCCAGAATTCCTGAGCCAGCCACGCTGAGGGGAAAGGGTTTCCAAGCTGAGCCATGCTGGCTGAGGAATTCTGGGAGTTGAAGTCCACGAGTCATGAGGGGGCCATAGTAACCCCAAGCTGGCTCAGGAATTCTGGGAGTTGAACACAAGTCATAAAAGAGCCAAGTTTGCCTACCCCTCCCTATACCATCCCAGATACATGGCTGCCTAGTCTCTTCTTAAAAACTTCCAGTGATGGAGCACCCACACCTTCTGGAGGCAGGTTGTTCCACTGATTAATCGTTCTAACTGTCAGGAAGTTTCTCCTTAGTTCCAGGTTGCTTCTCTCCTTGATCAGTTTCCACCCGTTGCTTCTTGTCCTGCCTTCTGGTGCTTTGGAGAATAGCTTGACTCCCTCTTCTTTGGGGCAGCCCCTCAAATATTAAAACACTGCTATCATGTCACCCCTGGTCCTTCTTTTCATTCAACTAGACACACCCAATTCCTGCAACCTTCTTCATATGTTTAAAGCCCCAGTCCCCTGATCATCTTTGTTGCTCTTCTCTGTACTCTTTCCAGAGTCTCAACATCTTTTTTTATATTATGGTGACCAAAACTGGATGCAGAATTCCAAGGCCTTGTAAAGTGCCATTAATAATTCTGTCCCTCTGTTAATGCAGCCTAGCACTGTATTGGCCTTTTTGGCAGCTACAGCACACGGCTGGCTCATGTTTAAGTTATTAAATAAAGTTGACATTAAGTAGACAAGGCAGTTCCCTAAATAATATCCTGGCTGTGACCTTCTGCTCCCAAATTCTTGATGTGTTTCCATCCGCTGCTTCTTGTCCTGCCTTCAGGCACTTTGGAGAATAGCTTGACTGCCTCTTCTTTGGGGCAGCCCCTGAGATAGTGGAGCACTGCTATCCTGTCCCCCCTCGTCCTTCTCTTCATTAAACCAGACATACCCAATTCCAACAACTGTTCCTTATATGTTTTATCCTCCAGTCCCCCGATCATCTTTGTTGCTCTTCTCTTTCCAGAGTCTCAGCACCTTTTTTCTATTGTTGCGACCAAACTGGATGCAGTGACCTTACAAGTGTGGATTTGGCACACTTCCACCGCTGGGAATGTCTCCACCACTTACCTTCACTTTTTTCCTGTGGAGTGGGGTCCAAGGCCTGCCAGCCGTCGTAGCCGCTTGGAAGGTCTGGACGGGCCATCCAACATTCTACCCAGCAGTGAAAATTCCTGGGTCAAGAAAGGAAGGAGAGACCAAGAGAAGGAGAAGGAATGGTTGAGAAGATCCAGGGACAGCCTTTTCCACATTCCACCTGAGGTTCTACAGGGTGGAAATGTCCACCATGGTCCCACTGATAAGAGGCCTGGATTCCTTGCACATTCTCCATCCTCTAGCCCAGTGGTTCTCAACCTGTGGGTCGGGACTCCATTTGGGGTCAAATGACCATTTCACGGGGGTCACCAAACAACACAGTCCGCCATTTTTTCCCCTTTTCCTTAGCTGTGCTACTCCCTTTTATTCTATTGGCTTTTGAAACCCAATAGAATAGACTCTCTTGAATAGAGTCTAATTCTATTGGCTTTCAAAAGCCAATAGGAATTGTCCAGGCTGTCTCTGCCCTGCTGAGCCCGCCAAAAGTCCCATTCTGCAAATGGTGCTGCACCAGTTGAGTAGTCCTCGACTTACGACCGGTTGAGTAGTCCTCGACTTACGACCGGTTGGGGGTCGCGGCATTAAAAAGGTTGAGAACCACTGCTCTAGCCAACAAGGATTCAATGGAAGCCAGCAAGATCGAAGCCTCGGGAGTGGTCAAGGGTGGTTATGGCACCTCCCATGGACCATGAGGTCCACCGACCGATCCGCACAAGATTATCACGATGCATGAATCTCTTTCCTATTTCCCAGCCCTTGGATACGCGCTCCAGGGCACCTTCTCCGTTGTTTCCCTTCCTTGTTTCTCACAGTTTAGCTATTTCTGATTTTAATTAGCGGACCGTGGCTTAGTTTAGAAGCCTCTTGCTTTAAAGGTGGGGGGGGGAAGGTGGGGGGGGGGCTCAAAGCCCTTGGTGGACTGTTTTATCTAATTCCTGATCCTTTTCATGTTTTTACCTTTGTGCTTTAGAGGGCTTTGAGTAGTGAGATGGGAAGCATCCAAAGGTAAGGCAGCCGTTCCTTTAGTGACCGTTCCAAGTTACGACGACACTGGAAAATACTGATTTGTGACCGTTTTTCACAGGATCACTGCAGCATCCCCCAGGGTCACGCGATCAAAATTCAGACCCTTGGCATCTGGTTTGTATTTATGATGGTTGGGGTCATGTGACCTCCTTTCCTGGCCCTCTGATAGGCAAAGTCAAGAGGGAATGGGGGAGGGTTTCCTGCCTGAGCAGGGGGTTGGACTAGAGGGCCTCCAAGGTCCCTTTTCAACTATTCTATTCTATTCTGTTCTGTTCTGTATTTCTATTCTATTCTGTTCTGTATTTCTGTTCCGTTCTATTCTATTCTATTCTGTTCTGTATTCTATTCTATTCTGTTCTGTTCTATTTTGTATTTCTATTCTATTCTGTTCTGTTCTGTATTTCTGTTCTGTTCTATTGTATTCTATTCTGTTCTGTTCTGTATTCTATTCTATTCTATTCTATTCTGTTCTATTTTGTGTGTCCTATTCTATTCTATTCTGTTCTGTATTTCTGTTCTGTTCTATTCTGTTCTGTTTTCTATTCTGTTCTGTTCTGTATTCTATTCTATTCTGTTCTGTAATTGTATTCTATTCTGTTCTATTCTGTATTTCTGTTCTATTCTATTCTGTTCTATTCTGTTCTGTATTTCTATTCTATTCTATTCTATTCTATTCTATTCTATTCTATTCTGTTCTGTTCTGTTCTGTTCTGTTCTGTTCTGTTCCATATTTTCTATTCTATTCTATTCTATTCTATTCTATTCTAACCCATAATTCCATTCTATCCCATGATCCTATCCTATCCTATCCTATCCTAATGCCAGATTAATTTAACAACCATGTCACAAAATTTTCACTTGAGCGGGAGGGGGGGCGGTTGGGCTAGAAGAAAAGTGAGTCGCTTTTCAACAGTGTCAAGAAAGGTTGAAAACCTCACTTAAAAACTGTCTTGCTTGCAATGGAAAGTTTGGGTTCCATTGTGGTCGTAAGTCGAGGAACACTTATGCACAAACAAAGGAACTCTGGGGACGCTCTCTGCTTTGCCTGGGGCTTCTTGCTTTATAAAAAGAAAAAGAGAAGCGGTGCTGATTGCTGAGCGGGCCACCCCCTGTTCTTAGAAAAGTTTGGAGAAAAAGGACATTGTTAGGGGGAGCGAAGGTCATCCCGTGGCGGAGGAGGCAGCCTCCCGCTGGCAAGAGACCCTTTGGGGAAGGAAAACGGGGCTTTTCCCAGACCTGCCTGGCCCCTCAGGCTATGAGTACAAATAAATAAATGCGGGAATTAAAAACAGAGCCTCCGTGACTTATTGAGGCAACGGTGAGTCCTCCCCAGCTCTTACGCAACTGCACGAAGGAGAACTTAAAAACTAGGGACTGGGAGATTAGCAACCAGACATCTGAAAAAAATTAATGCTTTTCTGCATGGGGGGGGGGGGTTTGCCATCGTCCAGACAGCCGTGTTTGTGCAGGCCTCGAGCAAAGAGGGAGCCGAGTTCAAGGCTGCAGCTGCAAAAGCTGAGGGGGGGGAGGAGGAGGAAGGAGAGGGAGAGCAAAAGTGAGCAGAGGGAGGGGGAAAGAGGTCAAGGGGGCTGAGTCACCCCCGTCTCGCCCGCGGTGCAGACAGGACAGAGGGGGCTGGGCAGGAGAGCCCAGCAGCTCCGTGTCGTGAAATGAAAGGCAGCTGGTAAGGCCGGATTCCTGCAGAAAAGGACGGAGGGTCCTTCTCTTGCCCGCCTTTGAGGAGGGGGATCGTGGGAGGAGAGCTGTGTTAGTTCTGCTAGTCTGCGGAGGGTCCCAGGAGCCCCTTGGCAAATTGGGCCCTGTTAGTATCTGCTGGCCAGTGGAAAGCTTGGGGGGGGTCCTTGGTGCTCTCTGGGCTGGGTGGCTTTCGGGCAGACGTTTCATGACCCAACTGGGGAACGTCATCAGTGCTAGAAGGGAGGAGGAGGAGGAAGAGGAGGAGGAGGAGGAGGAGAAAGAAGACTGTGGGTCCTTGGTGCTCTCTGAGCTTGGCTGTTTTCTTGCAGACATTTCATGACCCAACTAGGAAACGTCATCAGTGTTAGGAGTGGGGTTTGTGGGAGGAGGAGGAGGAGGAGGAGGAGGAGGAAGCTTGTGGGATCTTTGGTTCTCTCTGAGCTTGGATGTTTCCTTCCAGTACTTTCATGACCCAACTAGATAACATTATCAATGCTAGAAGGGAGGGGGATTTGCAGAGAGGAGGAGGAGGAGGAGGAGGAGGAGGAGGAGGACTGTGGGGTCTTTAGTGCTCTCTGAGCTTGGCTGTTTCCTCACAGACGTTTCGTAACCCAACTAGGTAACATCATCAGTGCTAGAAAGACGGGTTTGCAGAGAGGACAAGGAAAAGGAGGAGAAGGAGGACTGTGGGGTCCTTGGTGCTCTCTGAGCTTGGCTGTTTCCTCGCAGACGTTTCATGACCCAACTAGGTAACATCATCAGTGCTAGAAGGAAGGGTTTGCAGAGAGGACAAGGAAAAGGAGGAGGAGGAGGAGGAGGAGGAGGAGGAGGAAGACTGTGGGGTCCTTGGTTCTCTCTGAGCTTGGCTGTTTCCTTGCAGACGTTTCATGATCCAACTAGGTAACGTCATCCGTGCTAGAAAGGAGGGGGTTTGACAAGAGGAGGAGGTGGAGGAGGCAGCTGGAGCCCCAGTGTTGCCCTTCCCCCCACCTGACTCACCAGATCATATCCCGGTTCCCCCTCTGCAGCTTCCCGTTCTCGTCCAGGTACTGCTCGATGACCAGGTTCCCGTTCGTGTCGTGGGCTGAGTTGTAGTTGGTCACCACGCGTGCCGGGATCCCCAGGCACCGGAGCACTAGGCGGGGGGGGGGGGGGGAGAAAGCAGCCGGTTCAGCGCCTGTTCGGTCTCTGGGCAGAAGAGGCGCCCTGGGAAAGCCAAGCCACCTTCTTGCTCATTCTATGCTAGTCTGTTGGCGAACCCACATCGGCATCCTGGCTTGCAACAGAGCACTTTCTGGGAGCTGAAGTCCACACGTCTTAAAGGAGCTAAGGCTGAGGAACAGTACAGGCAGTCCTCAACTTACGACCACAATCTAGGTTGCTAAGTGAGATGTTTGTTAAGTGAGTTTTGTCCCCTTTGGCTACTGTTGTTAAGCGGATCACTGCAGCTGTTAAGTTAGTAACCCGGTTGTTAAGTGAATCAGGCTTCCCTCCATTGACTTGGCTTGTCAGACAGTCGCAAAAGGGGATCACGTGACCCTGGGACACTCCATAACCGTCATAAGTATGAGCCAGATGCCAAACATCTGAATTTTGATCACGTGACCACAAAGGGGGATGCTACAACGGTCTTAAGTGTGGGAAAATGGTTGTAAGTCCCCTTTTTCAGTGCTGTTTTGTAATTTCCAATGGTCACTAAACGAATGCTTGTAAGTCAAGGACAACCTGTAGTGTTGTTGTAGCTCAGAGGTAGGCAACTTTGGCTCTTTTATGACTGGTGGACTTCAACTCCCAGAATTCCTGAGCCAGCATGGGGGAATTATGGCCCCCTCATGACTGGTGGACTTCAACTCCCAGAATTCCTGAGCCAGCATGGGGGAACTATGGCCCCCTCATGACTCGTGGACTTCAACTCCCAGAATTCCTGAGCCAGCATGGGGGAACTATGGCCCCCTCATGACTTGTGGACTTCAACTCCCAGAATGCCTGAGCCAGCATGGGGGAACTATGGCCCCCTCATGACTCGTGGACTTCAACTCCCAGAATTCCTGAGCCAGTGTGGAATTGGTCTCTCCTTTCCCCTCAGCGTGGCTGGCTCAGGAATTCTGGGAGTTGAAATCCACGAGTCATAAAAGAGCCAAGATGGCCTACCATGTAGCTGAATATTGTTTGTTTGTTTTAAAAAAGAGCTTGGATGATGGGGCTACAGAGCGACGGCCTTCCTTGACTAAAGTCTGGCTGGCCATTCAAGCCGATCCAATCAAGGAACAATTCTTTGCTCCATTTCCTCTGCTTAAAACACACACTCTGGGATTGAGCCCTGGCACGCAGCTACCCACAACTCAGCATGGGAGCTTAGCTGTGTTCTTGTAGGCCTTGTGTGGGAAGGGAAAACACACCTAGGGACGTGATTTCTTTTTTAAAAAAAAAAAAAAACATTCAAAGAATATTCAACATTGAGCAAGGCATCTGCAGGGCACAAAAAAAGGGGGGGCAAGGCAGGAAAATACCTGCATCCAGTTTCCATCACAAGAAGCAACGGATGGAAACTAATCAAGGAGAGAAGCAACCTGGAATTAAGGAGAAACTTCCTGACCGTGAGGACAATTAATCCATGGAACAACCTGCCTCCAGAAGCTGTGGATGCTCCAACACTGGAAGTTTTTAAGAAGAGACTGCACAGCCATTTGTCTGAAATGGTATAGGGCAGTGGTGGTGAACCTATGGCACGGGTGGCAGAGGCAGCACTCAGTGGGCATGTGCCCCGTCGCCCAAGTCCTAGGCCTTTAGCTGGGTTTTATAAAACCTTTTCGCTTTAGGCCTCCACCACGTGCAAAAAAAAAAAAAAAAAAAAAGGTTCAATCAATCAATCAATTTCAACTTCTCGCGGGAAAAAAAAGATCTTGCAAAGTTGGAATTGATTGATTGTACTTTTTAGTCCCACCCAGTCTGCCGTTACCACCACAGCCACGTCCACCCAATGGGCCACACCCACCCAATGAGCCACACCCATCCGGCACCCGACAATGCATAAGTGGGTTTTGGGTTGCAGTTTGGGCATTCAGTCTCTAAAAGGTTCACCATCACTGGTATAGGGTTTCCCACCTGAGCAGGGGGTTGGACTAGAAGACCTCCAAGGTCCCTTCCAACTCTGCTATTCTATTCTATTCTATTCTATTCTATTCTGTTCTGTTCTGTTCTGTTCTGTTCCATACTTATTTCTAATTCTATTCCATTCCATTCCATCCCATTCCATTCTATTCTAATTCTATTCTATTCTATTCTTTTCCATTCTTCCCTTTCATCTATTCTATTCTATTCTATTCTATTCTATTCTATTCTATTCTATTCTATTCTATTCTAGTCTAGTCTAGTCTAGTCTAGTCTAGTCTATTCTAGTCTAGTCTACTCCATGTTCTGTTCTGTTCAAATGTGCCATATTGTGTGCACTTAATCAAACAGGCGGTAAGGAAGTAGCAGAACTCAGACACAAAAGTGGTGATGTAGAAAGTAAACGCAGGGTCAGCCCTAAAGGACTCAAAGGTCTCTAACCAACGCACAGAGTGTGAGCAACAAACAGGGCGTCAAGTAAAGGAGGGCAGATATGACATTACTGCCATTACGGAAACTTGCTGGGGTGAAACCCACGAATGGAATATATCTACAGCAAGAGGGTTTTAAATATTTAGAAGAAAAAGATTAAAGAAAAGAGGAGGCGGGGTTGCACTACAGATAAGAAATAATTCCATCTCTGCAGAAACAGAGCACAACAAGGATGAATGATGAGACGCTAATTCCTGCCCTTCCAACCTCAGCCCAGCTGCAAAGTTGCAGATTGAGGTGACTGGAGGCGCCTGGTTCTGTGGGGTTGTTGTTGTTTTCTTGAGAGAAGGCTGTTGTAAGTTGGAACGGTCACTATACGAACCGTTGTAAGTCACCTCTTGTGTTTCCTCCTTGCCATGGAGGCTTCAGCACCAAAGAGAAATGGGAGTCTCTCCAAAAATCATGCTTGCCGTTCCTTCCACTTCCCCTGCTTTCTCTGGGGTTCACAGCCCCGGCTAGATTCAGCTTTCAGAGCTCCCCCCCACCCAGTCCACCCTCTGCCAAGCCATGCTTGTCAGTCTGAGGTCTGTAAATCGGGGTTTCCCGGCCCACAATCTGGTGACGCATAGCGGCTTCACACAAGAAGCGGTTTGGAAAGCAATCTGAGGTTTCCTTTTTGAAAATCTGCCCGCCGGTTTGCTTTAATTACGCTGAGGAATTCTCCTCCTCTTCTCCCCAAGACTTACAAGAGGCAGCAGGAATTTGGCAGTGGGGTGGGGTGAACTTGATGAACCCTACTATTCTCCAAAGCACCTGGAGGCAGGACAAGAAGCAAGGGATGGAAACTAATCAAGGAGAACTAAGGAGGAATTTCCCAACAGTGAGAACAATTAACAGCTGGTCGTTGAGGCCACCTGGAGGTTTACCTGTGTCCAAATGGACTCAATGTCTCTCTGAAAGCAGGCAAAGGACCAGCTGTCTGCAAGGAGTATAAATCCTTCCCTTCCCCACCATTTGGTCAGAACCTGAGGAAGCTTCTGGGATGGGAAGCGAAAGGTCTTCAAAAGAAAAACAAGAAAATCCAGTTGCCTCCTGGAAAAAAAGCACCTTTGGGACAACCAGGACCTGGATGATGGAGAATCTCCATAGATATCTCCTTGAAGATTTTTCACTTCTCATCCAAGAAGCTTCTTCTGTTCTGGATGAGAAGCAAAAGGTTTTCAAAGAAAACCAAGAAAGCCCAGTTGCCTTTGGTAAGGTCACACTTGAAATCCTGCATCCAGTTTTGGTCACCACAATGTAAAAAAGATGTTGAGACTCTAGAAAGAGTACAGAGAAGAGCAACAAAGATGATCAGGGGACTGGAGGCTAAAACATACAAGGAACAGTTGTTGGAATTGGGGATGTCCAGTTTAATGAAGAGAAGGACGATGGGGACAGGATAGCAGCCTTCCAATATCTCAGGGGCTGCCCCAAAGAAGAGGCAGTCAAGCTATTTTCCGAGGCTCCTGAAGGCAGGACAAGAAGCAACGGATGGAAACTAACCAAGGAGAGAAGCAACCTGGAACTAAGGAGAAACTTCCTGAAAGTGAGGACAATTAATCAGTGGAACAACCTGCCTCCAGAAGCAGTGAATGCTGCAATACTGGAAGTTTTTAAGAACAGAGTGGACAATGATTTGTCTGAAATGGGATAGAGTTGTTGTTGTTGTTATTATTATTATTATTATCATTATCATCATCATCATCATCATTATCATCTCAGGGTTTACAAGAGGCGTAAAAGAAGAAACTGGACAGCCATTTGAGCAGGGGGTTGGACTAGATGACCTCCAAAGTTGCTTCCAACTTTATTATTATTGTTGTTGTTGTTGTTATTATTATTATTATTATTATTATTGATCATCACACAGTCAGCCAGATGTTTAGACTGGATTTGACATTTTTGTCTACCTATTGATATTTTTTATTTTTACCATTATCATCATCATCATCATCATCATCATCATCATCATCATCATCATCATTATTATTATTTGGGTTTCCTTTTGGGGAAAGAGCACCTGTGGGACACTTCTTGAACTTCTCCCTCCAATCAGCGGCACCTCCATGATTGTGACCCACCTGGACAGCATCTTGACCTGTTATGGATTCTCACCTGTGCAGGCCACCGCGGCAAAGACCCAGCATTGCCCGTACCGAACCGGTTGGCATCCGTACTTCTGCCACCTCCGAAGGATGTCCACGCTGCCACTCCAGGTCATGGGGCTGACCCCGTCATCGTAGCGGTTGTCCCAGCGTCCAAAGAGGATGCCTTTGTCGTCGTTGCAGTTGACCTGCAGCCAAGAAAGCAACGCCTCCGTGTGAGATAACACAAGTTTCAACTGAGAAAGAAGAATAGGGGTAACTCAGGGTTGAACGGAGGCGTCCTTGCGGTTCTCTGAGCTTAGATGTTTTCTTGCAGACGTTTCGTTACCAAACTAGGTAACATCATCCGTTCCAGCAGGGAGTGGGGTAAATTGAGAGCAAAGCTCGTTCCCTTCATTACCTAGTTTGGTCATGAAATGTCTGCAGGAAAGCAATCAAGCTCAGGCAGCATCAAGGACCGAAATGTATTCTTCCTCCTCCTCCTCCCCCTCCTCCCCCCACCCACTTCCTTCTACCACTGATGATGTTACCTAGTTTGGTCATGAAATGTCTGCAAGAAAGCAACCAAGCTCAGGCAGCATCAAGGACCACATTGTATACCTCCTCCTCCTCCCCCCCCACAAACCCCACTCCATTCCAGCACTGATGATGTTATATAGTTTGGTCATGAAATGTCTGCAAGAAAGCAGTTCAGCTCAGAGAGCACCAAGGATCCCTCAGCACAAGTTTGCCACAAAACAAAGTTTACAAAATTGTTTTGTGTAGGTCAGGGGCAGGCAAAATTGGCTTTTTTATGACTTGTGGACTTCAACTCCCAGAATTCCTGAGCCAGCATGGGGGAACTATGGCCCCTTCATGACTCTGTGGACTTCAACTCCCAGAATTCCTGAGCCAGCATGGGGAACTATGGCCCCCTCATGACTCTGTGGACTTCAACTCCCAGAATTCCTGAGCCAGCCATGCTGAGGGGAAAGGAAGAGGTTTCCAAGCTGAGCCATGCTGGCTCAGGAATTCTGGGAGTTGAAGTCCACCAGTCATAAAAGAGCCAAGGTTGTCTACCCCTGGTGTAGGTCCATCTTGTTAGACCTTGGATCAACTTTAAACCTTGCTTGAGGAACTCAGCCAGATCAGAGAAAGTGGGGATCCTTTGGAGTCTGGTCTCCTCTGTCAAGGAAGGGCTAGTCAACCCTGGCCCAGAAACCCATCCTGTCCTTTCCTTGAGTGCAGGTCAAAGGTCCGTGGTCTTACCATGGCGCTCACCACCCTGCTGATGTAGACGGGGCTGTTGCGTCGAGCACAGTCCTTGTCTTGATTAAGGAGGAACTTGGGGTTGTTGTCCAGCAGCTCCAAGCTGATGTCCAAAATGTCCTCTTCAAACTATTTCGGGGAAGAAAGGGGGTGAGAGAACGGAAATGGAGCTGGTGGCCTTTAACACAAACATCTGGTGGTTTCTTGGTTCCCAGCTGGTCACGAACGCATCAATGGAGTCCTTGCTCCATGGGATGGACCCTAAAGAGCCACAGAAGAAGGAGGAACATGGCCATCCACCCTCTCTGCCTCCTTCTGGTGGGGGATGTCCAGCACCTGGAGACCCTCAGGAGCTTGGGCACCAGAAGGTGGCCTGCCCACCACGGATCTCCTTCAGGCAGTGACAAGTCCTGACCTGTTTTCACCACCACCCTCTGCACATCCTGCTCTCTGCCTCCCCATTTCTTCACTACAATTCTACTGTCGATTGTAATTCTATTTTATTGTTTTTAGAAATATTTATGTATTGTGTTTTTATAGCTTTCAGCGTTAAAGCTGCTCAAAGATGGGTGGCAAATGACATGTGTCAGATACAAACCACCAATGTTAGACCAACAGCCAAGCAGGAAAGAAACCAGGAATTACCAACTCAAACAAAGAAGCAATCAAGGAAGGAACAAGAAGAAAAAGACAACAGCCCCATCAACACTGACCAGGCAAGCCATGTGTGTGTAAACAGAGAGCAAGCCATACTCCCTTCTACCACTGAGGCTGTTCCCTAGCTGGGTCATGAAATGTCTGCAAGAAAACAACCAAGCTCAGAGAGCACCAAGGGATCCCACTGTTCCTCCTCCTCCTCCTCCTCCTCCTCCTCCTCCTCCTCCTCCTCCTCCTCCTCCTCCTCCTCCTCCCCTCCACAAACCCCACTCCATCTAGCACTGAGGGTGTTCCCTAGTTGGGTCATGAAATGTCTGCAAGAAAACAACCAAGCTCAGAGAGCACCAAGGGATCCCACCGTTCTTCCTCCTCCTCCTCTTCTCCACAAACCCCACTTCATCTAGCACTGATGATGTTCCCTAGTTGGGTCATGAAACGTCTGCAAGAAAACAATGAAGCTCAGAGAGCATCAAGGACCCCACAGTCCTCCTCCTCCTCCTCTCCACAAACCCCACTCCCTTCTAACACTTTGGGTAATGAAAAGTCTGCCAAGAAAACATCCAAGCTCAAAGAGCACCAAGGACCTCACAGTTCAATCCTGAGCTACAAAGATTTTTTTCTAATGCAGGGTCTTAACCCATGTCTACACCTCCCCTAGCCTGGGTCCTACCCCCAGCAGCATCAACCTCACTTCCTATAGCTGCCCATTCAGCATGACCCAGGTTGAGAATTTGGGAGCAGAAGGCCACAGCCAGGATATTTTAGGGAACTGCCTTGTCTGCTTAATGTCATCTTTATTTAATAACTTAAACATGAGCCAGCCGTGTGCTGCAGCTGCCAAAAAAGCCAACACAGTTCTAGGCCGCATTAACAGAGGAATGGAATCAAGATCACGTGAAGTGTTAACATCACTTTACAAGGCCTTGGTGAGGCCACACTTGGAATCCTGCATCCAGTTTTGGTCACCACGATGTAAAAAAGATGCTGAGACTCTGGAAAGAGTGCAGAGAAGAGCAACAAAGATGATTAGGGGACTGGAGGCCAAAGCATATAAGGAAAGGTTGCTGGAACTGGGTATGTCTAGTTTAATGAAGAGAAGGATTGGGGTGACATGATAGCAGTCTTCCAATATTTGAGGGCCTGCCCCAAAGAAGAGGGGGGGGGATCCACCTCTTCTCCAAAGCACCTGAAGGCAGGACAAGAAACAATGGATGGAAACGAATCAAGGAGAGAAGCAACCTAGAATTAAGGAGAAACTTCCTGACAGTGAGAACAATTAATCAGTGGAACAACCTACCTCCAGAAGCGGTGAATGCCCCAACAGTGGACACTTTTAAGAAGAAACAAGAAACATCATTTGTCTAAAATGGTATAGGGTCTCCTGCCTGAGCACGGGTTGGACTACATGACCTCCAAAGTCCCTTCCAACTCTATTATTATTATTATTATTAAGTTGTATGCTCTATCACTGGAGGTTTTTAAGAAGAGACTGAACAGTCAGTTGCCTGGAATTGAATAGAGTTTCCTGCTTGAGCAGGGGGTTGGACTAGGAGATCTCCAAGGTCCCTTCCAATCCTGTTATTCTGCTTGCCTCAGCTTTGTAACTGGGATTCATATCTGTCTGTCTATCAAGCCATCCTTTCTCTCTCTCTCTCTCTCTCCCTCCCTCCCTTTTTTTTAATTCTCTGCTTTTCTAAACAGGGCTCAGAGCGAAGGCAGCCAGGCGTGCAACTCAATCACCTAAAATATACAACATTTCTTTCTAAGCCCTTCGTGTGGCCGGGATGACAGATGTTCCTGTGTTTTCCCGTCAGCGCACAGAGAGGGTTTTGTGTGGTCTCCGGAAGGAGCAGGATGGAACTCGAAAAGTATTTAGCGATTCACACACAATTAGCAGCAACAAGATGCCTTTTGTTCTCGGTCACCTGGAACGTACCTGGAGGACCCACCCAAATTGATCTGAAAATCCTGTCCTGGCCAAAAAAAAACCCAAAACGTTGCCAGGAACGGAGGCACTTCCTGCACCCGGACTGCGGGAGGCTGAGGAGGGCAGGAAATGCCAGCTCCGTGGGCGCCGCTGGAGATCTTGGCGATAGCAGTAGCGCTTACTATATACTTATATACTGCTTCCTAGTGCTTTGCCGCCCTCTCTAAACGGTTTATGGAGTCAGCCTCTTGTCCCCCCCCCAACAATCTGGGTCCTCATTTTACCCACCTTGGAAAGATGGAAGGCTGAATCAACCTTGAGCCCCACCCTGATTGAACTCCACGCTGTGGGCAGTGAGTTAGCCTGAAATACTGCATTTCTGACTACCGAAGCATCACAGTGCCACTACCAAAAATGAGCAACTATATCGAAGAATGGAAAGAAAGAAAGAGGGAAAGAAGGAAGGAAGGAAAGAAAGAAAGAAAGAAAGAAAGAAAGAAAGAGGGAGGGAGGGAGGAAGGAAGGAAAGAAAAGAAAGAAAGAAAGAAAAAAGGAGGGAGGGAGAAAGGAAGGAAGGAAAGAAGGAAAGAAAGAAAGGAAAGAAAGAAGGAAAGAAAGAGGGAGGAAGGAAGAAAAGAAAGAAAGAAGGAAAGAAAGAAAGAAAAAGGGAGGGAGGGAGGAAAGAAGGAAAGAAAGAAAGGAAAGAAAGGAAAGAAAGAAAGAAAGAAAGAAAGAAAGAAAGAAAGAAAGAAAGAAAGAAAGAAAGAAAGAAAGAAAGAGAGGGAGAAGGAAAGGAAGGAAGGAAAATACTGCAATGGCAATAGCGCTGATATACTATTTTCCATATACTAGCGGTGATAAGCTATTCTCCAAAGCGCCTGAAGGCAGGACAAGAAGCAACGGGTGGAAACTAAACAAGGAGAGAAGCAACCTAGAACTAAGGAGAAACTTCCTGACAGTGAGAACAATTAACCAGTGGAACTACCTGCCTCCAGAAGTGGTGAATGCTCCAACACTGGAGGTTTTTAAGAAGAAACTGGACAGCCATTTGTCTGAAAGGGCATAGGGGTACCTGCCTGAGCAGGGGGTTGGACTAGATGACCTCCAAGGTCCCTTCCAACTTTATTATTATTATTATTATTATTATTATTATTATTATTATTATTATTGCTTCACAGTGCTTTACAATCCTCTCTAAGCAGTTTACAGAGTCAGCTTCTTGTGCCCCCCCCCAAACAATCTGACCCTTCATTTTACTGACTTTAGAAGGACGGAAGGCTGAATCCATGTTGAACCAGTTAGGATCGAACTCCCGGCAGTGGGTAGAGTTTTTGCCGCCAATCCTGCCCCCAAACCACTGCAACACCAGGCCTCTTTGATGCAAGATCAAGGGTGTCCCCAGACTTGGTCAAGAAAGTCAAGATACGGTGGGTGCTCCATCATTATAGAGGTTTTCAGAAATAGACTGGACCTCCTTTGGACTGGGGTGGTATGAGACTCCTGCCTTGGAAAGGGGGCGGACTAGATAGAAGGTAGCTCACCCCCAGAAATCGTGGGCGCTCCATCCCTGGATGTTTTTAAGAAGAGGCTAGACAGTCACTTATCTGAGATGGTGTAGATTCTCCTGCTTGAGCAGGGGCTGGACTAGAAGACCTCCAAGGTCCCTTCCAGCTCTATTCTATTAAAAGACCTCCAAGGTCCCTTCCAGATTCTATGTTCCAAGATGGGGGCTGAGAGAATGCTATTTATCAAAGCTCCACCTGTTCTTTTTTTTTAAACGGGTATCCAAATAGCTCCAAGTCCTATGGAGGTTGGCCAAATAGAAACAATGCCACAAAAACAGCCCTGAATGAAGGCCAGGGTAAAAAAAACAACGTAGTATAACATAACATAACATAACGTAACATAACATAACAACATAATACAATAAAAAGTAAAGTAAGGTAAGGTAAGGTGAAGTAAGGTAAGGTAAGGTAAAGTAAGGTAAGGTAAAGTGAAGTAAAGTAAGGTAAGTAAAGTAAGGTAAAGTGAAGTAAAGTAAGGTAAAGTAAGGTAAAGTGAAGTAAAGTAAAGTAAGGTAAGGTAAAGTAAAGTAAGGTAAAGTGAAGTAAGGTAAAGTGAAGTAAGATAAGGTAAAGTAAAGTAAAGTAAGGTAAAGTGAAGTAAAGTAAGGTAAGGTAAAGTAAAGTAAGGTAAAGTGAAGTAAAGTAAGGTAAGGTAAAGTGAAGTAACGTAAAGTAAGGTAAGGTAAAGTAAAGTAAGGTAAAGTGAAATAAGGTAAGGTAAAGTAAAGTAAGGTAAAGTGAAGTAAGATAAGGTAAAGTAAAGTAAAGTAAGGTAAAGTGAAGTAAAGTAAGGTAAGGTAAAGTAAAGTAAGGTAAAGTGAAGTAAAGTAAGGTAAGGTAAGGTAAAGTGAAGTAAGGTAAGGTAAAGTAAAGTAAGGTAAAGTGAAGTAAAGTAAGGTAAGGTAAAGTAAGGTAAAGTGAAGTAAAGTAAGGTAAGGTAAAGTAAAGTACGGTAAAGTGAAGTAAAGTAAAGTAAGGTAAGGTAAGGTAAGGTAAAGTAAAGTAAGGTAAAGTGAAGTAAAGTAAGGTAAGGTAAAGTGAAGTAAAGTAAAGTAAGGTAAGGTAAAGTAAAGTAAGGTAAAGTGAAATAAGGTAAGGTAAAGTAAAGTAAGGTAAAGTGAAGTAAGATAAGGTAAAGTAAAGTAAAGTAAGGTAAAGTGAAGTAAAGTAAGGTAAGGTAAAGTAAAGTAAGGTAAAGTGAAGTAAAGTAAGGTAAGGTAAGGTAAAGTGAAGTAAGGTAAGGTAAAGTAAAGTAAGGTAAAGTGAAGTAAGATAAGGTAAAGTAAAGTAAGGTAAAGTGAAGTAAAGTAAGGTAAGGTAAAGTAAGGTAAAGTGAAGTAAAGTAAGGTAAGGTAAAGTAAAGTACGGTAAAGTGAAGTAAAGTAAAGTAAGGTAAGGTAAGGTAAGGTAAAGTAAAGTAAAGTAAAGTAAAGTAAAGTAAAGTAAAGTAAAGTAAAGTAAAGTATAAAATATAAACTAAATGAAATGAAATAGGTTTTCAAGAAAAGATTGGATAACATTTCTCCAGGGTGGCATAAAACCTCCTGCCTTGGTTGGGGGGGATGGACTAGAAGACCTCCGAGGTTCCTTCCATAGCTACAATTCTATGTTTCTATGAGAATAAAGCAGAAGAGGAAAGTCAAGTCAAGTCAAACACAATAAAGCAGAGAAGGGCCACGACTTCTCATGTGGTGGACTTTACGCTCTTGCGGATACGTCTAAAAATAGTGCTGGCCTTTTTAGCAGCTGCATCCCAGAGCTGGCTCAGCTTCAGCCCCTGATTCAGAAGGACACCCAATCCCTTTCCCACGTCCGGCTGCCAAGTCCTGTGTTCCCATCCTAGACTCATGCTTTGCATTTCTCTCTCTCTGGAAGCAGGCCTTGCCTTTCCTTGGGTGTGTTTCAGGTCAGCCTTAAGTCTGTCTCGTAATCTGAACCTTCAAGAAGGGTTAGTCATCTGCAGATTTAGTGTCTCCTCCATCCCATCAAAGTCCTTCCCAAAAAAGTATTGAACGGCCCAGGGTCCAGGATGGAGCCCTGTGGATTATAGAGGTCTTCCAATAGTTGAGGGGCTGCCCCAAAGAAGAGGGAGTCAAGCTATTCTCCAAAGCGCCTGAAGGCAGGACAAGAAGCAACGGATGGAAGCTACTCAAGGAGAGAAGCAACCTGGAACGAAGGAGAAACTTCCTGATAGAACGATCAATCGATGGAAGTTATGGAGTCTCCAGAAATTGTGGAGGTTTTAAAGAAGAGAGTGGACCACCGTTTGTCTGAAACGGTGTAGGGCAATGATGGCGGACCTTTTAGAGACCGAGTGCCCAAACTGTATCATCTAACTCAGGGGTCTTCAAACTTGGCCCTTTGATGACTGGTGGACTTCAACTCCCAGAATTCCTCAGCCAGGCACACGTGCCTGGCTGAGGGATTCTGGGAGTTGATGTCCACCAGTCATCAAAGGGCCAAGTTTGAAGACCCCTGTCTTAAATCTAACAAACAAAATGGAGCCTGGCTGAGGAATTCTGGGAGTTGATGTCCACCAGTCATCAAAGGGCCAAGTTTGAAGACCCCTGTCTTAAATCTAACAAACAAAATGGAGCCTGGCTGAGGAATTCTGGGAGTTGATGTCCACCAGTCATCAAAGGGCCAAGTTTGAAGACCCCTGTCTTAAATCTAACAAACAAAATGGAGCCTGGCTGAGGAATTCTGGGAGTTGATGTCCACCAGTCATCAAAGGGCCAAGATTGAAGACCCCTGTCTTAAATCTAACAAACAAAATGGAGCCTGGCTGAGGAGTTCTGGGAGTTGAAGTCCACAAGTCATCAAAGGGTCAAGTTTGAAGACCTCTGATCTAACTCCTATTTATCCTTTTATTGTAGGAATGAAAATTAGGTTTCTCTCGATCCGATGGATCCAATTGGCCTGATCCAGTTTTAGACCAGCTCTTCTGCTCTTCCCTAAGTTCTCTCTGGCACAAAGTCAAGTTCTTTTTTGTCAGGAAAGAAAACTATGGATCCACCTGTCTTCTGTCCCCCACAGCTAAAGGATAACGTAGTGCTAAGTGGATCTCCTGCAGAAAAGATGGATCCCTCGTGCAGACCAAGTTTGCCTTGGGGTACGGGAGCTCTTGACACATCCGCTTTCGGGGTGGCAGAGTTTTTGAGGTGTTTTGGGGTGGAGGAGAAGAACCAAAACTGCTTCTGAAGGCCTGGAGAAGATCTTGATCAGGGCTCAAACAGGATCTCAACGTTCCTCCTGGCAGATCCTCAGATACTAGATGAGGTCCTTTGGGAACTGAACTTTGATCTCCTTTGGGGGTGGGGAGGAAAAGGAGGCAAGCAGGCTGGATGGGGAATTCTGGGAATTGAAGTCCACCCAGCTTCAAGTGGCCGAGGTTGAGACACATGGATCTGGCTGGGGAATTCTGGGATTTGAAGTCCACCCAAGTGGCCAAAGTTGAGAAACATGGATCTGGCTGGGGAATTCTGGGAGTTGAAGTCCACCCAAGTGGCCAAAGTTGAGAAACATGGATCTGGCTGGGGAATTCTGGGAGTTGAAGTCCGCCCAGCTTCAAGTGGCCGAGGTTGAGACACATGGATCTGGCTGGGGAATTCTGGGAGTTGAAGTCCACCCAAATGGCCAAAGTTGAGAAACATGGATCTGGCTGGGGAATTCTGGGATTTGAAGTCCACCCAAGTGGCCAAAGTTGAGAAACGTGGATCTGGCTGGGGGATTCTGGGAGTTGAAGTCCGCCCAGCTTCAAGTGGCTGAGTTGAAAAAGAATGGCCAAGATGGCTTCCAGCCTCTGTTTCCCCCACAGAAGAGTCAATTTCCCACCAGCGTGATTAGAGCATCTCCAGGGAGACTCCTTCTTCAGGAAACACATATTTGTGTAGGCTTTGTGGGGCAAATGCAAACAGATGTGAGTGTCGGGTGGAAATTTTCTGCCCTTAAGTGAGTTCAAGGCTTTCACATCCAGTTCCCTGCCTAGGGAGATTCTCAGTTCTCAGTGAGGTTCTCCCAAGGGTGCTGTTTCAAGAGGCAACTGGGCTGTTTCGCTTCTCATCAGAGCTGAAGAAGCTTCTGGGATGAGAAGTGAAATGTCTTCAAAGAAAAACAAGAAAGTCCAGTGGCCTTCTGAAAAAAGCCCCTTTGGGACATCCAATTGCCTGGTGAGTCAGAATCCATCCTGTCTTTGCCAATCCTCTCCTCCTCCTCCTCCTCCTCCTCCTCCTCCTCCTCCTCCCCCTATCCCACTTCCTCTCTCCCTCCTCCTCCTCCTCCTCCCTTCTCCTCCTCTCTTCTCCTCTTCCTCCCTCTTCCTCCCTCCCTCCTCCTGCTCTTCCTCTCTCTCCCTCTCCCCTTCTTCTCTTCATTCCTCCTCCCTTCTCCATGTCTTCCTACCTCCTCTTCCTCCTCCTCCTCTTCTTCTCCTCCTCCTTCTCTTCCTCACTCCTCCTCCCTTCTCCGCCTCTTCTTCCCTCTCCCCCTCCTCCTCTTCCTCCTCCTCTTTCTTCTCCTCCTTCTCCTCCTCCCTTCTCCATCTCTTCCTCCCTCTCCCCCTCTTCCTCCTCCCCTGCTCCTCCTTCTTCTCACTCCTCCTCCTCCTCCCTTCTCCATCTCTTCCTCCCTCTCCCCATCTTCCTCCTCCTCCTCTTCTCCTCCTCTTTCTTCTCCTCCTCCTCCTCACTCCTCCTCCTTTCTCCATCTCTTCCTCCCTCTCCCCCTTCCTCCTCTTCTCCTCCTCCTCCTCTTTCTTCTCCTCCTTCTCCTTCTCCTCACTCCTCCTTTCTCCTCCTCCCTTCTCCATCTCTTCCTCCCTCTCCCCCTCTTCCTCCTCCTCCTCTTCTCCTTCTCCTCCTCCTCCTCACTTCTCCTCCCTCTCCCTCTCCCCTCCCTCCTCTCCTCAGCATTTTCACTTCCAACAAGGTCACCCAAGTGAATGAAAAAGTAAACAAACAGCCAAGTGTAGGATTATCTGTGGCCATGAAAGGCCTTTTTACTAGCTGAGGATGAAATTTAAGAGGGGGATTTAGATGCAGATTATAGGCAGGTTTTTAGGAATGGGTCTTGTTTTGACGGACCGGCCGGCCGTTCCAGAAAACCAGGGCCGAGAGCCAAATGTCTCCAAGAGCATCTCAACTTCCTGCTGCAAACCACAGACTCGCAATAAACCCTGGTTATGAATCTCTTCCTTCTTCCCCTCCTTGGCCAGGACGTGCAAATGCTCTTTTTCGTTTATGTACCTTTTCGCAAGAGGAATTTCACGGTGAGGCCAGCACGTCTCTTTCTTTGGGACAGAACATTTTGTAACGGCCGTTTTGATCTCCCTCTGGGGTGGGTTGGGGGACAGCAAGCCACGTTGCCCTCATTTGGGGAGGGGGCAGGTTTTGAAGATGCTGATGTCCTGAATTTCACCCCCTCCTCCCACCCAGATACTCCGGGGAAGCTGAGAGGAAGGACAAAGTGAAATGCAGTTTATATCTTCTGACTGGGTTGCATTAACGGGTGGTTTTCCAGAACTTGGAGAATCATTTTAGGGGCCTTTAAAATATGGGCTGGAAAGAAGCTCGGGTTTGACTGTGAGGTCAGGCACACCTTGCCAAGGTGCACAACAAGCGGGGGAAAAAATACTCTGCTTTTGTTCCAACAGAAGAGAGAAATCTGGGCAGGTGTCAAGCCCTAAACCAAGAATGACAAGCTGTAATCCTTCCCATCTGATTTCTTTATTGTTTCACACCTATAGGAAGAATCTTTGTCAGATGAAAGATTTGACTCTCTGCATCTATAATACACCCTGGGAACTATTCAGGAGGGGCTGTCTTCACCCTCTTTCACTCCCACGGGATATCCAGGCTGGATTGCCTCTTACTCCTCTGCAATGCCTCCGTCCCTCTTGTGATCCACTGAATTATAGTCCATCACATCAGGTGTGGACTTCAACTCCCAGAATCCCTCAGCCTCCAAGTGTGGACTTCAACCCCCAGAATCCCTCAGCCACCCATTTTGGATCAACTTCCAGATTCCCTCAGCCACCATGTATGGATTTCAACCCCTAGAATCCCTCAGCCACCATGTATGGACTTCAACTCCCAGAATCCCTCAGCTGCCATGTATGGACTTCAACCCCCAGAATCCCTCAGCCACCCATTTTGGACCAACTCCCAGATTCCCTCAGCCGCCATGTATGGACTTCAACCCCCAGAATCCCTCAGCCACCATGTATGGACTTCAACTCACAGAATTCCTCAGCCACCATGTATGGACTTCAACTCCCAGAATTCCTCAGTCACCATGTATGGACTTCAACCCCCAGAATCCCTCAGCCACCCATTTTGGACTTCAACTCCCAGATTCCCTCAGCTGCCATGTATGGACTTCAACTCCCAGAATTCCTCAGCCTCCATATATGGGTTTCAACTCCCAGAATCCCTCAGCCGCCATGAAACAATGGATGGAAACCAACCAAGGAGAGAAGCAACCTAGAACTAAGGAGAAACTTCCTAACAATGAGAGCAATTAACATATGGAAGGATTTGCCTTCAGAAGTTGTGGGTGCTCCATCACTGGGAGTTTTTAAGAAGAGACTGGACGGCCATTTGTCCGAAACGGTATAGGGTTTCCTGCCTGAGCAGGGGGTTGGACTAGATGACCTGTGAGGTCCCTTCCAACTCTATTATTCTATGCTCTTGACCTGGGAAACCCCCAGAATCCCTCAGCCACCACATGTGGACTCCAACTGCACAATCCCTCAGCCACTATGTGTGGACTTCAACTCCCAGAATTCTACAGTCGCCATGGGTCAAACCCAGAAGTTCATCAGGGACAGCCTTGGCCATGCTCAAACCAGGATGCCCTGATTTATTTGCCAGTCTGAGGGCCTGGGAAGCTTTTATGAAAGACGGATGGGAAGATGGGGAGAGAAAAATTCATATCTCCAGGAATGAGTGGCAGAGAAGATGACGCGGCAATCAAGCCAAGGCTACGGTTCCTGAGCAAAGGGACCGTTCTAGGCATGATTCAACTCCGTGTTGTGGAGGGTATGGTCAAAAAAGTCAAGATGGAGGTCAAGATGGGGCAACGGTCCAAATTTTGTTATGCGCATTGCATATGACATCATGGAGTGTTGATCATGGTCATCGTTTGGCTTTGTACGTATTCAAATGAGACATGTATCTATGTGCCTCTCGCTTTGTAGGTACTCAGATCAGACATTTTAATTTTTTTAAACATTTTAATGGTTTTTATTGTTTTCAAATGATTTGAAGATTTTAATTGCGTTTTTGAATTGTGAACCGCCCAGAGTCGTTTGCTGACATGGGCAGCTATAAAAATCAAATTAAATCCCATCCCATCAAATAAAACCAAATCAATCAATCTGGACGCCCTTGACCGTGCTCAGCGAACACCCTTGATTCAATTTCTCTTTGAGCAGGAATCCTCAGCCACAAAGCCTCTACAGTCCTGCATTCATTCTCAACATTTGGCACCTAACATCAGAAACATCTGCCAGGCTGTCCCACCTCCTTTACACACGGACGATCTGAAGCTGTATGGAAAAACACCGCCTCCGATGGAATCGCTGCTCAACACTATGCATAGACACAGCCAAGATATTGCAACGGAGTTTGGACTGGACAAATGCGCCATGCTTAAAATCATCAGGGAAAAATAGTGAAAATTGAAGGAACCAAAGACGCCCTACGGAAGTAACATCAAGGGTCTGGTCTGGATGAAATGATCATAGTACCTGGGCATCCTTCAAGCTGACAACATCAAGCACACGGAAGTCAAGAAAGAACTAAGAACTGAATACATCAAGAGAGTGAAGAAGCTCTTAAAGTCCAAACTCAGTGGAGGAAACACCATCAAGGCAATTAATACTTAGGAAATTCCACTCATTAGATACACAGCTGGCATAGTGGCCTGGACTCAAGCAGGACTAAAAGCAACGGATAGGAAGAGCAGAAAAATAATGACAATGAATCAATCATCCTTCATCCTTCGCAGTGACATTGATAGACTTTATCTACCAAGGCAAATAGGTGGGCGTGGAATGCTACAAGTACATCAGATGGTTGAAGAAGAAAAAATGGCTTTGGAAGAATATCTGAAGAACAATGATGAAGATGCATTGAAATTAGTATATCAGGAAGGCTTACTGACTACTGGAGAGACCAAACTGGCCTACAAGAACAACCAAATGAAGAACAGAATAGAGGCATGGGAAGACAAAGCAATATATAGCCAATACATTACAAAAAAAGTAACAGATAAAGCAGATAATAACAAGACCTGGCAATGGCTAAGAGCAGGACAGTTGAAGAGACAAAGAGGTTAATTCTGGCTACGCAAGACCAAACTGTAAGAACAAAGGTATACAAAGCCAAAATTGAGAAGACAGCAACAAACAGCAAGTGCTGCCTCTGAAAAGAATGCAAAGAAAGGTGGACCACCTGGAGAGCAGCTGCAAGAAGATCATCCAGTCTGACTACATACAACGGCACGACAAAGTAGCAACAATGGGGCACTGGAAGATCTGCAAGAAAAATACCCTTTGCCTGCAAGCAAGAATTGGTGGCACCATTCTACTATTCTATTCTATTCTATTCTATTCTATTCTATTCTATTCTATTCTATTCTATTCTATTCTATTCTATTCTATTCTATTCTATTCTATTCTATTCTATTCCATATTTTCTATTCTATTCTATTCTGTTCTATTCTATTCTGTTCTGTTCTACTCTATTCTATTCTATTCTGTAATTCTACTCTATTCTGCTCTGTTCTACTCTACTCTACTCTGCTCTACTCTACTCTATTCTATTCTATTCTGTAATTCTACTCTATTTTACTATATTCTGCTCTGCTCTACTCTACTCTATTCTATTTTGTAATTCTACTCTACTCTACTCTACTCTACTCTACTCTACTCTACTCTACTCTACTCTACTCTACTCTACTCTACTCTACTCCACTCTACTCTACTCTACTCTACTCTATTCTATTCTATGTCTGTCCCAGGTCATGGTTAAGATTGAGTCTATTTCATCTTTAATATGAACTTTAAAAAAACCCCCAAGGAATAATAGAATAGAATAGAGCTGGAAGGGATATTGGAGGTCTTCCAGCCCCCCGCTCAAGCAGGAGAACTTACACCATCTCAGACAGGCTGGGCTTTGGTTACTCTGGTGCCAAGATGCCACCGGTCATGTCCAAAAAAAGAAACACAAATATTTTTTTAAAATTACTTTCCTAGTGGCAAATGTTTAAAAATAGGTTTGGATGTTATGGTACGCGGTGGTGCCTTCGTATTTTTAGCCACATTGCCCTGTGGTGAGACGGCCAATAATTTTTTAAAAATAAAGACATCTAATGAAGGAGGATATGTTTTGGTCACCGTGATGTAAAAAAGATGTTGAGACTCTAGAAAGGTTGCAGAGAAGAGCCACAAAGATGATTAGGGGACTGGAGGCTAAAACATATAAGGAACGGTTGCTAGAATTGGGTATGTCTAGTTTAATGGAGAGAAGGACAAGGGGGGACATGATAGCAGCCTTCCAATATCTCAGGGGCTGCCCCAAAGAAGAGGGAGTCAAGCTATTTTCCAAAGCACCTGAAGGCAGGACAAGAAGCAACGGATGGAAACTAACCAAGGAGAGAAGCAACCTGGAACTAAGGAGAAACTTCCTGACAGTGAGAACAATTAACCAGTGGAACAACCTGCCTCCAGAAGTGGTGAATGTTCCAACACTGGAGGTTTTAAAGAAGAGATTGGACAATGGTTTGTCTGAAATGGGATAGGGTTTCCTGCCTGAGCAGGGGGTTGGACTAGATGACCTCCAAGGTCCCTTCCAACTTTATTATTATTTATAATGAAGAGACTGGACAGCCATTTGTCCGAAATGGTGTAGGGTTTCCTGCCTGAGCAGGGGGTTGGACTATATGACCTCCAAGGTCCCTTCCAACTATATTATTATTATTATTATTATTATTATTATTATTATTATTATTATTATTAGCAGCTCAGGGTTGACAAGAGGCGTCCTTGTCGCTCTCTGCGTTTGATAGTTTTCTTGCAGATGTTTCAGGACCCAAACATCTGGGTAACATGTTGCCTAGTTTGGGTTACGAAATGTCTGCAAGAAAACCCCCCAGCTCGGAGACCCCCCAGGACCCCCCCCCAATAAATAAATCTGTTTTGTGGAATGAGCCTTCATGGAGGGATCCTAAACTCTGCAGTTCCTGAAGGGAAACGAAATTGGGGTGATGGTGATCATTTTTCTCTTGCTTCACGTGATTTTCCCTGGTCATCTCCCATCTTGACTACTGCAAAGCGCTCTACATGGGACTACCCTTGGAGAATATTTAGAAGCTTCAGCTGCTGCGGAATGTAGCTAAGCAAGCAATTTTGGGTGCCCAAAGAAGGACACACACGACACCTCTGCTCCGCGAACTACGCTGAAGTGGATCCACTTCAACGTGTTGGTTGTGACCTATAAAGCCCCCCCCCCATAGCAGAGGGCAGGTTGCCTACCGACCCCTCTTTATTCCATCAGCCCGTCCCACCCGATCAGGCCAGTTGCAGGCCCTATTAGGTAAAGAATTCCAACTGGGGGGGTTTTTCCAGGAATGGAGCTTTCTCTGCTGTTGCCCCTGCCCTGTGGAATATTGCACCCCCTAGTCAGGCAGGCCCCCACTGCTCTGGAAAGGGGTGAAAACACAGCTCGGCAGCCTTGTGTGGGGAGCACAGAGAAGCCTGCAGCTGCGGGCCTGGTTAGCGCCCTGGAAGCCCCTCCCCCGCCTTTTCTCAATTCCGGGTTTTAATTATTTTATTTTTGTTTTTAACTGCTTTTATTACAATATGTATATATTGTTTTGGTGTTTTGATGCCTGTATGTACACCAGATAGATAGATAGATAGATAGATAGATAGATAGATAGATAGATAGATAGATAGATAGATAGATGGATGGATGGATGGATGGATGGATGGATGGATGGATGGATGGATGGATGGATGGATGGATGGATGGATGGATGGATGGATGGAGATAGCTAGACAGAGATAGAGATAGATAGAGGGATAGATATAGATAGATGATAGATAGATGATAGATAGAGGGATAGATATAGATAGATCATAGATAATAGATAATAATAACAATAACAACAATAATAATAAAGTTGAAAGGAACTTTGGAGATCATCTAGTCCAACCCCATGCTCAGGCAGGAAACCTTATACTATTTCAGACAAATAGCTGTCCAGTCTCTTCTTAAAAACTATCTATAGATAGATAGATAGATAGATAGATAGATAGATAGATAGATAGATAGATAGATAGATAGATAGATATAGAGGGATAGAGATAGATGATAGATAGAGGGATAGATATAGATAGATCATAGATGATAGATAATAACAACAATAACAATAACAATAATAATAAAGTTGAAAGGAACTTTGGAGGTCATCTAGTCCAACCCCATGCTCAGGCAGAAAACCTTATACTATTTCAGACAAATAGCTGTCCAGTCTCTTCTTAAAAACTATCTATCTATAGATAGATAAGATAGATAGATAGATAGATAGATAGATAGATAGACAGACAGACAGACAGACAGACAGACAGACAGACAGACAGACACAATAACCCTCCCCCTGAGTAGCAACAGGTTGTGGGGAGATAGACCAGCACCCCATCCATTCCTTCCCCACCAAAAAAACCCCTTTCTCTCCTCAGCTGAATGAAACCAAAATGACACAGTCAGACTTCAAGACAGATGAGAAGGTGCCCGTTATACTGATCGATTGATTTAGATCACTGACATGGCTGCCTCTCTTACTCCCCATCGCCCTAGCTGACTCCCAACATCACTCACAAAATCAGAATAAACAAAACCCAGAAAAACCCACAACGACATCGCATACCGTACCACAGCGCCATCACGTCCCCTCAGTCACACATTTGTGTGTTCACTTCCCCCCTAACCCAGTTCCTGAGTGAAAAATCCAGGTCTTTATGGTCTTCTGGAAGGCGAAGAGGATGTGGGGGGGGGCTTTAAATCTTGGGGAGAGGCTACCCAAAGATTGGCCACGACAGAAAATGTTGCCCTACCAGGTGGCCCTGTTTGACAGAAGGAACCTGAAGTTCTCCCACCCCACCTGAGCTGGTGGCACAGACAGATACCCTCACCCGTGGCAGGGACAAGAGAACAGCTCACCTGTCCGAAGTTCCATGGGACGGGGACAATGTAGTCCTTCGATCCTTGGTAGATCAGGCCTTGTTGAGTCAACACATACTCAACCAGGTCCTCTTTGCTCTCCATGTAGGTGGAGTCCTCTGGCGAAAAAGAGGAAGCTCAGATGCAGGAGGCAGTTTGGGGATGGAGAGAAGCCCTGACATAGGAGAACTTCTGCAGAACATCTGTGAGCACCTTCCCCCGGGGCCTGGTCTTCCAGAACATTGGCCATCCTTGAGCAGGGGGCTGGACTAGAAGACCTCCAAGGTCCCTTCCAGCTCTATTCTATTCTATTCCATTTTATTAATTCTAATTCTAATTCTATTCTATTCTATTCTATTCTATTCTACAATCTGTTATTTCTATTCTATTCTATTCTACAATCTATTCTATTCTATTCTATTCTACAATCTATTCTATTCTATAATCTGTTATTTCTATTCTATTCTATTCTATTCTATTCTACAATCTGTTATTTCTATTCTATTCTATTCTATTCTACAATCTATTCTATTCTATTCTATAATCTGTTATTTCTATTCTATTCTACAATCTGTTATTTCTATTCTATTCTATTCTATTCTATTCTATTCTATTCTATTCTATTCTATTCTATAATCTGTTATTTCTATTCTATTCTATTCTATTCTATTCTACAATCTGTTATTTCTATTCTATTCTATTCTATTCTATTCTATTCTATTCTACAATCTGTTATTTCTATTCTATTCTATTCTATTCTATTCTATAATCTGTTATTTCTATTCTATTCTATTCTATTCTATTCTATTCTATTCTATTCTACAATCTGTTATTTCTATTCTATTCTATTCTATTCTATTCTATTCTACAATCTATTCTATTCTATAATCTGTTAATTCTATTCTATCCTATCCTATCCTATCCTATCCTATCCTATCCTATCCTATCCTATCCTATCCTATTCTATTCTACCAAAGCCCTCCAAAATCATTTGCTTGATACAACATCTGATTTTGTATTTCACCCCTAGAAACTCCCAGCCACCTTGGCTGAGGATCATGGGAGTGGGCAATCCAGCCCACGTCCCAAGTACACCCCACTGAGCACGGTCAACCTGGCGAAACCACCTTGAAGCAAAGAATGAACAAAGATAGATGGCTTCTCCTAAAAAAAAATAGACCGGGTTTCATTCTTTGCTGTCAGCAAAACGGAGAGCTTTCCTCTTATCAGCAGCAAAGAAAAGCTTCAGGAAGGTGAGGATAATGGGAATTGATTAGTTTATCAACAGTCCCCTTGAAGCAAACTGTGTGTTGTTGGTTTGTTGGTTTGCGTTTGAAAAAAATAAGGCTATGTTTTCAAGGTTGATTGAGATCATCCCTTGAGGTTCTCCATGACGTTCAGTTGGACTGCAGCTGTCCTTGGACAAGGGGACAATTTGTAGCTTTCAGCTGGGCCCCAGAAGGTAATGACCCCAGGGGTGTCCACGGAGCAGGTCAAAAAAGTCAAGATGGCAGCTTAAATGAAACTCTGATGGTAGAGTCTTCATCACACCCAGGTGGCTTCCAGCTTGACTTGTTTGACAATGTCCTTCAGATCCTCCCGTGATGACCCATCTTAGCCACCAAGAAGAGATGCTTTTTCTGGACATGAGCCAGGATGGAGGGTGGCTGAGAAGCTACCTAGGAAAATTTCTCAGGAACCCCAAAATATGAGGGGGTTCTTCCAGAAACCTGGTCAAGGAACTAGGAGCGTTCCTTCAACGTACGGCCACCACTGGCCCAGAATTTCCACCATAAGCAAGGCAGCTGTAGAAGAGCGTCATACCCAATTTTATGACCCATTTTTTGCCACAATTCTTAAGCGAACCACTGCAGTCGTTAAGTGAATCACACAGTCAGTAAGTGAATCCAGCTTCCCCCACTGACTGCACTTGTCGGAAGAAGAGACTGGACAGCCCTTTGTCTGAAATGGTGTAGGGTTTCCTGCCTGAGCAGGGGGTTGGACTAGATGACTTCCAAGGTCCCTTCCAACTTTATTATTATTATTATTATTATTATTATTATTATTATTATGGATCATCGCACAGTCAGCCAGATGTTCAGACTGGATTTGGCATTTTGTCTACCTATCGAGTCCTTACCCAGGACCTGGGATAGGCAGATGTGGATGTTTGATGGTATTACAGGTATCGTCGCAGGATGGAAGCAGTTCCTAATAAGGCTGCCTTTTGCAATTGACTAATAGCGAATTTGTCAATGCCAATGGTGTTCAAGTGGTGCTCCAGTTGTTTTGGGATTGCACCCAAGGAGCCTATCACTATTGGTACTACCCTTGCTTGCTTTTGCCACAGTCTTTCTATTTCTATTTGTAGGTCTTTGTATTATCATTATTATTATTATTATTATTATTATTATTACTACAAGGCAGCTGGGATGGTCACAAATGGCGATCACACAATGGTCCTAAATATCTGCTGGTTGTGAAGCACCTAAATTGTGATCAAACGATTGTGGGGAGGCAGCGAAGGTTGTGTGAGGATCCATTATAAATCTTTTTTTTTTCCAGGACCACTGTAACTTTTGGATGGTCACTAAATGAACAGTCGTAAATTGAGGACTACATGTATTCAGGTCTTTGTGCCCTGAACTCTCATTTTGTATCCGTTCCAAGCCTCTGGGCCAAGCTCCAGGCCTTCCTTGCCTAGCACCACTCCAGCAATTAAGGCTTTCCCTTAATTAATTAATGAGCTGCAGACCAAAAAATAAAGTGGTTCCATCCTTCCCCAGCTGTGATGCAAGGAATGGAAAACGCCCTGCGCCTCCCTGGGCAACAGGGAAGAATAAATAACATTTTCCAGTTGTGCTCTGGGTGAGTTTTTCTAAGCCCTGTGAATTGATTGGGGGGGGGAGGTGTTGGGGATGTTTCTGATTAGTAAACTGAATAAATTTTAAAATAAAATTAACAGGGAACTGTTTTCTAGTTTGGTAGTGAAGCCTCTGCAAGAAAACCACAAAGCTCAGAGAGCATCAAGGACTCCAGAGCCATCGTCATCGTCGTCCTCCTGCTCTTCCTCCTCCTCCTGCTCTTCCTCCTCCTCCTGCTCTTCCTCCTCCTCCTCCCCCCCACAAACCTCCCTCCCTTCTAGCACTGATGATGTTACCCAGTTGGGTCATGAAATGTCTGCAAGAAAATCACCCAGCTCAGAGAGCACCAAGGACCCCACAGTCCTCCTCCTCCTCCTCCTCCTCCTCCCTTCTAGCACTGATGATGTTCCCTAGTCGGGTCATGAAACGTCTGCAAGAAAACCACCCAGCTCAGAGAGCACCAAGGACCCCAGTCTCCCTCCCCCTTTCTGCCAATTCCCCTCCCTTCCGCCACTGATGATGTTCCCTAGCTGGGTCTTGACCCCATCATTAATGTCTCCTCCCCAAAAGCTCTGCCATTCCCAAAACTGCCCCCTCCCATGGGGAGGCCTCTCCCTGCCCTCTGCCCGGGAAGAGCAGCAGAAGATCTTGGAAGCCCATCCGGTCTTTGTGGGATCCTCCAAGCCCCCCCCCCCCAGCCAAGCGGGGCTTCCTCTTCCCTTCATCTGGCGGGTCTTTAGCCCAAAGGCTGGTGGAGTCCAGGAAACCGGGACAGGGGTCAGCCAGGGAACAGGAGGTCCTGGAGTGACCTCAGTGAGGTCACTGGAGCCAGGGAACAGCCCTGGAAGCCTTCCAGCCCCAGCTCCTCTAAGGCTCCTCCATTCCCACTCAGGCTGGTTGGTGCCCTGGGTCTTCTGAATCAGAGAATGACGATGTTGATGGGGCCTCAGAGGTCTTCTAGTCCAACCCCTCTGGACTTGAATAGAATAGAGCTGGAAGGGACCTTGGAGGTCGAATAGAATAGAATGAAATGGAATAGAATAGAATAGAATAGAATAGAATAGAATAAGAAATACAATAGAATAGAATAGAACAGAATTACAAAGAATAGAATAGAATAGAATAGAAGAGAATAGAATAGAAGAGAAGAGAAGAGAAGAGAAGAGAGCTGGGTGGGTGGGACCTTGGAGGTCTTCTAGTCCAGCCCCCTGCTCAAGCAGGAGGACCTATACCATCTCAGACAAGTGACTGTCTAGTCCAGTGGTTCTCAACTTTTTTAATGCCGCGACCCTCAACTGGTCGTAAGTCGAGGACTACTCAACTGGTGCAGCACTGTTTGCAGACTGGGGCTTTTGGCGGGCTCAGCAGGACAGAGATAGCCTGGACAATTCCTATTGGCTTTGGAAAGCCAATAGAATTAGCCTCTATTGAAGAGAGTCTATTCTATTGGCTTTCCAAAGCCAATAGAATAAAAGGGAGCAGCACAGCCAAGGAAAAGGGGGGAAAAATGACAGACTGCGTTGTTTGGCGACCCCCGTGAAATGGTCGTTTGACCCCAAATGGGGTCCCGACCCACAGGTTGAGAACCACTGGTCTAGTCTCTTCTTAAAAACCTCCAGTGATGGAGCCCCCGCGATTTCTGGTGGCAAGCTGTTCCACTGGCTAATTGTCCTCACTGTCAGGAAGCTTCTCCTTGGTTCCAGGTTGTTTCTCTCTATGTCTTTGACTTCACCTATGTCTCTATGTATTTATTTATGTATCTATTTTTCTCCTGTCACCCCAGTCCTTCTTTTAATAAAACTAGCCATACCCAATTCCGTTCTTCATATGTTTTAGTCTACAACCCTCTAATCATCTCTGTTGCTCTTCTCTGCACTCTTTCCAGATTCTCAACATCTTTTTTTTTATATTGCGATGACCAAAACTGAACATCAACAACATCAACATCCGTCAACATGTCAGACTTGAGTCTAATATTTTGGTCACCGCAGAATAAGAGAGTTGAACGGGACCTTGACATCCTCTTCTTTGTGACAGCTACTCAAATCATGGAAGATAACTGTCCTATCGCCCCTGGTCCTTCTCTTCATCACACCGAGTCCTCTCAATTGTCCATCGTATGGTTTAGCCTCCAGACCAGTGGTTCTCAACCTATGGGTCGGGACCCCATTTGGGGTTGAACGACCATTTCACGGGGGTCGCCAAACAACGCAGTCCGCCATTTTTTCCCCCTTTTCCTTAGCTGTGCTACTCCCTTTTATTCTATTGGCTTTTGAAAGCCAATAGAATAGACTCTCTTGAATAGAGTCTAATTCTATTGGCTTTCAAAAGCCAATAGGAATTGTCCAGGCTGTCTCTGCCCTGCTGAGCCCGCCAAAAGTCCCATTCTGCAAACGGTGCTGCACCGGTTGAGTAGTCCTCGACTTACGACCGGTTGAGTAGTCCTCGACTTACGACCGGTTGGGGGGGGGTCACGGCATTAAAAAGGTTGAGAACCACTGCTCCAGACCCATATCCACCCTTGTTGCTCTTCTATGCCCAAGAGATGCCCACAAGGAGACTAGCCATCCTCTCCACATCTGGAGATTGAAACAGACTAGACCTCCAATCCCCAAGAGCTTTCAGCTCGCCTCTTGGAAGTTGCTTCTCTCTCATCTATGGGGTCTTCAGAGAACATTGGGGTTCTCAGTCACTCAGTTTGAGTGACCCACAATAAGGGGGCTAATATCTACCCTGTTCCTCAGGACGTCTTCCCCGTCTTAGTGACAAATTATGGACAGGAAGAGGGCCCCATGATATCTCAGTTCAAAAGCCCTTTGGAGTTGATCTCCTGCCACAGGCAGAGGGTTAGACTAGAAGACAAAGATGATCAGGGGACTGGAGGCTGAAACATAAAAAGAACGGTTGCTGGAATTGGGGATGTCTAGTTTAATGAAGAGAAGGACGAGGGGGGGGACGTGATAGCAGTCTTCCAGTGTCTCAGGGGCTGTCCCAAAGAAGAGGGAGTCAAGCTATTCTCCAAAGCGCCTGAAGGCAGGACAAGAAGCAATGGATGGAAACTAACCAAGGAGAGAAGCAACCTAGAACTAAGGAGAAACTTCCCAACAGTTAGAACAATTAACCAGTGGAACAACCTGCCTCCAGAAGCGGTGAATGCTCCAACACTGGAGGTTTTTAAGAAGAGAATGGACAGTCTCTTGGTCTGAAATGGTGCCTGAGCAGGGGGTTGGACTAGATGACCTCCAAGGTCCCTTCCAACTTTATTATTATTACTACCTCCAAGATCCCTTTGGACCCTATTATCTTCTTCTGTGTTCAGGAATCCACCAATGGTGGGACAAGCTGAAGTTGTGTTTCTTGGCTGCCACTCCTGGGAGTTGTTCACCCAGTAAAAGCAAGTAAGAAAAACAAAACCACAAAGATAGTAACCGAGGCCATCAACGCAGCTACTGGATAATGCTGGATATAATCCTTTCCGCTCAACAAATGCTTCCTGTCCTGTGGGAAGATGTCTTTGTTGTGTGAGATGCCTCCACTTGGAACTGCAAAAGGCTAATTGCAATGACGCCTTCCATATACAAGGGCTGGGCCCTAAGACCTTGTTTATCTAACCAGGGTTTCCAAAGCACACAAAAATTAGCCGAGTTTGTCAGGCAACATCCTGGACCAGAAGCAACCCACTTGCGTGATGGGACTTGTTCACGGGAACGCAACAGATCCCTGTGCTCAGCCACTTGACGGTTGAGAATTCGCTCTAGCAGAGACCCCACGTGTAATCAGCTAGTCCTTGGCTAACAAACATCCGTTTACTGCAGTGGTTCTCAACCTTTTTAATGCCGCGACCCCCAACCAGTCGTAAGTCGAGGACTACTCAACCGGTCGTGAGTCGAGGACTATTCAACTGGTGCAGCACCATTGGCAGAATGGGACTTTTGGTGGGCTCAGCAGGGCAGAGACAGCCTGGACAATTCCTATTGGCTTTTGAAAGCCAATAGAATTAGACTCTATTCAAGAGAGTCTATTCTATTGGCTTTCAAAAGCCAATAGAATAAAAGGGAGGAGCACAGCTAAGGAAAAGGGGGGCAAAAATGGTGGACTGCGTTGTTTGGCGACCCCCGTGAAATGGTCGTTCGACCCCAAATGGGGTCCTGACCCACAGGTGGAGAACCACTGGTTTAGTGACTGTTCAAAGTCACCACATCATTGAAAAAAAAAACCGACACGACTGTTTTTCACATTTACGACCGCTGAAACGGCAACTGACTCCTATTTATGATGGTCACAGCCTCCCCCCCCGGGGGTTACGCGATCCGCTTTTGCGACCTTCGGACATTGGGGCAGCAGAGTCATTTAACAACCGCGTCACCAACTTGACACAATCACAGCGATTCGCTTCGTAAGTGTGGCAAGGAAAATTGTCCACTGGGGCAAAACCCACGCCACAACGGTGTTGCTTAGCAATGGAAATTGCGGGGTCCGTTGCGGACGTACGTTGAGGACTGCGTGCACCTGAACGTCAGGAAGGAGTTAGGAGAATCATCTCCGAAGCCCTGGGAAGTTGCTGCTAGTCAGCGTAGGACAGTGTTTCCCAAACTTGACAATTTTAAGGCATGTGGACTTCAACTCCCAGAATTCCACAGCCAGCGTTGCTGGCTGTGGAATTCTGGGAGTTGAAGTCCTCATGCCTTAAAATTGTCAAGTTTGGGAAACACTGGCGTAGGAGATCCTTCTCCTAGGTGGATCCCTCAAGATGGGTCGGTTCTTCCACAGAGGAGAACCTCACCTGATCCTCTGGGCAGACGGTGCTGGGAGGGATCTAGCTTGGAAGAAGGGGACCTCGCGGGTTGCTCCCTGGGCGGGGAGGGGCCTTACCTGGACACCAGGGGTTGAAGAGCAGGACGAATTCGCCCAGGGGGAAGCTGGAGCCCTGATACTGGGTGGAGGCGTCCAGCACCAGGCGGTAGCGGCCGATGCGGGCGTCCGGAGGGGAGGCGATGGCTACGGAGAGAGAGAGGCCCTCCTGCTGCTCCACGGCCGAACTCCAGGACGGTCCCTCCAGGGAGCAGGAGAGAGGGAAGGGGGCCCGGGTGCCGGAGGTCTCGATGGGGCAAGGTCCTGCGGAAGGGAGGGAGGGAGGGAGGGAGGGAAGAAGGGAGGGAGGAAGGGATTGACAGAGGGAGAGAGGAAGGAAGGGAAGGAGAGAGGAAGGGAAGAATGGAGGAAGGAAAGGATCGACAGAGGGAAAGAGGGAGAGAGGGAGGAAGGGGAGGGAGGGAAGGAGGAAGGAAAGGATTGACAGAGGGAAAGAGGGAGAGAGGGAAGAAGGGAAGGAGAGAGGAAGGGAAGAATGAAGGAAGGAAAGGATCGACAGGGAAGGAGGGAGAGAGGGAAGAAGGGAAGGAGAGAGGAAGGGAAGAATGGAGGAAGGAAAGGATCGACAGAGGGAAAGAGGGAGAGAGGGAAGAAGGGAAGGAGAGAGGAAGGGAAGAATGGAGGAAGGAAAGGATCGACAGAGGGAAAGAGGGAGAGAGGGAAGGAGAGAGGAAGGGAAGGAGGGAGGGAGGAAGGAAAGGATTGACAGAGGGAAAGAGGGAGAGAGGGAAGAAGGGAGGAAGGAAGGGATTGACAGAGGGAAAGAGGGAGGAAGGGAAGGAGAGAGGAAGGGAAGAAGGGAGGAAGGAAAGGATTGACAGAGGGAAAGAGGGAGAGAGGGAGGAAGGGAAGGAGGGAGGGAGGGAGGAAGGAAAGGATTGACAGAGGAAAAGAGAGAGGAAGGTAAGGAGAGAGGAAGGGAAGAATGACGGAAGGAAAGGATCGACAGAGGGAAAGAGGGAGAGAGGGAGGAAGGGGAGGGAGGGAAGGAGGAAGGAAAGGATCGACAGAGGGAAAGAGGGAGAGAGGGAAGAAGGGAAGGAGAGAGGAAGGGAAGAATGAAGGAAGGAAAGGATCGACAGGGAAGGAGGGAGAGAGGGAAGAAGGGAAGGAGAGAGGAAGGGAAGAATGGAGGAAGGAAAGGATCGACAGAGGGAAAGAGGGAGAGAGGGAAGGAGAGAGGAAGGGAAGGAGGGAGGGAGGAAGGAAAGGATTGACAGAGGGAAAGAGGGAGAGAGGGAAGAAGGGAGGAAGGAAGGGATTGACAGAGGGAAAGAGGGAGGAAGGGAAGGAGAGAGGAAGGGAAGAAGGGAGGAAGGAAAGGATTGACAGAGGGAAAGAGGGAGAGAGGGAGGAAGGGAAGGAGGGAGGGAGGGAGGAAGGAAAGGATTGACAGAGGAAAAGAGAGAGGAAGGTAAGGAGAGAGGAAGGGAAGAATGACGGAAGGAAAGGATCGACAGAGGGAAAGAGGGAGAGAGGGAAGAAGGGAGGAAGGAAGGGATTGACAGAGGGAAAGAGGGAGGAAGGGAAGGAGAGAGGAAGGGAAGAAGGGAGGAAGGAAAGGATTGACAGAGGGAAAGAGGGAGAGAGGGAGGAAGGGAAGGAGGGAGGGAGGGAGGAAGGAAAGGATTGACAGAGGAAAAGAGAGAGGAAGGTAAGGAGAGAGGAAGGGAAGAATGACGGAAGGAAAGGATCGACAGAGGGAAAGAGGGAGAGAGGGAGGAAGGGAAGGAGGGAGGGAGGGAAGGAGGAAGGAAAGGATCGACAGAGGGAAAGAGGGAGAGAGGGAAGAAGGGAAGGAGAGAGGAAGGGAAGAATGAAGGAAGGAAAGGATCGACAGAGGGAAGGAGGGAGAGAGGGAGGAAGGGAAAGAGAGAGGGAAGAAGGGAGGAAGGAATGGATTGACAGGAAAAGAGGGAGAGGGGGAGAGAGGAAGGGAGGGAGGGAGGGAAAGAGAGAAGAAGGAAGGAAGGGATTGACAAAGAGGGAGGATTGAAGGAAGGAAAGAAGGAAGGAAGGGAAGAAAGGAATGAAGGGGGATAGGGGAAAGAGAGAGAAGAAGGGGACAGGTGAGTTCATCTATCCTTCCAAGGTCTCATGGGAGTTTCAGGGCTCGCCCCTTGTGGTGCTGGTGTGTGTGTGTGTGTGTGTGTGTGTGTTTGTGTGTGTGTGTGTGTTTGTGTGTGTGTCCTTTCAGGAAGCTGCTAATGGCACAAGGGGAAAAGGAGTCCCACAAGGAAGACTTGGCATCACCTGCCGGCAAACTCTCTCTTTTTCTACTGATTGCTCCGCAGTCAGTCTGTCTCAAACTTGGTCACCGGAAGATGGGCGGACTTCAACTCCCAGAATTCCCTGGCCAGCAAGGAGACCCCCCCCAAAGGAGAGGTCAACCTATCTTGGGTCCCCAAACACCTTAAGCCCAGCCCTTGCCTTGCCCGGCTCTTCGGCTCCCCCCCCTCCTACTGCCCAGGGCAGCTCCTGGCAAGCTTTTGGGGCCGTGCCCAGGTGCCAGGGGGCTGGCAAGCTTCCCCCCCACGCTCTCCTGCCAAGGGCTGCCTGGCTGTTGGGAGCTCCCCCCTGGGAAAGCAGGGGGGGTTCTGGGTGGCCACTGCAAACCCCTGGCGAGGAGGGGAGCTCATTGGCCGGTAGGTGTGCAGGTCCCTCTGTGTGTGTGTGTGTGTGTGTGTGTGTGTTGTGTGTGTGTGTGTGTGCACAGTTCCCCCCCCCCTGGAGATTAGGCTTCTTTACCACAAGCTCTGTTGGCATCTCATAAAAGCTGGGCTGATAGTCAAGCAAGCGGAGCACCTGCCCCACCCTGGCTGTAAACTTCCATTGGCATCTCTCCCTCCTTCCCTCTTTCCTTTCCTTCCCTCCTTCCTTTTCCTTCCTTCCCACCTTCCCTCTCTCTCTATCCTTCCTCCTTCTTTTCCTTTCCTTTCCTTTCCTTCCCTTCCCTTCCTTTCCTTCCCTCCTTCCTTTTCCTTCCTTCTCACCTTCCCTCTCTCTCTATCCTTCCTCTTTCCTTTCCTTTCCTTTCCTGACTTTTCCTTTCCTTCCCTTCCCTTCCCTTCCCTTCCTCCTTCTTTCTCCTTTCCTTCTCTTTCTCCCCTCCCCTCCCATCTCCTTCCTTCCTTCTTTCCTTCCCTTCCTCCCTCCCTCCATTTCCTCCCTCCCTCTGCCCGCTGCCAGGACAGGCTGCCCGCTTGCCCTCCTGCCCATTTGGCAGAAGGATGGGCGTCTTTCGCAGGGAGAGGCTGGCATCAGAAACCGTGGGTGAAAACACACAGCAGCCTCGAGAGAGGGGTGTGTTTGCCTCCCCCTCCAGCTGGCCACTGGCAGTCTGAGAAGCCGTCTGCCCCCCCCCCCCCCGCTTGGCCAAGCGCTGACTCAGCAGCCCCCCCCCCAAGGGACGAGACACGGGGCACACGAATACCTGCCCTTCCCCTCCGGACAAGGGTCCATTCATTCTTGCAAAGAAGGGGGGGAGGTGTCACTTCCTAGGATGGGTCTGCCAATTCCTAGCTGCCCAGCCCAGCCTCTACCTCCCCCCCCCCCCCGTGCCAGCAACACCGGCTCTTTGTGCCGAGAGGCCAGGACAGATGGGGGTGGGGGGGGGAGGCTGCAGGACAGACCCTCCTTCAGGTTTGCCTGCCAGGACCCCGACGACTCTGCCTTCCGCACAGACAGAGACCCTTTTCATCCAGGTCCAGGAGTTGGCAGGGTGCCCCTTGCTGGGGGGGGGGAGAGAGCGGGAGGGGTGGAAGTCAGGGTCACCTTTTGGCCAAGCAGAGTTGGAGGTCTCCTCTTGCCCACAACCCAAATCCCCGTCTCTCCGTCAATTACAGGACGTTGGTCACAATCCACCAGGGTCTGTAGATGGCACGGCGATAGCCCCGATATATTCTCAATGCCCCTTTCCTTGCAAGGGGGGGGAAGGGAGCTGCTCTCTTGACTTCCCTTTTTAAAATTTGGATTTAAAACCAGTTTCTATGGATGGGTGGACTTCAACTCCCGGAATTGCTCAGTCAGTTAAAATGGGTGGTCTTCAACTTCCAGGATCCCCAGCTAGCTAAGATGGGTGGGCAACAACTCCCAGGATGCTCCATCTAGCTATGATGGGCGGACCTCAACTCCCAGGATCCCCAGCTAGCTATAATGGGTGGACTTCAACTCCCAGGATCCCCAGCTAGCTATGATGGGCGGACCTCAACTCCCAGGATCCACAGCTAGCTAAGATGGGTGGACTTCAACTCCCAGGATGCTCCAGCTAGCTAAGACGGGTGGGCAACAACTCCCAGGATGCTCCAGCTAGCTAAGACGGGTGGACTTCAACTCCCAGGATCCCCAGCTAGCTAAGACGGGTGGACTTCAACTCCCAGGATGCTCCAGGTAGCTAAGATGGGTGGACTTCAACTCCCAGGATGCTCCAGGTAGCTAAGATGGGTGGACTTCAACTCCCAGGATGCTCCAGGTAGCTAAGATGGGTGGACTTCAACTCCCAGGATGCTCCAGGTAGCTAAGATGGGTGGACTTCAACTCCCAGGATGCTCCAGGTAGCTAAGATGGGTGGACTTCAACTCCCAGGATCCCCAGCTAGCTAAGATGGGTGGACTTCAACTCCCAGGATGCTCCAGGTAGCTAAGATGGGTGGACTTCAACTCCCAGGATGCTCCAGGTAGCTAAGATGGGTGGACTTCAACTCCCAGGATGCTCCAGGTAGCTAAGATGGATGGACTTCAACTCCCAGGATGCTCCAGGTAGCTAAGATGGGTGGACTTCAACTCCCAGGATGTTCCAGGTAGCTAAGATGGGTGGACTTCAACTCCCAGGATGCTCCAGGTAGCTAAGATGGGTGGACTTCAACTCCCAGGATGCTCCAGGTAGCTAAGATGGGTGGACTTCAACTCCCAGGATCCCCAGCTAGCTAAGATGGGTGGACTTCAACTCCCAGAATGCTCCAGGTAGCTAAGATGGGTGGACTTCAACTCCCAGGATGCTCCAGGTAGCTAAGATGGGTGGACTTCAACTCCCAGGATGCTCCAGGTAGCTAAGATGGGTGGACTTCAACTCCCAGGATGCTCCAGGTAGCTAAGATGGGTGGACTTCAACTCCCAGGAAGCTCCAGCTAGCTAAGACAGGTGGACTTCAACTCCCAGGATGCTCCAGCTAGCTAAGATGGGTGGGCAACAACTCCCAGGGTGTCCCAGCTAGCTAAGATGGGTGGACTTCAACTCCCAGAATTCCTTACCTTCTGGGGGTTAAAGTCCAGCCATCATGCATCTCCCAAGCTTAATGACTGATGTTTGGCAATTAATGCTTAATAGAACATGACAAAGATATGCTAAGAAAGGTACCTGGATATCAAAACAAGAAATATAAACATTTTTTGAGCTTGGTAGCAAAATCTCTGGCGACACTCAATCATCCAAGTCAGGGTTGTCCCAAATGTGTTTTTTTTTTTTCCAAAAGGCAACTGGACTTTCTTGGTGTTATTTTTCTTTGAAAATGTTTCACTTCTCATCCAGTTCTGAAGAAGCTTCTTGAATAAGAAATGTTTTCAAAGAAAAAGAAACACACACAAGAAATTGCAGCTGCCTTTTGGAAAAAAAGCACCTTTGGGACAAAATCTCTGCTCTACTTAAAAAAGAAGGGAAAAATATCCCTAAGTATAATATAGATATCACATATAATGAACTGTTGCAGGAACCAGGTATATGTAGTTTAGTGAAAAGAAGGACTAGGGGTGACATGATAGCAGTCTTCCAATATTTGGGGGGGTCAATTTATTCTCCAAAGCACCTGAAGGCAGGACAAGAAGCAACGGATGGAAACTGACCAAGGAGAGAAGCAACCTGGAACTAAGGAGAAACTTCCTGACAGTTAGAACAATTAACCAGTGGAACAGCCTGCCCCAAGAAGTGGTGAATGCTCCAACACTGGAAGTTTTTAAGAAGAGATTGGACGGCCATTTGTCCGAAATGGTCTAGGGTCTCCTGCCTGAGCAGGGGGTTGGACTAGATGACCTCCAAGGTCCCTTCCAATTCTGTTATTCTGTTAAATATTTCACGTCTGACTTGCCCGTTCTTTGCTCTCCAATCCTTTTGCCATGCAAGTATAAACTTTACAAATTCTACCCTGAATGTTTATCTTTGCCTTACTGTGTGACGTATAATCCAGATGGAAGCTATTGTTGATTAAGTCTACTTCTGTTATGTATCTATATAGTAGTGTTCCAATATTTGAGGAGCTCCTATAAAGATGGGTCAACTTATTCTCCAAAGCGCCTGAAGGCAGGACAAGAAGCAACGGATGGAAACTGACCAAGGAGAGAAGCAACCTAGAACTAAGGAGGAACTTCCTGACAGTGAGAACAATTAACCAGTGGAACTACAAGCCTCCAGAAGCGGTGAACGCTCCAACACTGGAAGTTTTTAAGAAGAGAATGGATGGCCATTTGTCCAAAATGGTACAGGGTTTCCTGCCTGAGCAGGAGGTTGGACTAGGTGACCTCCAAGGTCCCTTCCATCTCTGTTATTCTATGTTCTACTGCTGGTTTCTGTATTGCTGATTTTCATGACTTTTTAAACCTCCCCTCCCAGTGCAGACATTCCTGTCTATGACTTCAAAGAGGAATCACCCCAAGCTGCTGAGGACTTGTTCAAGGCTAACCTCTGGGTGGAAACAGATTCACAAGAGGCCCCGAACATCGTTTGGCCATCAAATTGCAACCTTGGTTTTGAGAATGGAGAAGGACCCCACCCAGGGAGGGAAGGAGGGAGGGAAGGAATGCAGAATAACAGAACAACAGAGTTGGAAGGGAAGTGGGAGGTCTTCTACACCCACCCCCTACTCAAGCAGGAGATCTTCCATCATGTGGGGACCTTGAGCTTGGGTGTTTTCTTGTATACGTTTGATATTTGAGGTTTGATGCCGTTACCTAGTTTGGGTCATGAAACGTCGCAAGGAAAGACCCAAGCTTAGAGAGCACCAAGGACGCCACAGTTCCTCCTCCTCCTCCTCCTCCTCTTCCTCTCCTTTTCCTCTCTGCAAACCCCACTCCCTTCTAGCACTGATGATGTTCCCTAGTTGGGTCATGAAATATCTGCAAGAAAACAACCAACTCAGAGAGCACCAAAGACCCCACAGCCCTTCTTTCTTTCTTTCTTTCTTTCTTTCTTTCTTTCTTTCTTTCTTTCTTTCTTTCTTTCTTTCTTTCTTTCTTTCTTTCTTTCTTTCTTTCTTTCTTTCTTTCTTTTTTTCCTTCCTTCCTTCCTTCCTTCCTTCCTTCCTTCCTTCCTTCCTTCCTTCCTTCCTTCCCTTTTTTCTCTTTCTTTCCCTCCTCCTCCTCCTCCTCCTCCTCCTCTTCCTCTCCACAAACCCCATTTCCTCTAGCCTTGATAATGTTCTCTAGCAGGGTCATTAAATATCTGCAAGAAAACCACCAGGCTCCCTACAGTCCTCCTCCTCCTCCTCCTCCTCCTCCTCCTCCTCCTCCTCCTCCTCCTACTACTACTACTACTACTACTACTACTACTACTACTACTACTTCTACTATTCTCTGCAAACCCCTCTCCCTTCTAGCACTGATGATGTTCCTTAGTTGGGCCATGAAACATCCACAAGGAAACACCCAAGCTCAGAGAGCACCAAGGACCCCACAGTCTTCCTCCTCCTCCTCCTCCTCCTCCTCCTCCTCCTCCTCCTCCTCTCTGCAAACTCCCCTCCCTTGTAGCACTGATGATGTAACTGAATGTGGATCATGAAACGTCTGCAAGAAAATAAGCCTGCTCCTTTCCCATCATGCCTGGACCCCCCATGTCAGCCCTGAGCTCCAAATATTCTCCTTTGTTGGCTCAGCTCCAGCAGTGGCCGACTTGGGGAATGAAGACCCGGCAGTGCCCCTCTTTGGTGGGCACAAAGGCCCACCCTCTCCTGGCACAGAGCAAGCTGCTGCAGAATCCCCCCTCCCCTTTGGGGCTAGGGGCAGCTTCCCAGCACCGGGAGATTTTTCCAAGGGGGTCAGCAGATCAAAGGGGTCTGGCTTTGGGGTTGTCCCTGGCCTGGTCCCCCAGGGAGGGCCAACACAGTGACCGCTTTGTTTGGGAACACAACGGAGCGAACACTGTGGGAAAGGACAGTCCCACAACTTCCTGCCTTTGTTTCCCTGACTCGAACCCTTCTCTGCCCACAGGCTGCCTGGATGGAAGAGATAAAACCTGCGCCAAGGACCACGTGGACCCCCCCCAGCCCTCCCCACTCCATAGCCTTCCTCCTCCCTTCCCACCCCATTGAGGAATGTGGGGATTCAGGCTGTGAACACCCGTCAGAGTTTGGGAGGAGACCAGGATGTTCCGTAGGGAGGTTTCCTCTGAAAGTAAATTTCATGTATTTATTTGACAGAATAACAGAGGTCTACTATAAGACCCTAAGAAAGGCTGAGCGCCTAAGAATGGAGGCCTTTGAACTCTGGTGCTGGAGAAGATGCCTGCGAGTCCCCTGGATTGCAAGGCAATCAAACCAGTCCGTCCTAGAAGAGATCAACCCCGACTGCCCTTTAGAAGGCCAGATCCTGAAGTGGAAACTCAAATACTTTGGCCACCTAATGAGAAGGAAGGACTCCCTGGAGAAGGGCCTAATGCTGGGAAAGATGGAGGGCAAGAGAAGAAGGGGATGACAGAGAAGGAGGGGGCTGGATGGATGGAGTCCCTGAAGCAGCAGGTGTGAGCTTCAATGGACTCCAGAAGATGGTAGAGGATGGGAAGGCCTGGAGGAACGTGGTCCATGGGGTCACGATGGGTCAGACACGACTTCGCAACTAACAACATCTATCTATCTGTCTGTCTGTCTGTCTGTCTGTCTGTCTATCTATCTATCTATCTATCTATCTATCTATCTACCTACCTACCTACCTATTTATCTATATCTATCCATCAATTCATCCATCCATCCACCTAATGAGAAGGAAGGACTCACTGGAGAAGAGCCTGATGCTGGGAAAGACGGAGGGCAAGAGAAGAAGGGGACGACAGAGAAGGAGGTAGCTGGAGGGAGTCACTGAAGCAGGAGGCGTGAGCTTCAACATACTCCAGAAGATGGTGGAAGACAGGAAGGCCTGGAGGAATGTGGTCCAGGGGGTTGTGATGGATCGGACACGACTTCACAACTAACAACATCTATCTATCTGTCTGTCTGTCTATCTATCTACCTACCTACCTACCTACCTACCTACCTACCTATTTATCTATATCTATCCATCCATCCATCCACCTAATGAGAAGGAAGGACTCACTGGAGAAGAGCCTGATGCTGGGAAAGATGGAGGGCAAGAGAAGAAGGGGACGACAGAGGATGAGGTGGCCGGATGGAGTCACTGAAGCAGTAGGTGTGAATTTAAATGGATGAAGCAGGAAGCGTGAGCTTCAATGGACTCTAGAAGACGGTAGAGGACAGGAAGGCCTGGAGGAACGTTGTCCATGGGGTTGCGATGGGTCGGACACGACTTTGCAATTAACAACAAAAACACTATGAAGAACGGTTGCGGGAATTGGGTATGTCCAGTCTAGAGAAAAGAAGGACCAGGGGTGACAGGATGGCAACCTTCCAATATTTGAGGAGCTGTCACAGAGAGGAGGGGGTCCAGCTCTTTTCCAAAGCACCTGAAGGCCAGACAAGGAACGATGGATGGAAACTGATCAAGGAGAGATTCAACCTACAAATAAGGAGAAATCTTCTGACAGTGAGAACAATCAAGCAATGGAACGGAAGTTGCCTTCAGATGTTGTGGGAGCTTCATCATTGGAGGCTTTGAAGAAGAGACTGGACGGCCATCTGTCAGAAATGGTGTAGGCTCTCCTGCTTGAGCAGAGGGTTGGACTAGATGACCTATAAGGTCCCTTCCAACTCTGTTATTGTATTCTATTCTAATCCAACCCTCTTTCCAAGGTAGGGAACCTTGTATCATTCCAGACAAGGGGCTGTCCAGTCTGTTGTCAAAAGCCTCCAGTGGTAAAGCATCTACAACTTCTGGAGACAAGTGGTTCCACTGGTCAATTGTCCTCACTGTTAGGAAGTTTCTCCTTAATTCCAGGTTGCTTCTCTCCTTGAGTGGTTTCCATCCGTTGCTTCTTGTCCTGCCTTCAGGGGCTTTGGAGAATAGCTTGACTCCCTCTTCTTTGGGGCAGCCCCTGAGAGATTGGAAGGCTGCTATCATGTCCCCCCTCGTCCTTCTCTTCGTTAAACTAGATAGACCCAATTCCAGCAACCATTCCTTGTATGTTTTAGCCTCCAGTCCCCTAAAAATCATCTTTGTTGCTCTTCTCTGCACTCTTTCTAGAGTCTCAACGTCTTTTTTACATCGTGGTGACCAAAACTGGATGCAGTATATTTATTGCACCATAATAAATATGGTATAATATTTATTTTTTATTTTTTATCTATTCAATTTCTACAGGATTCCAGGCTATTTGGTGGGGAAGTTGCATATGAAAGTGGATTCATTCATTCATTCATTCATTCATTCATTCATTCATTCATTCATTTTCAATTTCTACAGGGCTCCAGGCTGTTTGGTGAGGAAGCTTACTCTGAACGTGCATTTTATTTATTGATTTTTATGTAGGCATTTGTTGAATTTCTTTAGCTACCCAACTGAAGCAAGTGACTCTGGGCGCCTGACGGTTCTCAAATTAAAACAATTTTTAAAAACCTTAACATAATAATAATAAAAAAATCTACTAAATAAAATTTTCTCTGAAAAGAAATGGGGGAGACTCAGGAATAGGGTCCTAGGCAGTCCTCAGCTTACGACCGTCAAGAAACCTGGACTTTCCATCCTATGTCATGCGGCCGTTGAGGCACCCAGGGGATAGATTGGTGGTTATTAAGAGAACACAGCCGCCATTAAGCGAATGTGATGGTCCTTAAATGAATACGGCAGTGTTAAGTGAACATGACAGTCATTAAGTGGCTCCACTGTCCACAACAGGAGGGTTGGGGGGGGGGTTCAGTCAGAAATAACAAGTTTTCGTCAAATCCCCCCCCCAAACTTGCCATCCATCAATAAAGCGATGATGGCTGGGGGATTCTGGGAGTTGAATTCCACACATGTTCCAAGGTTGGTCGAGGTTGAGAAACACCCACCTACGCAACGCGATCCAACACATTTCCGGTGGGCCTGTTTGCCTATCCCTGCAAGGTGTGTGTCAGGTCACACCCCCCATCTGCAAGGGCCAGCTGTGGGTGATGGGAGTCGTGATCCATCCCACCTCCTGTCTCACCTGTCTCTGGGATGAAGGTGAGCCTGTCCACGCCTTCTTGGTACGCTCTGCCCGCGAAGTGCAGGGTGATCCGGAAGGGCTGTCCTCGGCGTACGACAAGCCGATGGGAGCCCATTTCGGAGGTCTTGTGATCCTGGTTGTTCTCCTCCCATTTCAGATCCCAGGTCTCTAACTGAAGATCTGCAAGAACCAAGAAGAAAAAAAAAATCAGATGTATTTATTTATTTTTCTCCTGGCAGGACTTTTATCTTTCCTTCCCTTGCAAAAAAAAAAGGGGGGGGAACAATTAAGAGGCTGGAAAACCTTTAGATCACCAGCTGAGGCATCTCCTATTGCGTGAGGACTTCGCTGGGTGTGATAACGATAATCCTCAACTTACGACAGCCTGCTTAGCGACGGTTTGAAGTTGTGACGGACTCCCCAGAAGCCATTGGTCTGAAATGGTATAGGGTTTCCTGCCTGAGCAGGGGGTTGGACTAGATGACCTCCAAGGTCCCTTCCAACTTTACTATTATTATTACTATTATTACTATTATTATTATTAAGCACTTAAGGAAGCTAAAAACTGTATCTGCATCTGTTTACAGTATCCTGCAGCTGCATGGTAGGTTTTATTATTATTAAACTTTTTTGTTTTACGTTTGAGTTACAATATTTCTCCCAGAAATTGGCGTTTATATTTCCAGTTTCCGTCAAAAAATGCCCCATAGTGAACAATGGACTTAATGTCCATTATTTTATAACTGCCACAAAAAAGGTTATAAAATTGGAGTCTGGTCATGTGGTGACTTGTTTTACAAGCGTCACGGCATACGACCATAATCATATAGGGTTTCCTACCTGAGCCGGGGGTTGGACTAGAAGACCTCCAAGGTCCCTTCCAACTCTGTTGTTATTCTGTTTGTCATAAGTCAAGGACGGCCTGTACACAAACCGAGGCCAGTTTAGTGGCACGGCTCTTTATGGAACGACAAAACTCAAAGGTGAATATAGATTTTCAAAATCATTTTGTTTGGCTTGTCGTAATGAGAGTTTGGAAGAGATATAAAGTAAGATGGACTCCTCCTATTTCTTTATAGTTGTCACCCGTGGAAGCTTTCCTTAGAGGAGAAATTGTAATGACACAAACTGGGTTGACCAATGTGGATTTATTGACTTGCACTCAAGGAGAATAACAGAGCTGAAAGGGACCTTGGAGGTCTTCTAGTCTAACCCCCTTCTCAAGCAAGGAACCCTATACTAGCAGTGTCCAGTCTTGGAACTTTAAGACTTGAGGACTTCAACTCCCAGAAATCTATGCTGGCTGGGGAATTCTGGGAGTTGAAGTCCACAAGTCTCCAAGTCCTTAAGGTTGGAGATACCATCCCAGACAAGTGGCTGTCCAGTCTCTTCTTGGAGACCTCCCGTGATGGAGCCCCCACAACTTCTGGGGTCAAGCAGTTCCACCAATTAATAAATTCATTTTAACCTAAATTAAAAACTGGAGAAGAACCGGAAAGAGAGGGCTGTATCCATCCATGCATTTTGCCCCAAGCAAATTGACAGATTTAAACCGGACGAGAAGAATTGCGTTTGTTAATGAATGAGAAAAAGCGACTTTGAATTGGATTTATGTACTAGGGACGAAGGTGTGAGCGCTGAGATGTATAAATGGCCGTGGAAAAGGAATACGGAAGTTAAACACGTCCAAGAGCGTTCGATTAAATGGGCCAAAAAAATCAGAAATAACTTTATGCTTGACCAAGGGGAGAATATGGGGAGTGATGGACTGAAATTTACACTGAATTATCATTTGAAAGAGGAGTTTTATAAGATGAGGTGTCGTTGCTATTTAAGCCCTGACAGATTGTGAAAGATGTATAAAGGGGAGGAGTCCAGCATAGGTTGGATAGAATAGAATAGAATAGAATAGAATAGAATAGAATAGAATAGAATAGAATAGAATAGAATATAGAATGGAGAATAAAATAGAATAGAATATAGAATGCAGAATAGAACAGAATATAGAATGCAGAATAGAATAAAATACTCTTTTTTCTATTTCTTTCTCTTTTTTCTCCCTCTTTTTCCCTCTTTCTCACTTTTTCTTTTTCCCTCTCTTCCTTTCTCTTTCTTTTTCTCTTCCTTTTTCTTTCTTTTCTCTCTCTCTTTTTTCTCCCTCTCTTCCTTTCTAACAACAACAACAACAACAACAACAACAATAATAATAATAAAGTTGGAAGGGACTTTGGAGGTCATCTAGTCCAACCCCCTGCTCAGGCAGGAAACCCTACACCATTTCAGACAAATGGTTGTCCAGTCTCTTCTTAAAAACTTCCAGTGTTGGAGCATTCACAGCTTCTGGAGGCAAGGAGTTCCACTGGTTAATTGTTCTGTCAGGAATTTTCTCCTTAGTTCTAGGTTGTTTCTCTCCTTGTTTAGTTTCCATCCATTGCTTCTTGTCCTGCCTTCAGGCGCTTTGGAGAAGAGGTGGAGCCCCCCTCGTTTGTGTGGCAGATCCTCAAATATTTGAAGACTGCTATCATGTCACACCTCGTCCTTCTCTTCATTTAACTAACAGAACCGAAGAACAGACTTGGAAGGGACCTTGGAGGTCTTCTAGTCCAACCCCTGCTCAAAGCAAAGTCCTTATATCATTCCAAACAAATTGTTGTCCAATCTTGAAAACCTCCAGTGATGGAGCACCCACAACTTCTGGAGGCAGGTGGTTCCACTGGTTAATTGTTCTGACTGTCAGGAAGTTTCTCCTTAGTTCCAGGTTGCTTCTCTCCTTGATGAGTTTCCATCCGTTGCTTCTTGTCTTCTTCTCCAAAGAAGAAGCCATTCTTCTTTGGAGAATAGCTTGACTCCCTCTTCTTTTGGGGCAACCCCTGAAATATTGGAACACTGCTATCATGTTCCCCCCTCGTCTTTCTCTCTCTCTTTCTCTCATTCTTTTCTCTCTTCTCTCTCTCCCTCTGTCCTGCGTTTTAAGACATAGGGTCGTGGATGAATCAGGACCCTAAAACTGGAAGGGATCTGGAGGTCATCTAGTCTAATCCCCTGAGGAGGATAGGAGCCCAAACCCAAATGTCCCAGACAAATAGCTGTTCAGCCTCTCCTTGAACCCACCCATCTGTCTGATTCATGGATTCTGCTCGGATGAGTAACAGTCCTAAGACTGGGAGGTAGCTAAAAAGAGTTCAGAGAAGAGCAATAAAGACTCAATAGTATGATGAATGTCCAAGGAAACTAGATAGGTTTAACTCAATGAAAAAAAGGACTAGGGGGGACATGATAGCAGTCTTCCAGTATCTCAGGGGCTGCCCCAAAGAAGAGGGAGTCAAGCTCTTCTCCAAAGCACCAAAAGGCAGGACAAGAAGCAACGGATGGAAACTCACAAAGGAGAGAAGCAACCTGGAACTAAGGAGAAACTTCCTGACAGTGAGGACAATTAACCAGTGGAACAGCTGGCCACCAGAAGTTGCAGGTGCTCCATCCCTGGAGGTTTTTAAGAAGAGACCGGACAGCCGCTTGCCTGAAACGCTACAGAGTTTTCGGCTTGAGCAGGGGGCTGGACTAGAAGACCTCCGAGGTCCCTTCCCAGCTCTGTTATTCTGTCTTCTGGGATCTGGCTTGTCTGGCCCAGAAACAATGGGTGGCCCCGGAGAGCAGTCTGATCTGTACAAATTCCAATCTGTGCGCGTGTTCCATTGTTAATTTGAAATATTTATTTTTAAAAAGCTGTAAAACGCAGCTGGAGAACAAAAAGAAGAAAGAAAAAAAAAACAACCTTAGAGGCCAACAGCTGAGTAAATGTAATTTGGGTGAATGCCCTGATTATGTTCCATGTAAATGGGGATTGTTTAGATCAAGGGTCTTCAAACTTGGCCCTTTTATGACTAGTGGACTTCAACTCCCAGAATTCCTCAGCCAGGCACGGGTGCCTGGCTGAGGAATTCTGGGAGTTGAAGTCCCCCAGGCATAAAAGGGCCAGGTTTGAAGACCCCTGTTCTATAGAATATATAAGGCAGGTATGAGTATTTTGAGGAAATCTTGAAGGAACATTCTGGAAAAAAATGGCCTAGTTCAGATTTTTGGGGGCTGCTTTGTGGCTCGGCGGCTGGAAGAGAGGTAATTATCACTAAATGTAGAACAAGGGAAAGATTTCTGCTTTTTTCCCCCTCATAAAGAATCTAATATAGGTATGTAGTCCTAAACCAGGGCTCTAAACTGAGCCACTTCATGACTGGTGGACTTCAACTCCCAGAATTCCTCAGCCAGGCATGCGTGCCTGGCTGAGGAATTCTGGGAGTTGAAGTCCACCAGTCATAAAAGTTTGAAGACTCCTGTCTTAAATCTAACAAACAAAATGGAAAATGGTGAGGAATTCTGGGAGTTGAAGTCTATCAGTCATAAAAGGGCCAAGTTTGAAGAACCCTGGTTTAGATCAATGTTTCTCAACCTGGGCAACTTTAAGACGGATGGACCGCAACTCCCAGAATTCCCCAGCCAGCAAGGCTGGCTGGGGAATTCTGGGAGTTGCGGTCCACCCATCTGAAAGTTCCCCAGGTTGAAAAACACCCTTTTAGATTGTCCAAACTGGGAAAGTTTCTATCCAAGTTGCAGAAAAATGATAAAGATGATCACCTCTGGGTCTCCCTGGGGTTCTTGCCCCCCCCCGAGAAAAACCTTTAAGAGCCCCCTGTACAATCTCCACGGAGACCCTACCCCTCTCCCCACTTCCCTGCATTTTACCCAGGTGCTCCCCAAACCATCAGCCCCTTCCCACGGTTCCCTGTTGCTCATTACCCCACCCCCCTCCAGACCTGGACCGTGGAATTTTTTTTTTCCGCCACCAAAACATTTTAGACTTTTGTCCAAACGGATCACCGGTGGTTTCCGAGGTTCCGATAGGTCGAATCAGCAAGGAGATCTGGTCGAAAGGGATCTACCCCCAAGCATCCTTAAAAAAGGACAGGCCTTTGAAAGACCCCCCCAGGCCAGGTGAGCAGGTGGATGTGGGTCACCTGGCGCTGTGGAATCAGCTGCCCTCTCCCCCTTCCATTGGCCCAGGAGACTGTGGGGCAAAGTCACCTTCCAAGGTGGGGAGGGGGGGATTTGAAGGGGAGGGGGCAGCTGGTCTGCAGAGGCGGGTTCTGAGTTCCCGCCCTCCCCTCCTCCCCTCCCCAGTTCCCTCCCCCCCCCCGTTCCCATCCCACACTTTTTTTCCAGTTTGTTCATGATTCAGTTGTTTAGGTTAGAAACCTGCTCAACAAGCAAGGAAGGAAAGTCGTTCTGGGCACCTCCTGGGCACACTGGCAGAGGGGGGGGAGGCTGGCACGAAGGAAACACTGACCCAGACCTCCCTCCCTCCCCTCATTATGCTTTCAGTTTCACCCCTTTCCAGGAGGCTAAGAAAGGGGGGGGGTCTTCCTCCCTCCCTCCCTCTCTTCCTTCCTTCCTTCTCTCCCTCCCTTCCTTCACTATGTTTTCACCTCTTTCCAGGAAGCTAAGAAAGTGGGGGGGGGCTTCCTTCCTTCCTTCCTTCCTTCCTTCCTTCCTTCCTTCCTTCCTTCCTTCCTTCCTTTCTTCCTTCCTTCCTTCTCCCTCTCTCTATCCCTCCCTCTCTCCCTTTTATTTACTTCCTTCCTTCCTTCCTTCCTTCTTTCTTCCTCCCTCCCTCCCTCCCTCCCTCCCTCCCTCCCTCCTTCCCTCCCTCTGGACCGCCCAGTGGAAGACGCATGCACACAGGGGCCACACACATGTACAAAGCTACTACCGCCTGCACACATGCACACATAGGCTGTTAGCGCCACATGCATGCAGACACGGGCCACTAGCACCCATGCGTATGCACACACGGGCCTCTAGTGCCCATGCGTATGCACCCATGGGGGGCTAGCGCCTGCATGACCCTAGCATGTGGGAGGGTGCGCTCACCCGCCATCCATTGCCACGGCCCAGTGGCCAACAGGCTACGGCCCCGGCCCACAGGCTGGGGACCCCTGGTCTATGCCACGCAGAGTCTTTTTTTCTTTTTCCCCCCCTTCCTAAAGGGCAATTTATAAAAACGACTAAAGGAGTAAATTTGGGCTTGGCTGCCTCTTAACTGACGGCTAACTCTAATTATTTCAGGCAGGAGAAGAGCTGGACGGATGGCACAAACAGATTGGGGAGGAGAGACGCTCCTGCAAATGATTTTCTGCCCAGATTTCGGAGTTCCACCTCGCTGGATCTGCGGCCCAAAATAGAACAGATGCACCCAGAGCGTTTCCGTTCTTCCATTTTTATTTTTAAATTATTCCCCCAAGCCTCCCTGGCTTGCGCCTACTCCTTGTCACCCAGCCAAACGCCTGAATCCACGCCAGGAAGCAAATTGCTCCGAGTTGCAACAGCTGTGTTTTTTTTTTGACCGCGCTAACAAGCTGTAATGGGCTTCGGCGGGTCACCCCAAAAAGGTTTTTGGGGAAATAAGAGAGAGCAGGGGTTGAAAGGCAAAGAAAATGATTATTTAATATTACATGTATTGTCAGCTGCAAGAATAGTATTCGCCCAATTTTGGAAAAATGTAAAAAAGATGTTGAGACTAGAAAGAGTACAGAGAAGAGCAACAAAGATGATCAGGGGATCGGAGGCTAAAACATATAAGGAACGGTTGCTGGAATTGGGTATGTCTAGTTTAACCAAGAGAAGGACAAGGGGGGACAGGATAGCAGTATTCAGTATCTCAGGGGCTGCCATAAAGAAGAGGGAATTAAGCTATTTTCCAAAGCACCTGAAGGCAGGACAAGAAGCAACGGCTGGAAACTAATCAAGGAGAGAAGCAACCTAGAACTAAGGAGAAACTTCCTGACAGTGAGAACAATTAATCAGTGGAACTCCTTGCCTCCAGAAGCAGTAAATGCTCCAACACTGGAAGTTTTTAAGAAGAGACTGGACAGCCATTTGTCCGAAATGGTGTAGGGTTTCCTGCCCGAGCAGGGGGTTGGACTAGATGACCTCCAAGGTCCCTTCCAACTTTACTACTACTATTAAGACCAGATTATAATTTTGAAAATCCTAGATTGTGCAGAAATGGACAGATTAACGTTAGAGATGAAGGAGAAAGAGGATTCAATCTTCTATAAAACCTGGGGAAAATTTTTATCAGTGGGTTGAAACACGTTAGAATAAGAAGAGATTTTAGAGCTTTATTATATTAAGTATTAAGCTTGATGATTGGAAATGGTTGTTATGCTATCAACTATGTTAATTATTTAAAGGAATATTACTGTTTTACCAAATGTCAGTTGTAACTAGACCGATTTATTCTTATAAATGTCTAGTATTATATAAAGAATAATACTCAATATGAAGACCCGGACGACAGCTTGTTCGCTGAATTACGTATTTACTGTAGTTATCCACACCCTGTCCCCTTTATCCCAATTTCCCTGTACCCGCCCCGACCCCACCTTTTCCCTACCCATATAAAATCTAATAAAATATATTAAAAAAAAGAAAGAAAGGGGTCGTGGCTGCAAAAAAATAAAGATTTATGGAAGGTTTTTCCTCCCCAGATGCTTCTCCTGTCGAGGATCGGATGTGCAACGCAACGATCAGGTTAGTAGGTTGCAAGGAAAGCAGCGGTGGATCCCAAGGAATCTGTCTATTACAGGGCTGTTGCGGGTTATTGTGCTTTTTGTGTTGAGGTTTTAGCCTTGTAAGCCTCCCGGAGTCACCACGAGTGAGTCGGGCAGCCATAAACAGTAGTCCTTTAACTCAGGGCTGTTCAACCTTTTCACCCATTGTACCACTTTTAGGATATGGCAATATCCGAGTACCATCAGTCACCTAGCAAGGGGTCAAAAACTTGATGACCCCCCCCAAAAAAGGGAAAAACTGATGAAGTACAGGTAGTCCTCGACTTACAACAGTTCGCTTAGTGACTGTTCAAAGTTACAACGGCCCTGAAAAATATGCCTCCCAAGCCATAGCTGAGCAAGACCCCTGCCTGCCCACCCACCCGTGCTCTTCCTCCTGTCCGAGGTTTTCATTGTTGTGAGCATTTCTGTTGAGGATTGGTGGGGGGATGGGGTGGGGTGGGGGGTTTGGTTTTTATTTCCCCCGTCTGCTGGGTGGTTGCAGCAGGTTTTGGTCACTTCACATGACCCTGGGACACTGTGACCGTCCTAAATATGAATCAGTTGCCAAGCATCTGAATGTAAATCATAAGACTCTGGAGAGGCTGCAACATTCCAGCTGATTGGTGCTTTTTCTGGGCTCAGCAGAAGCGCCAGGATCAGTGCTGCTTTCCAGATAATTGGTGCTTCTTCAGGGCTCAGCAGAAGCACCAGGATCAGTGCCAAGGTCCAGCTGATTGGTGCTTTTTCTGGGCTCAGCAGAAGCGCCAGGATCAGTGCTGCTTTCCAGATAATTGGTGCTTCTTCAGGGCTCAGCAGAAGCACCAGGATCAGTGCTGAGCTCCAGCTGATTGGTGCTTTTTCTGGGCTCAGCAGAAGCGCCAGGATCAGTGCTGCTTTCCAGATAATTGGTGCTTCTTCAGGGCTCAGCAGAAGCACCAGGATCAGTGCCAAGGTCCAGCTGATTGGTGCTTTTTCTGGGCTCAGCAGAAGCGCCAGGATCAGTGCTGCTTTCCAGATAATTGGTGCTTCTTCAGGGCTCAGCAGAAGCACCAGGATCAGTGCTGAGCTCCAGCTGATTGGTGCTTTTTCTGGGCTCAGCAGAAGCGCCAGGATCAGTGCTGCTTTCCAGATAATTGGTGCTTCTTCAGGGCTCAGCAGAAGCACCAGGATCAGTGCCAAGGTCCAGCTGATTGGTGCTTTTTCTGGGCTCAGCAGAAGCGCCAGGATCAGTGCTGCTTTCCAGATAATTGGTGCTTCTTCAGGGCTCAGCAGAAGCACCAGGATCAGTGCTGAGCTCCAGCTGATTGGTGCTTTTTCTGGGCTCAGCAGAAGCGCCAGGATCAGTGCTGCTTTCCAGATAATTGGTGCTTCTTCAGGGCTCAGCAGAAGCACCAGGATCAGTGCCAAGGTCCAGCTGATTGGTGCTACTTCAGGGCTCAGCAGAAGTACCAGGATCAGCGCTGAGCTCCAGCTGATTGGTGCTTTTTCTGGGCTCAGCAGAAGCGCCAGGATCAGTGCTGCTTTCCAGATGATTGGTGCTTCTTCAGGGCTCAGCAGAAGCACCAGGATCAACGCCGAGCTCCAGTTGGAGCCTGGAGCTGATCCTGGCGCTTCCACTGAGCCCTGACAGCCCTGCAACTCCAGCCGTCTCTCGCTCAGGCTTGTGCGGTGCTGCCACCGGTTCAGCTCATTCACCTTCCCTGATACCACTTTTCTAGGATGTTCGCGTACCACCTGCCAGGTGCCAACGTACCACAGGTGGTACCTGTCCCACTGGTTGAAAAGCCCTGTTTTAACTTATGAACGAAGCTGAGCCCAAAATTTCCATTCCATTCCCCTTGTTAAGTGAGTTTTGCTGCATTTTACCACCTTTCCTGGCACAACATTTTGATGGACAAGTTTAAGGCCCTGAACTTTTTTTGTTAGGCACAATGGCAGAAAAGATTAACAAACAAAGCCTATATCTGATTTTACACATCACAACAGCGGCCAGAATAATATTTGCACAATGTTGGAAAAATGAAGGGATACCACCGGATGAAGAAATAATTAAAAAAAACCCACTAGAGCACGCAGAGATGGACAGATTGACTACGAGACTGAAAGAAAAAGAAGAAACAGAATATTATCAAATTTGGGCTTTATTTTACCGATGGCTAGAGGAAAGATTAAAGGATCAGGAATTAAATATGTATTAGTGCAGTTAAACTCAGACAGCAGGTTGGTTGAAGAATTATTATTGTATGTATGGGAAAAATGAATAAAATCTGATAAAAAAAGAAAAAAAGAAGAAAAAGTCAGGTTTAAGGAAATCAAATCTTTGGTGCTTTGGAGAATAAAAGAGGACGAATCTGCAAAGCGCACGGGGCTAAAATGCAAATTGAAGGCTCGGCACAGGGAGTGCTCGTCTTACGACCACGATTTTTGTTGCTAAACAAGACATTCGTTCTGCCGATTTTGCCCCACTTTCCTGCCACAATTGTTAAGAGATTCACTGCCGTTGTTAAGTTAGTACACAGTCGTTAAGTGAACGCAGCTCCCCCCTGGATTTTCTTTCTGAGAAGATTGCAAAAGGGGATCATGTGACAGTGGGACAGGGCAACCTGAGCAGGAGGTTGGACTAGATGACCTCCAAGGTCCCTTCCAACTTTATTATTATTATTAGTGCATGCCAGTTGCCGAGCAATTTGATCACGTGACCACGGGGGAGGCGGCGATGGTCGTAAGTGTAAAAAAAAAATGCTCCTCAGCCCCTTTTTTCAGTGCCGTCATAACTTTGAATGGCCACTAAACAAACCGTCGTAAGTCAAGGACCACCTGGGAAAGCCCTTAAATAAATAACTAAATCCACCCGTCGCGATTTACGTCTTAAAATCCTGCAAGTTCTGGCCCGCAGTTTTGAATTTAAACCAGGCAATTTTGCATTTTTGCGAAGGCCACTTGTGCAAAGAGGCTTTTCATTTTTTGCTGGCCAGATAGCAGGCCCCGTGATTTCCCAGGCTGCCCGGAAATAGCAAAATAAATATATATTTCATTTTACGACCGACGTCTCCCGCAATCCTATGGGAATAGGTGGGAGAGAGAGAGAGAGAGAGAGAGAGAAAAAGACGGGCAGTTTCCAAACAGGATAACTAAAATAAAAAATATTCCAAGCTGGGTTCAAAGACTTGCTTGCCGCCCAGAGTCCTTGGCCGAGGTGGCTAGATAGAAATCAAATAAATCAAATAAACCAGAATAAAAATAAACATTCCTCCTTTATCCTCCTCGTCCCCTGTCACATATTCTTTTTCCTTATAAGCACAAATGACACAGACTCGTGTCATGCAGAAAAATCTCGAACGCCGTCAACCCTGGCTAGACATTTGTGCTCCCCCAAATCGGCCGATTCTTTTGCAGTTCATTTCCTACTATTTTCTAAATGGAGCCTGCCTTAATCATCACTAATCATTCAATGTTAGGTTAGAAAGCTTTAAGGTACCCAGAGAACTTTAAGAGGCAGCTCTACCCAACGGGCAGCGCGAAAGAAAATGTCTCCGTGCTTTGAAGATGCATTAACAACATTTCTCTTTTGGACTGGGGCAAAGTTAGAGGAACACAGGTTTCAACCAGAATAGAGCTGGAAGGGACCTTGGAGGTCTTCTAGTCCAGCCCCCTGCTCAAGCAGGAGAGTCTATATACCATCTCAGGACCATCCAGTCTCTTTTTAAAAACCTCCAGTGATGGAGCACCCACAACTTCTAGAGGCCAGTTGTTCCACTGGCTAATTGTTCTCAACGTTAGGAAATTTCTCCTTAGTTCCAGGTTGCTTCTCTCCTTGATAAGTTTCCACTGTTTCTTGACTTGCTCTCTGGTGCTTTGCAGAATAGTTTCACCCCCTCCTCTTCTTTGTGCTAGCCCCTCAAATACTGGAATATTGCTATCGTGTCCTCCCCTATTTCTTCTTTTTTTCTAGACTGGCCATACCCAATTCCTGCGTATGTTTTAGTCTCCAGGTATTTTTTTTTTTAATTTGTTGCAAAACTTTTTCAAACAAGTTTTTTTTTTCTCCCCCCAAAAAACTTTTCAAAAAGTTTTTCTTTTGCCCCTGGAGGGTTGAAAATCAGGGGGAAGCCCAGACCTCCTCCCCCTCCCCGCCTTGGGCCAGGACTTTGGGGTTATTTTTATTTATTTTAGTGTAATGTTTTACCTTCTGCCATGGTGCCTTCCGCTCCGCTCCGCCGCTGCCTGCCTTGGCTAAGTCGCGGAGCCGGCCGACGACGCTGCGAGCTTGCCTCCGAGCCAGGAGCCCCCTCCCTTTTATAGCCATCCCCTTCCCCTCCCCTCGGCTGGGTGGGTGGGTAGATCACACAGTCATCACGAAAAGGAGACCGGGAGGGGGGGGGAGAAACGGCAGGGGAGGGCGGTTTCCAGGAAAAAATTAAATGCACCCTTTTAAAAAAAGAAGAAGAAGAAAAAAGAGCATTAACACCAAATTAGGCACCAGAGTAGGTGGTGAAGGGGACGTCTGAGCAACGGGCTGGGGGGGGGGATTCTGGATTCTGCCTGGGGAAAGAGCCCCCCCCCCAGCTGGTTTTTCTGGGCCAGATCCTGGGTGCAGCAAAGGCTGGGAACTGGAGCTGCCCCCCACCCCACCCCACAGCTGGCACAAAGCCCATGTGTGCGCCTCCCTGGGAACAGGGGACGTTTGAAGCGCTCCTGACGTTGTTTTGGGATGCCCCTGTGCTTGTGTGCAAAGGCTAACAAAAGCGGGGAGGGGGGGCTCGGCTTCTTGCCCCTTTTGAGGGCTGAGCCCCACGAGAGGCTTATCGGGGAGAGGCAGCCAAGCCGGACCCAGACAGGAAGAGGAAAAGCGTGGCCTTTGGCGTGGGGGGGCATACCAACAGACCGGACCTGCCAACCTGCTAGGTCCTTTCTTCGTCTCAAGTCAGCTGGAAGGGACCTCAGGGGTCTTCTAGTCCAGCCCTGTGCTCGGGGAAGGAGACCCTTACAGAAACTGCTCCAACCAGTGGAACAGCCTGCCTCCAGAAATCGTGGGTGCTCCATCACTGGAGGTTTTTAAGAAGAGATTGGACAGCCATTTGTCCGAAATGGTATAGGGTCTCCTGCCTGAGCAGGGGGTTGGACTAGATGACCTCCAAGGTCCCTTCCAACTCTGTTATTCTGTCTATCAAAGAAAAGGACTAGGGGTGACATACAGGTAATAGCAGTCTAATAATAATAACAACAACAACAACAACAACAACAACACCATTGGCATTGACAAATTCGCTATTCGTCAATTGCAAAAGGCGGCCTTACTAGGAACTGCTTCCATCCTGCGACGATACCTGTAATACCATCTGTAATACCATCAAACCTCCACATCTGCCTATCCCAGGTCCTGGGTAAGGACTTGATAGGTAGACAAAATGCCAAATCCAGTCTGAACATCTGGCTGACTGTGTGATGATCCATAATAATAATAATAATAATAGTAGTAGTAGTAGTAGTAGTAGTAGTAGTAGTAGTAGTAGTAGTAGTAGTAGTAGTAGTAGTAATAAAGTTGGAAGTCATGAAAGTCAGCAATACAGAAACCAGCAGTAGAACATAGAATAATAAAGATGGAAGGGACCTTGGAGGTCATCTAGTCCAACCCCCTGCTCAGGCAGGAAACCCTATATACCATTTCGGACAAATGGCTGTCCAGTCTCTTCTTTAAAACTTCCAGTGTTGGAGCATTCACCGCTTCTGGAGGCAGGTGGTTCCACTGGTTAATTGTTCTCACTGTCAGGAAGTTTCTCCTTAGTTCCAGGTTGCTTACCAACGAGAGAAAATTACCAACTAATCAAAGAAACCTAGAATCAAGTAGAAATTTTGCGACAGAAGAATTAATCAGTGGAACAGCTTGCCACCGGACGTTGTGGGTGCTCCAACACTGGAGGCTTTTAAGAAGAGAATGGACAAACATTTCTCTGGAATGGCATAGGGTCTCCTGTTTGAGCAGGGGGTTGGACTAGAGGACCTCCAAGGTCCCTTCCACTCTGCCGTTCTGGGTTCTAACCCAACATGTGTCCTGAGAAGTGGAGAACCAAGAGGCAAAGATGAAAGGCAGACGAGACGGGGAGGCAGTTTCCATAGACCCCCTAGGGTGGAAAGGCACCCTTGAGGTCATCCAATCCCTCCCCTCCCGGCCCGGTGCAGAAATTGGGGCAAAAAATGCTGCACGCATCCAGGCGGTCAGGGTTAGAGGGAGGGGGGGTTTCCAAACGGTCACTCAGGTCCTGCCAGTTTAGCACTTAGCTAGTAACCGGGTGGTAACCCGTCTCCTGTGTCAATTCAAGAGCCTGCTGGAAGGACGTCCGCCAGAGGGTGGAAAGGACAGCAGCTGGCAAGGCCCGAATGGGGGGGGGGAAACATCAGGAAAGCCCAAAAGTGGGAAACAACAGAGGTGGGAACGTGCTGAACTTCGATTCCGGCACGGAGATCATGACTCAGAAGCCACGATGCGAAGCAGGCAAAGTGAGTCTCTGAACTTGGCTTCCACAGCTGGGTCCTGCCTCCCTTGCAGATCCCGGGTGAGCCCCCCCCAAAAAAGGCACAGGCAGAAAAACACAACAGTCGCTCAAGTCCCAGTGGTGGCCTTGGGCTCAGTCCGCAAAGCTGGAAGACCTTGGGCGCATCCGGCAAAGCTGGCTACTCAGGGCGCGAATGTTGGCTTGTTGGCTTTTCCCAGAAGAGATGGTGAAGCTCTTCTGTCACAGAAGAGAATCTTTCTAGGATTGAGGGGAGGGGTCCTTGGCGCTCTCTGAGAGATGGGGGGGGTTCTTGCAGACGTTTCATGACCCAACTAGGTAACGTCATCAGTGCCAGAAGGGGATTGGGTATGTGGAGAGGAGGAGGAGGAGGAGGAGGAGGAGGAGGAGGAGGAGGAGGAGAATGAGGGTTATGGCGTCCTGTCTGAGCTTGCCTCTTGTCTTGCAGATGTTTTATGACCCAGTTTGGTTCTACTCAACCTTCTAGTGTTGATGATGTTATCTAGCTGGGTCATAAAACATCTGCAAGGAAACAACCAACCAATCACCAAGATAGCACCAAGGATATTACTGTCCTCCTTCTCCTCTTCCTCCTCCTCCTCCTCCTCCTCATCCTCATCATCATCATCCTTCTACCACTGAAGATGTTCCCTAGTTGGGTAACAAAATGTCTGCAAGGAAACAACCAGGCTCAGAGAGCACCAAGAACACCACAGCCCCCCCTTCCCCCCTCCTCCTTATCATCTCTTCCTCTCCTTCCTTCCTTCCTGCCTGCCTGCCTGCCTTCGTTCTTGCCTTCCTTCCTTCCTTCCTTCATTCTTGCCTTCCTGCCTTCCTTCCTCTTCCTTCCTTCTTTCTTTCTTTCCTTCCTTCCTTCCTTCCTTCCTTCCTTCCTTCCTTCCTTCCTTCCTTCATTCTTACCTTCATTCTTGTCTTCCTGCCTTCCTCCCTCCCTTCCTTCCTTCCTTCCTTCATTCTTACCTTCGTTTGTTCGTTCCTTCATTCATTCATTCTTACCTTCGTTCTTGCCTTCCTGCTCCTTCCTTCCTTCCTTCCTCCCTCCCTCCCTCCCTTCCTTTCTTCATTCATTCTTACCTTCGTTCGTTCGTTCCTTCATTCATTCATTCTTATCTTCGTTCTTGCCTTCCTGCTCCTTCCTTCCTTCCTTCCTTCCTTCCTTCCTTCCTTCCTTCCTTCCTTCCTTCCTTCCTTCGTTTTTTCCTTCCTGTCCCTCCCTCCCTCCCTCCCTTCTCCTCCCCACAACCCCCCTCCCTTCTCACACTGATGATATTAGGATGAGGTGGCTGTGAGCAGGGAAGGTTGGTCCAGGCAAGGGCGTAATGTAGCTGATGTGGCTTTTCTCTCAGGGAACTCACCTGCATTTCTGCACCTGCCCTCCCACTGGGGGGGGGGAAACGGCCAGCCACCTGCTCCCCATCCCAGGGCCTAACTTTGCAATGTTTGCAAGCTTTGCCATGGGCCATCAGGAAAGAACCTGCATGTTCTACTTCTCCTGCTTCTCACGAGTTGGCGATCCTTGACTGGGCTGGCCAGTCTGTGTATGTTGGCTGGACTGGAACTGCCCTGAGCCATTGATCACATGACCCTATGTTCTTGAGTAGTTGGAACACTGCTATATGTCTCCCCTATTCTTTTCTTTAGACTAGCCAAACCCAAGTCCCACAGCTGTTCTTCATATGTTTGACTCTCCAGGCCTTGGATCATCTTAGTTGCTCTTCTCTGGATTTTTTTTTTTTCCAAACTCTCAACAGCTTTTTTGTGATATGGTGACCAAAACTTGCTGCAGTATTCCAGGTGTGACCTTACTAGGGTTTTATAAAGCGGTACTAATACCCCAACCGGTCAGTCCTAGAAGAGATCAACCCTGAATGCTCTTTAGAAGGCCAGATCCTGAAGTTGAAACTCAAATACTTTGGCCACCTAATGAGAAGGAAGGACTCACTGGAGAAGGGCCTAATGCTGGGAAAGATGGAGGGCAAGAGAAGAAGGGGACAACAGAGAATGAGGTGGCTGGATGGAGTCACTGAAGCAGTAGGTGTGAGCTTAAATGGACTTCAGAAGATGGTAGAGGACAGGAAGACCTGGAGGAACGTTGTCCATGGGGTCGCGATGGGTCGGACACGACTTCGCAATTAACAACAACAACAACTAATACTCCGTGTGATCTTGATTCTATGCCTCTGTTTATACAATCCATGACTGTGCTAGCTTTTTTGGCTGCTGCTGCTGCACGTTGCTGGTTCATGGTCAAGTGAGTGTCCACCAAGACTCCAAGGTCCCTCTCACAGTGGCTGTTTTTTGAGCCAGGTCTTGCCCAGTCTGTACTTGTACCTTTGGGGTTTTTCCCACCCAGGTGTAAAACCTGGCTTTTCTCCACATTAAATGTCATTTTGCTGGACAGGGCCCATTGTTCAAGCCTGTCAAGATCTTTTTGGATCATGAGTTTGTCTTCTGGGGTGTTGGCTACTCCTGTCAGAGTCTCTTTCCTCTTTTTGGCACAGCAAATCCCTCCCAGTCCCATCTTCATATAATTCTTTATCTTCGTATAAAGAATTACTTATTTGGTCGGGTACTGACTGGCAATTAAAATCTTTAGATGTATTAAGGCAAGAAAATATTTTACAGACATGGTTTCAGTATTTACAAATAGTGGAGACAATTAACAATTTTTTTTGTTAATTGTCAATAAAACTTTTTAATAAAAAAAGAGATCTTTTGGGATCCTGAGTTTGTCTTCTGGGGTGTTGGCTACTCCTGTCAGAGTCTCTTTCCTCTTTTTGGCACAGCAAATCCCTCCCAGTCCCATCTTCATGTCACCTGTGGCAGTCCTTGAACGGTTCACTTACAACGGCACTGAATAGAAAGGATTTTCAATGGGTCCTCACACTTACGACCGTCACAGCATCCCCATGTGTGTATGTGTGAGTATGTATGTGTATATATATGTATTTATAGCATATGTATGTGCATGTATTTGTATGGATACACACGCACACACACACACACACATATATTTGTCTTGAGTGTTTTTTTGATGCACCGTCGACCCAAATATGGGAGGAAGAAATCTTTTGCCTGTATCAGCTCAATCTAGAGCCGTCCACTCTACTGCGACATCATTTGTGTTTCCTAAATTTTTTGGGATTGCTAACAAAGAATTAAGAGGTACTGGGATAACTATTTCGAGCTGATTAGCTCTCATCAGCCAGCCATACCCTTCTGAGATTCGAACCTGGGCTGCTTGCACGTTAGGCAGCTGTTTTGACCCCTAACATGCAAGCAGCCCAGGTTCGAATCTCAGAAGGGTATGGCTGGCTGATGAGAGCTAATCAGCTCTAAATAGTTATCCTAGTCTTCCTTAATTCTTTGTTAGCAATCCAAAAAAATTTAGGACACACACACACACACACACACACACACACACACACACACACACACACACACATGTTCTTTTTCAAGCATCAGAATTTCATTTTTTAATGTGTGTCACTTTGTCCACAGAAAAAGTGTCAATAAATCCTATCCTATCCTATCCTATCCTATCCTATCCTATCCCATCCCATCCCATCCCATCCCATCCCATCCCATCCCTTCCCTTCCCTTCCCTTCCCTTCTCTTCTCTTCTCTTTTCTTCTTCTCTTCTCTTCTCTTCTCTTCTCTTCTCTTCTCTTACCTTACCTTACCTTACCTTATTGCTCAATTCTGAACCACTCAAGGCTGACTCAGCCTTCTGTCCTTCTGAGGTCGGTAAAATGAGGACCCAGATTGTTGGGGGCAACAGGCTGACTCTGTAAACTGTTTGGAGAGAGCTGTAAAGCCCTGTGAAGTGGTATATGTCTTATTGCTATTGCTATCTACTGTATATATACCCTGTACCCTGACAATGATGGCAGATTCCTAGCCATCGAAAGCTTGATTTTATTTATTAAAACTGTGTTGTTTTATTTCCTGGTGAACGTCTCTTTTTATTACTATGTATATACCCAGGAATCGTTACTCTTCGATTTTTAATGTTATTTTTAATATACACGTGTATATATATATATATATATATGTGTGTGTGTGTGTGTGTGTGTGTGTGTGTGTGTGTGTAGGTCTTTAGTTGTTCGGGTTTTCTCCCACGTAAAATTGGAAGTGTCTTGGCGACGTTTCGACGAAGTCCCATTCGTCATCTTCAGGCTGGTGTTTTCAGCTTCGTGCTTCAAGGAGCAATTGCTCCTCGAAGCACGAAGCTGAAAACACCAGCCTGAAGATGACGAATGGGACTTCGTCGAAACGTCGCCAAGACACTTCCAATTTTACGTGGGAGAAAACCCGAACAACCAAAGACCTACATACAACCCGCAAAAACCTCAGAAAACAGGACTTCCGGTGGATCTGCGTTGGGCGATGGCGGCTACTTTGTAGCCGTCCTCCTGGGTAAGTGTAATGAACCGCTATGAACAGCAGACATCAGCTGTTCAGCGGTTCAAAATCCCCCTTCCGGGCAAAGGGAGGGGGCAGAGGGTAGTCTGAATAGTGGTAGAGCCTCTTATGTACCCCCAATTTTCCTTTTTTGGGGGTGATAGAGTGCTCCCACGGAGTTCAGACTGTCTCCGCTTCCCAGCTGCTTTTGTCCTTGGGACAAAACAAGCCCTCGCAGCCACCTCCGCGTTTAAAGTGATCTAGTGAGTTTTTTTAAGAAGCGGACAGAGTTGTTTAGAGGATTTATTTTTTTTGCTTTCTTTGACTTTATATGTATTTTAAATTTAAAGGTTTATTCTTTTGTTATAGTCTTTCTTTTTATTTTTTTGCTTTTTGCTGAAAGGGAAAGTAAAATGGCGATCGGCAGACTTTCTAGCGTTTTTTTTTTTTTTCGGGAAGCTAGAATGGCGATCGGCTTTTTTACCTTCTCTTTTTTTTCTTTCTTCTTTTTAAGGATTGGATGGATTTTAGAGTATTATTAATTTTTGTTGTTTAATTTTCTAAACATTATTGCTTTGGTCTGATTCTTTGTTTTGCTTTTTGTATTTCTAAAAGGCAGGCATTTTGGTTTCCCCCCCCCTCTTTTTTTTTCATTTTCATTTTAACGATTGGAGTGTATATTCTAATTTTTTTATTGATTTATTTTTCGCCTTCTTTGACTTTATTTTAAATCTAAAGGTTTATTGTTTTGTTTATAGTCCTTTTTTTCCACTATTTGCTTTTTTGTTGAAAGAGAAAGTAAATGGCGATCGGGAGACCTTCTAGTGTTTTTTTTTTTTTTTTTTTTTTGGGAAGCTAGAGTGCCGATCGGCTTTTTTTTTTACTTTCTCCCTTTTTTTTCTTTTTAATGAATTGGATGGATTTTAGAAGTATTATTATTGTTTTGGTTTGATTTGTTGCTTTGTCTTTTGTATTTTTAAAGGGCAGGCATTCTGGTTTTGGTCTGATTCTTTGTTTTGCTTTTTGTATTTTTAAAAGGCAGGCATTTTGGTTTCCCCCCCCTTTTTTTTTCTCTTACTTTAACGATTGGAGTGTATATTTTAACTTTTTGTTTTGGTTTGATTTGTGGTTTTGTCTCTTGTATTTTTAAAGGGCAGGCATTCTGGTTTTTTTCCCCTTTTCCTTTTTTTTTTTTTTTTCATTTTAATGATTGGAGTGTATATCTTAATTTCTTTTATTTTTTTTCTTCTTTTCTAACTCCCTTTTTTTATTTTTTTATTTTTCTCATTATTTTAAAGATTTTCTTTTGAGGGAGTTATGATTTTCTTTTGAAGGAATTTTTGTAATTTTTAAGAAGGAGTAAAGTTTTTTTTTTTTAAGATGGCTCCAAAGCGTCCAGTGAATTTCACAGTTCCTAAATCTTCTGTGGCCCAGCCAACAACTGTGAAGGATATGCAACAAATGATGGGAAATTTTACAATTCAAATTAGAGCAGAAATGAAAAAGATTTTGGAAGAAAATAATAAGATTTTGAGGCAAGACATAGTTTTGGCTCTAAAAGGAGTTGCTTCTGTTCTTGAAAAGTTGAATTCCCATGTGGAAGAAGTAGCTGAAAAAGTGGAATTAATGGAGGGGAAAATTGAAAGTATGGAAAAAGAAATGGAAAACGAGATTCTTATGCTTCAATATGGTCAAATGGAATACGCCTTAAGAATTAGGGGCTTGGAAGAGTCCTTGCAGGAAGATCTGAAAGAGATGGTTGCAAAGGACTTTGCTGTAATTTTGAATAAAGAAAAAGAAGGAATACTTAGTGAAATTGAAAAACTATTTAGAGTTAATTCTGCGGTGGCAGTACAAAAGAATTTGCCAAGAGATGTGGTAATTTACTTTGGGAAGAAATCTTTACGCAATGAAATTATACAAGCTTTTTATAAGAAGAGATTTCAAATTGCTTCACAAGATGTTATAATTTTAAAGGAGATCCCATCAAAAATTTTAAGAAGAAGAAAGGAGTTTGCCTTTTTAGCAAATGAACTTAAAATGAGACGAATTTCGTTTAGATGGGATGTTCCGATTGGAATGGTGGTGAATTACCTGGGAATATGTTATAGACTTAATACTGTTTCTCAAGCAAAAGATTTTTATACTTCAGTATTGGGGGCATGTCCATCTCCATCTATTAAGTTCAAGACTTTGGAAGAAATGGATGTAGAATTACAGTTTGAAGATTCTAAAATTGGGCAACCCCTGTTTAAGAGATCTCAACATGTTCAGATTGAGGAGCAGGAGACAACTTGTGTAGCACAAAACTGTAAAGAAAAGCAGCAACTGAAGAAGAGTAATGAAATTTCACACCTAGTGATTGCTGAATCTGCGGGAGAAGCAAGACCTATAAATCCTTTGGAGCAATCTTCAAGGATGGAAGGGTCATCTGAGACGAAAAAGGGGAAATTTCAGCCTGAGGGGCGTCAACAAGTTGAGAGGAAGGGGCAGAGGAAAATCTGTGCAACATATAATTGTAAAGAAAAAGACCAACAGAATAAGGAGCTTAAGGAATCCCCACATGTACTGGCTTCTGAGTCGTTGGGAGACTCAGAAAATTTGGAGCAGCTTTTGAGGACAGATCCTAAAGCATTTGTTTTAAGCTTTATAACGAAAATGGATAATCGAGGCTGACAATAATAATATCAGTATGATAATGAATGGAGAATCAAAATGGACAATTGAGATTGATAAGGACTGGGTTTTTTGTGGTTGCAACTTGTTATTGATGAAGATTTGAATATCTATTGTGTTTATGGTGGATGGAATTTGTTATAGTGTTTTTTGTGGGTGGAATTTGCTATAAACTGTCTACTTTGGATGGAATCTGATAAGATTTAAATGAGTATAAAGGTGTCTTGTTTTTTTTTTTTTTTTTAAGTTTTAAGTAATGTATAAATTTGTGTTCTGGGGGAGTTTATGAAAATGATAATAATATTTATGATATTAGAAGGATTGGAGTATATTACAATGTGTTTAGTGTTTGGGTGGGGTTTTTAATGTTTAAAGTTTTAAGTAATGTTTAGATTTGTGTTTTTGATTGACTATAATTTGTTTGTTCTAATGTTTCAAGTTCTGATTGTTTAAATTTGTGTTTTGGAGGGACTATAACTTGTTGAACTAAATGTATTTAGATTTGCTTATGATTTATGCTAGACTTTATATGGTAGTTATAGATGTTTAAAGAAAGCAGTGTTTAAAATTGTGTCTTGGAAGAAACTTATGTAGAAGGATGGATAATATTATAAGTAAGATTAGAAGATTTTTAGAGTATATTATAATGTGTTTATTATTATTTTCTAGAAATAATTCATTTAATTTAAGGTACTTAGGATGGTTTAGGATTTATAGGTGTTTTAAGTTTTATATGTGTTTTAAGTTCTTTTTCTTTTTTTTCTTTTGAAACATTTTGGATAAGCCTGTAATCAACTCTGGGAGGTTCAGGGGAGGGTTAGGGAGGTTTGGGGAGTTGGGGGAGGGTATGGGTGGGTGGGCGGGTTTGGGGAGGGGATTTATTTTGTAAAATGTTAAAAATTCTCAATAATAAAAAAAAAAACCTCAGAAAACATATATACACACACACACACACATGTAGGTCTTTGGCTGTTCGGGTTTTCTCCCACGTAAAATTGGAAGTGTCTTGGCGACGTTATATATATACATATACACACATACATACATTTACATATTTGCAAATCAGCTGCCACTTTCTGGGCTTGGGCTGGCCTCGTATTCTCTATTATTAGCTGAAAGGAGAGAAGGGTGGATGGTAGCAAACCTCGGTGAAGACAATCACGGCTGCATTGCGTTGCTCGCTTGGGTGGGGCAAAATTGCTGGGGGGGGGCTCCATGGGATGGCGGGGAGATTTTTCCTCGGTTGCAACAAGATTCGAACACTGCCTTCTCTACCCCTCCCCCCCATGATGATCAAGTTTTGTTTTGGCTATGACCTCAGGCACTGATTTATTCCCATTTATTTAAGATATTTCCAGGCTGCCTTTAGGGCAGAAACTCAAAACCCAACTCCCTGGATAGCTTACACATGAAGACAATGAAACATTAATCACGGCAGCCTCACATTTGGAGCTAGAATTTCTCAACGGATCCAACAAAGCGGAGGAAGAAGGAAAAAGTAAAAGAAGGAAGGAAGGAAGGATGAAAGGATGAAAGAAAGAAAGAAAGAAAGAAAGAAAGAAAGAAAGAAAGAAAGAAAGAAAGAAAGAAAGAAAGGAAGGAAGGAAGGAAGGAAGAGACAATTCCAGGACGGGGAAAGAGAAATGGAGAACTACTCTCTT
>JAKSXO010000035.1:162500-312500 GCA_024509115.1 Crotalus helleri | reverse complement strand
ATGACCCCGGGACACTGCAGCCACCACAAATAGGAGCCATTTGCCAAGACGCAACTTGGGTGTCCTTCTGGACTCACAGCTAAATTTGGAACAACATCTATCGGCTGTGGCCAGGGGGACCTTTGCCCAGGTTCGCCTGGTGCACCAGTTGCAGCCTTATTTGGACCGAGAGGCTTTACTCACAGTCACTCATGCCCTCGTCACCTCAAGACTGGATTACTGTAATGCGCTCTACATGGGGCTACCCTTGAAGAGCGTTTGGAGGCTGCAGTTGGTTCAGAACGCAGCCGTGAGAGCGATTGTGGGCGCGCCAAGGTACGCCCACGTGTCACCTATCCTCCGCGAGCTGCACTGGCTTCCTGTGGGTCTCCGGACGCAATTCAAGGTGTTGGTTATCACCTTTAAAGCCCTTCATGGCATAGGGCCAGGTTACTTACAGGACCGCATTCTGCCGCACAGCTCCCAGAGACCGGTGAGGTCCCATAAATTGGGCCTCCTTCAGGTCCCGTCGGCCAGACAATGTCGGCTGGCGGGCCCTCGGGGAAGGGCCTTTTCTGTGGTGGCTCCGACCTGGTGGATTCAACTTCCCCCCGAGGTTCGAACAACTCCCACCCTGCCGGCCTTTAAGAAAGCCGTTAAAACTCTCCTGTTCTGGCAGGCCTGGGGCTGATATCCCCAGGGGGGCCGGGACATGATCGGACTTGCGGTATGATTGAATTATTTTATTGTCTTATTCTCGATGATTGTTTTAATTTTGTACGCTGCCCTGAGTCCTTTGGGATTGGGCGGCATATAAATTAATTAATTAATTAATTAATTAATTAATTAAATAAACAAACTGTGTGAACTTTGATCACGGGGATGCTGCAATAGTGACAAGTGTGAAAACTGGTCATAAGTCATTTTTTTTTCAGTGCTCTTGTAACTTTGAACAGTCCCTAAGCAAACTGTTGTACGTCAGGGACTCCTTGTAGATAGGTTTCTCTGCTTGAGAAGGGGGTTAGACTAGAAGACCTCCAAGGTCCCTTCCAGCTCTGTTATTCTCCTTGAGTGCAAGTCAATAAATCCACATCGGTCAACCCAGTTTGTGTCGTTACAATTTCTCCTCTAAGGAAAGCTTTCACGGGTGACAACTATAAAGAAATAGGAGGAGTCCATCTTACTTTCTATCTCTTCCAAACTCTCATTATGACAAGCCGAACAAAATGATTTTGAAAATCTATATTCACCTTTGAGTTTTGTCGTTCCATAAAGAGCCAGGCCACTAAACTGGCCTCGGTTTGTGTATAGGCCATCCTTGACTTATGACAAACAGAATAAAAACAGAGTTGGAAGGAACCTTGGAAGTCATCTAGTCCAACCCGCAGCTCAGGCAGGAAACCCTATATGATTATGGTTATATGCCATGGCGGTTATAAAACTACTTGTATATAGGTTTTCCTGCTTGAACAGGGGGATGGACTAGAAGACCTCCGAGGTCCCTTCTGACTCTGCCATTCTGTTATAATGCTTCCCCCTTCATTGGACAGAAAGTCTATTCTTGATTCGCTTCTCCGTTCTGACCCAGCTGTCGATCTTGCCAAAACAGGACAGGCTTTTGTTTGGCGTTCTGCTCTTCTAATGAGGCCCTGGGTCAGATCCAGGCGTGCTGTGGCTTGAATTAAGAGGCTGTTTACTCGACACTTGAAACTTGGACCGGGACACCGAAGTCCCGATCCACACCGAGAGGAGATTGGAAGCAGGTTTCTGCATGAGCTCATCGCTGCAACCAAAAGCTTTTCTTTGCTTGAGCGGAGCATGGAAGGAAATGTGTCCAAGGGCAGATGTTACCCATCTGGGCTGTAATTCTTTCAACTCGGTGTCTTTGCAGGTTCACTTTAGCAAGTTGAGCCAGATGCTGACACACGGCTCAATTTACAGATGTTGCAATGGAACAGGCAGAGCACATTGAGAAGGAGGAGGAGGGGAAAGGAGGAGGAGGAGGAAAGGAGAAGAAGGAAGGAAGGAAGAAAGGAAGGAAGGAAGGAAGGAAGGAAGGAAAGAAAGAAAGAAAGAAAGAAAGAAAAGGAGGAGGAAAGAAGGAGGAGGAAAGAAGGAAGAGGAGGAGAAGAGGAAAGAAGGAGAAAAGAAAGAGGAAAGAAGGAAAAGAAGAAGTAGGAAAGAAAGACGGAAAGAAAGAAAGAAAGAAAGAAAGAAAGAGAAAGAAAGAGAAAGAAAAGGAGGAGGAAAGAAGGAGGAAAGAAGGAAGAGGAGGAGAAGAGGAGGAAAGAAGGAGAAAAGAAGAAGAAGAAGGAAAAAGACGGAAAGAAAGAAAGAAAGAGAGAAAGAAAGAGAGAAAGAAAGAAAGAAAAGGAGGAAAGAAGGAGGAAAGAAGGAAGAGGAGGAGGAGGAAGAAAGAAGGAAAAGAAGGAAAGAAAGAAGGAAAGAAAGAAAGAAAGAGAAAGAAATAAAGAAAGTAAAAGAAAGAAAGAAAGAAAGAAAGGGAGGAGGAAAGAAGGAAGAGGAGGAGGAGGAGAAGGAGGAAAGAAGGAAAGAAGAAGAAGAAGAAAAAGGAAAGAAAGAAAGAAAGAAAGAAAGAAAGAAAGAAGGAGGAGGAGGAGGAGGAGGAAGAGGTGGAGGAGATGATTGCAGAAGGTTGCCCTGGTTGAAGTCTTAACGGAGGAATTGCTGAAAACAGGGATATCCAGGGAGGAGAAGGTGGCCACGCCCTCCAAATCTCAATCCTTTTCTTAGGTCATCACAATGGATGACAAAAATGGTCGGGGTCTGAACTGCATGGTGGTAGCCACCGTCTTGACTTCCCGACTCCTCTGCAGACATCCCGGCATTACAATAACAAAGGGAAAATAAGAGAACACGACTAGGGACTCGTTGGTGCTGATATCCTGGTTGCTGAGCCACAGTTCACTGACTTCTTTGGGAGAGATTTTGCTTCTAATGGTGTTGACAGCCTACTTCCTAATGTACAGGCAAATATTTCCGGATTTGCACAGGTTTTGGTTCTGATCCAAAATCGTCCGAAGCAAAGCTTCCATTCTGGAGTCAGCCTGCTTCCTCTTTGCTCGTATCGTATTTGTTCATCCGTTGTCCTTGGCTGATGAAAGGACAGGCCCCGCAAGGACCCAACTGCGCTGGGTGAAATGGAGAATCATGGCCAACTCCCAAAATTTCCCAGCCAGCAGGAAGGGAACGGGGTTTGCCCTCTATTCCTAGAGAACCAGCCTAGAAATAAGGAGAAACTTCCTGACGGTGAAAATAATTAATCAGTGGAACGGCTTCTCTCCAGAAATTGTGGGCGCCTCATCACTGCAGGTTTTCAAGAAGAGACTGGACAGCCATTTGTATGTAATGGTGTAGGGCAGGAGTGTCCAACCTTGACAACTTTAAGACTTGTGGACTTCTACAGCAGAGTTTCTTCAACTTGGCCACTTAGTCCAACTCACCCAACTCACTTAACCAACCAACCAATTCATCCATCTCATTTAACCAACCAACCAGCTCATTCAACTCAACAACCAACTTATTCAACTCACTCAACCAACCAAACATCCAACTCATTCAACTCAACCAACCAACTAACCAACCAACTCATCCAACTCAACCAATCAATTCATTTAATTCAATTCAACTCAACCAACCAAACATCCAACTCATTCAACTCAACCAACCAAACATCCAACTCATCCAACTCAACCAACCAACCAACTCATTCAACTCAACCAGCCAAACATCCAACTCATCCAACTCAATCAATGAACTCGTTCAATTCAACTCAACCAACCAACTAATTCATCCAACTCAACCAACAAATCAACTCATTCAATTCAACTCAACCAACCAACCAACTCATCCAACTCAACCAATGAACTCGTTCAATTCAACTCAGCCAACCAACTAACTCATCCAACTCACTCACTCACTCACTCACTCACTCACTCAACCAACCAACCAACCAACCAACCAACCAACTGCTGGCTGAAGAATTCTGAGAGTTGAAGCCCACATATCTTAAAGTTGCCATGGTTGAAAAACACTGATAGAGAGGAACCTTCATGTAGACTGGCTGGGAAATTCTGGAAGTTTTTAAATTTGCCATGATTGGATACCCCTACTAGAGTGTCTCCTGCTTGAGCAGCAGATTGAAGACCTTCAAGGTTCCTTCCAATTCTGTTATACTACACAAGTGACTTGCCTTGTCAGTGTTGGTGAGAGAGTTCTTGGTGATTCCTTGATTTTTATGGAGAGGTTCACGTGCCCCCAGGAAGGCAACTCTATCCCAGAAGTTGTGTCTGTTCTACACAAACACAGCCAATAATTCACAGTACTTGAACATCCACAAGATACCATATGTTCTATTTGCCAGTCTCATCAATCCCCTAAAACTGTGCCTTCTTTCTGGTCAAGCTGCTCCATTCCAAATCTATGTGAATTTCCAGGGATGTGCTCAGTTAAGTAGATAATTGGATGCATAAATATATTTGGCTGATGTTGCAGGCCACGGTCCTTCCAAAATGCCAGTTCTCCTGACCCCAGATAATCAGCTTTCAGCAATGCCAGGAATGTCCATGAGTTCAGCTGGAGCATTGTGGGATGCCTTTAAATGTGCAAGAGGTTTTGGCCACAAGCAAGGCTGGAACAGCAACCAGCCTACGTGCCAGGTCTAAGGTGAAGCCTTGCCTGGAAACAGATTCTTAGTTCTTGCCCCTTAACAGGAGAACAGCGTTTTAATTAATCAGTAACTCCATAAATAAATCAAGTCAGCTTCATTCCATCTGTCTTGGAGTGGCTTCCAAAATAATTCAGCTCATGTAGGAAGAGATAAAAGATTGGCATGCAGAAAGGATGGTTTCCCCTAAAAAAAAAAAAAAAAAAAAACAAAAAGCACGCCTCCAAATTCCGAAAGAATGGATGCTTCTCTAAAAATCGGTCTATAAATCCTTGGATGAGGGAGGGGTGGAAACAATATCAATCTTTCTTTCGGCATATTAATGTCCTTGCAGCTGGGATAATTAACGGCTCTGGATGGCTGCTACTCAGCTTCCAGCATAGCAAATTGTTAGACGCAAACTTTCCTGCACCCAGATTTGACTGTTTAACTGTGTGCGTGTGTCCTGAACAATAAACATGGAAAGATGGTGCCCAAAACTTGCACAGTCCTTGGTGGGAGGAGGAGGAGGAGGAGGAGGAGGAGGAGGAGGAGGAGGAGGAGGGAGATTGTGAGGCCCTTGGTGTTCTCTGAACTTGGTTGTTTTCTGTCAGACGTTTCATTAACCAAACTAGGTAACATCATCTGTGTTAGCTGGTGGAAGCATGCCTGCAGGCCATTTTTTCCTCATTTGCATGCTTTCTGAACCATTTGATGCTCAATAAATATTGGTGGCCAATGTGCTATCAATATAGGAGAATATTTGTAGCCCAGGATTGAAATGTGGGGTCCTTGGTGCTCACTGATCTTGATTGTTTTCTTCCAGACGTTTCATGACCCAACTAGGGAACATCATAGTTGCTTGTCTCTCGCAGAAGAGAGAGGGTTTGTGGAGAGGAGGAGGAGGAGGAGGAGGAGGAGGAGGAGGAGGAGGAGGAGGAGGAGGAGGAGGAGGAGGAGGAGGAGGAAGAAGAACTGTGGGTTCCTTGTTGCTCTCTGAACTGGGTGGTTTTCTTGTAGACGTTTCATGACCCAACTAGGAAATATCACCAGTGTCAGAAGGGAGGGGGGTTTGCAGGGAGGAGGAGGAGGAGGAGGAGGAGGAGGAGGAGGAGGAGAATGACGATGACTATGGGATCCTTGAGGCTCTCTGAGCTGGATGGTTTTCTTGCAGATGTTTCATGACCCAACTAGGGAATATTATCAGTTCCAGAAGGAGTGGGTTTTGCAGAGAGAAGGAGGAGGAGGAGGAGGAGGGGGAGGAGGAGGAGGTCCTTGATACTCTCCAATCTCTGTTGTTTCTTTGTTGCAGCACTGACAATGTTACCTAGTTTGGGTCATGAAACGCCCCCAAGAAAACAGCCAAGCTCAGAGAGCATCAAGGACCATTTTCCAGGAAAAGGCACTGCAGGTTCTTCTGGAGATAAATTCCAAATCTTGGAATTCCAGACTGCCACAGAAACAATGTTCTATCTATCTAATTGGCAGACCTGCAGCTTTTTACAGGCTGCTTTGTTTGCATTTTCTACGGAATTTTGCTCACCAGCAGTTTCCTAAAAAAAAAAAAAAAAGGATGAAAAATTTCCTGTGGTTTTTGCAAGATTTCCGTGCACTGGATAGGCTCTCCTTTGAAGAGTCTCCAGTTCCGGCATGTTCTGCAGAATCCTCGTCTCTTGTGAAGGGGAGATCAGGCTTATAACATGGGACACAGAATAGCAGAATTGGAAGGGGCCTTAGAGATCATCTAGCCCAACCCCCTGCTCAGGCAGGAAACCTATACCATGTCAGACAAATGGCTGTCCAGTCTCTTCTTGAAAACTTCCAGGGTTGGAGCATTCACTGCTTCTTGTAGCAGGTTGTTCCACTGGTTAATTGTTCTCACAGTCAGAAAGTTTCTCCTTAGTTCCAGGTTGCTTCTCTCCTTGATGAGTTTCCATCCATTGCTTCTTGTCCTGCCTTCAGGCGCTTTGGCGAATAGCTTGACTCCCTCTTCTTTGGGGCAGTCCCTGACATACTGGACCACTGCTATCCTATCCCCCCTCGTCCTTCTCTTCGTTAAACTAGACATATCCAATTCCTGCAATCGTTCATCATATGGTTTAGCCTCCAGTTCCCTAATCAACTTTGTTGCTCTTCTCTGCACTCTTTCTTTTTTGTATTGTGGCGACCGGAACTGGATGCAGAATTCCAAGTGTGGCCTTAGGGAGCCCATGTGCTCCAGGGTAAAAAGGATGCCCCAGGAACAACAGGGTTAGGAAAGGGGCTTAGATCACTGCCATGAAGTCTGAGCACCGCAGCTTTTGAAAAAAAGGACTCAAAGAAATTCAGGGAGTCCTTGTGGTTTTCAAGCTTGCCCAGTAAACGGGCACTTTTCAGGAAACTGGAAGGCAGGTGAGGGTGGCCACGCCTTTGGATCGTGACAGGCAACTCACAATAGCAATTGGCCATGACAGCTTGGCAAAATATCTGCCAGCAGTAAATCCTGAGCATTGCAGCCTGGAGAGAATTGTGGGTTCAGGAATTCATCAGAGTCTGCGTGAACTGAAGCTGGGTCAGATCCAGCTGAGCGGCACAAGGTGGGAGTGGCTTTCAGCTACATCAAGCTTATTTTATTTTATTTTATTTTTAATTTGTATTAATTTGTATTAATGTTATTAATTTGTATTAATTTTTAATTAATTTTTTATTTTATTTTTAATTTTTAATTAATTTTTAATTTTAATTAATTTTTAATTTTCTATTTATTTTTAATTTTATTATTTTGATTTTAATTTATTATTATTTTTATTTTTTTTATTTTTTTCTTATTTTATTTTATTTCTTATTTTATTTTCCTTTAATTTTTGACCTATTTTTTATTTAAATTTTAAATTTTATTATTTTTTCTACTTTATTTATATTTATATTTTATTTTTTTTATCTATTTGTATCCCAACTTTATTATTTTTCACAACAGCCCTGTGAGGAGGGATTTGCTAGAAATACTTCTACGATGACCCAATTAGATAAAAGCATCAGTGCTAGAAGGGAGGGGGGTTTGTGTAGAGGAGGAAGAGGAGGAGGACGGTGGGGTCCTGGGTGCTCTTTGAGCTTAGCTGGTTTCTTTGCGACATTTCATGCCCCAACTAGGTAGCATCATCAGGGCTAGAAGGGACTGGGGTTTTCTCTCTGCTCATAAACAGTGGCTTCCCCTATCAGGGACAATAGTGGGCTAATTAAAACACCCAAATTCAGAGAGCCTCATGAGAGGAAGGGTCCATGGATGAAGAAAGGTTGAGAAACACTGGCCTAGTTCGTTGATTACCTGCAGGGTAGTGCTGAAGGAAAAGTCTTCATCCTGGTTCAGTCCAAGCCGGGAATAAACAATATGGCGACTGCTTTAAAAATAAGGTTGCAATTTATTGAAGAGGAGAGCCAGACAGAAAGATGGCTCTGGCAGCAAAGAGAGAAAAAGAAGGGCTGAGCACATGTAGGGAGTGGGTTTTTATACCCTCTGGAGCTTTTTGTTTGGAGTTGTTCCTGAGGCATGAAATTTGACCTGAGTCTGAGTGTGCCCTTTGGCATCTGTGGGTTAATCCTATTATGTCCTGTCTTAGAATTTGGGTGGGGTATGTAGATTTTAGGTGTCTTTGTCTTCCTAAGCTTCTAGCTCCAACTTTCCTGAATGGATTATCACATCTGCATTTCTACAGAGATGCTTTCTGCTCAGGGGAGGGAGACTTGGGGCTTTCAAGAAAAAACTGGGCATGCTTTTCTGCCTCTTTAAGATCCTTTGAGGAAATATAATATTTTGCCCTTTTAATATTTCCTTCTCTGGGGGGCTGACTTCCCACAGTAGGTATCAGCCCTTCCAGGTTATCCAGACAGAAAACCCAAACTACGAGAAACAAACACACCTTAACTTTACACACATGAATCTGAAAGCTCTTCCTCCCCTTCCCCGCCTTTACTTTCCCCGAGAACCAGGGAGGGTCCCCTCCCTCATTCTTGCTTTCAACTCACATTCTTCTCTTCCACCCTTGTTTTGGCTCCAGTTCTTTTTTCTGCTTCTTTCACCGCCCTGCACAGTTTCTTCTCTCCGAGATCAATATTCCAGATTATTATGATGTCCTGCCTCTCCTACCCAATACCTTTTCTTTTTTTTTTTACATTTAATTAGGTTACGGGGTCGCAGAGAAAGTCTTAAATCTTAAAGTCTGTATCAGCTCAACAGTGAAAGCTGGGCAGGGTCAAACAGGGGTTCCCAACCTTTGGGGCACCAGGGATCACCGGTTCCATGGACAGAGGTTTTTCCCTGGACCGTGGACCGGAGGGTGCGTGGTTTTGTGTGCTGCCTGCATCCCACGGATGGGGCTTTGCTTGTTTGTGCGGACCGGTTTGCTGGCGTGCCGTGGCCCAATACCAGTCCACGCACCGGGGTTGGGGACCCCTGCTTTAAAGCAAAGGAAGCTTAGCAATTCCTGGGGGGGGGGAGCCTGCCTGACCCCAGTTCGCTCATTTGCTAAGATAATGAATCCCACTTTTTCTCCCTCAGAGCCAGACATTCCTAACTTGGTTTCCCAGAACAGGGAAAAACACTTCCATTAATTAATTCTTTAAAGAAAAAAAGAGGGGGGATGGCCGAAGGCATGCAACAAATCAGAACATGATAAAGCCTTAGTAAGGCCACACCTGAATACAGGGTCCAGTTTTCGTGATTACAAACAAGATGAAGAGGAACTAAGATGATCCAAAGCCTGGAGACTAAAACATATGAAGAACGGCTGCAGGATTTGGAAATGGCCAGTCTAGAGAAAAGAAGGACTGGGGGGGGGGGCAATGGATAGCAGTATTCCAGTATCTGAGGGGCTGCCCCAAAGAAGAGGGAGTCAAGCTATTCTCCAAAGCCCCTGAAGGCAGGACAAGAAGCAACGGGTGGAAACTGAACAAAGAGAGAAGCAACCTGGAATTAAGGAGAAACTTCCTGACAGTGAGGACAATTTAACCAGTGGAACAGCCTACCACCAGAAATTGTGGATGCTTCATCACTGGAGGCTTTCAAGAACAGACTGGACTGCCATCTGTCAGAAATGGTGTAGCTCTCCTGCTTGGGCAGCGGGTTGGACTAGAGGACCTCCAAGGTCCCTTCCAGCTCTATTCTATTCTTTTCTATTCTATTCTATTCTAAATGTGGCCTTTAGAGATGGTTCTTTCCTGCTCTTCTAGCGCCCTCTGCTGGCCACCTCCAAGTCCAGCCTCCCAAGAAGTCCATTGTCCATCTTGAATGGCGCTCAAAAAGAATGCAGAGCAGAACATAGAATAATAGATAAGATAAGATAAGATAAGATAAGATAAGGTAAGGTAAGGTAAGATAAGGTAAGATAAGATAAGATAAGATAAGATAAGATAAGATAAGATAAGATAAGATAAGATAAGATAGATAACCTTTATTGTCATTTTTTACTGTGGGCACAACAGCACACATCAAAAATGAAATTTCAAAGTGAAACACATACATGATGCACACCTAAACATACTATATACAACATATGTATAGACCCACACCCCTTCATATACATAACAAAATAAATATTAAATATTGTCCATCCTGAATATATAATGGAAGGAGGAAGCTTGAGAGTTCCCAAGGTTAATGCTGTATGGAATGAAACTATGGCTGAATCTGGATGTTCTGCTGTGGATTCACAAAGCCTGCTCTTCCCGGAAGGGAACAAGGGAAACAGGTCGTGAAGAGGCTGTGTAGTGTCCCAGATAATCTTACACGGATTCTGCTCAAGCAACGCTTCTGTGCTATGTCCTGGATGGGAGGGAGGGGAACGGCCATGATCTTTTCTGCCCGTCCTCACCACTCTCTGCACCGCCTTCCTGTCCGAAGCAGGGATGCTTCCAAACCAGACTGTGATGCCGTATGACAGGATGCTCTCGGTCACCCCCTGTAGAAAGTGGTCAGGACAGGGGAAAGGAAGATGTGCTTTTCTCATGCAACGCAGACAGTGCAGGCGCTGCTGTGCCCGCTTCCCCAGTAGTCCCCACCTCCACCCATGGCAGGAGATCCTATACCATTCTGGACTTTCTCTGGACTTGGTGGGATGGATGCAGGTGACCGTAGAAAGAATAATGGAATGACAGAACGGAATAACAGAATTGGAAGGGACCCTAGAGGTCCTCCAGTCTAACTCCCTGTCCAAACAGGAGATCTTAAAAAGCTCCACTGAGGGGCTGTCAAGCTCTTCTCCAAAGCGCCTGGAGACAGGACAAGAAGCAACGGATGGAAACTCATCAAGGAGAGAAGCAACCTGGAACTAAGGGGTTAGGGAAGGCTCCCGTCCGTGAGGGTGACACACCATGGGGGCCTTCTGTGGACAAGGGAAAGGCAGCGCTCATGAAGGGCTGTCTGGCTCCCCAAAAGGTCCCCACTTAGACTTGGCAGAACTTGTCCATCAGAGGTTGGTGAACCTCTGAGCCTGGTCAAAGATAACCAAATGCAGACAAAAAAAGGAAAGCCTTCCTTCCTGCCTTCCTTCCTTCCTTCCTTCCTTCCTTCCTTCCTTTTCTTCTGTCTCTCCCTCCCTTTTCCTTCTTCCCTCCCTCATTTCTTCATCTCCCTTCCTCCTTTCCATTCCTTCCAGCCCTTCTTCTTTCCCTTCTTCCCTTTCTTCACCTCCCTTCCTTCCTGTCCATCTTTCCTTTCCTTATCTCTTTCCTTCCCTCTTTCCCTCCTTTCTTCCTTCCTCCTCTCTTCCTTTCCTTATCTCTCCTTCCTTCCTTTTTCCTTTCCTTCTCTCCCATCCTTCCTTCCTTCCTTCACTCTTTCCTCCCCCCCTCCCTCATCTTTTTCTTTTCTCTTTCCTTTCCTTATCTCTCCTTCCTTCTTTTCTCCCTCCCTCCCTCCCTTCCTCTTTCCTTCCTCTTTCTTCCTTATCTCTCCTCCCTCCCTCCCTCCCTCTTTCATTATCTCTCCTTCCTCCCTCCCTTTCTTTTTTCCTTCCTCTTTCCTTTCCTTATCTCTTCCTTGCTTCCTTCCTCTCCCTCCCTTCCTTCCTCTTTCCTTTCCTTATCTCTCCTTCCTTCCTTCTTTCTTTCCTTTCTTCCTCCCTCCCTTCCTCTTTCATCTCTCCTTCCTCCCTCTCTCCCTTCCTTTTTTTCCTTCCTCTTTCCTTTCCTTATCTCTTCCTTCCTTCCTTTCTTCCTCCCTCTCCCTCCCTCCCTTCCTCTTTCCTTTCCTTCCTTCCTTCTTTCTTTCCTTCCTTCCTTCAAAAAAAAAGAGTCATCCTTCCTCCCTCCCTCCCTCCCTCCCTTCCCCCCCCCCCAAAGAGCCATAAATCAGAATTGCTCCAGTCTAGTTTTGCAGCAAGGGAAGAAGATTCGTAAAGAGATGGAAATCTCTCTAATCCAGCCGTGAACTTTCCAGGTTGTCGTGTTTTACCTTCTGCTCCAAGCTGATAACCTTCCGGAGGCGACATTCCTCAAGCCTCCGCAAGTGAGATTTGTGCCCGTCTCTGGGATGACACAATCCGGCCTTTTACTATTGTCCCCCAAGGAGGGGGAAGGGGCAAGCAACGGTGTTAACACGCGGCTCCCAGGTTTGATTTACCATCCTTCGTTCACACAAACTTCCAACCCAGGTCAACAGCCCCCCTCAAAGCACTTCCAACCCCACAGAGAATCACAGCTGGTCTTTGGAAGACCGGATGGAGTTAAAATAAACCACAAGACGTTGCTGGGGACAATGCACACTTGCTCTTTTTCTCACTCACTCACTCACACACGCACACACTCCTCCGCACTTATTCCTCAGCTAGTTATCCAGTATTCCAGTCTTTGTCTCCAGTTGATTTATTATTATTATTATTTTGAGCGGTTCAAAGGTGCCAATGGATGAAAACAGGGGCAAACAGAAATGTAACTCCCATAGAAAAGAATATTTGTAGCTCAGGGCTGGGCTGAATAGTCCTCCGTGCTCTCTGAGTTGGGTGGTTTTCTTTCAGGCGTTTCGGTTACCCAACTAGGGAACATCATCAGGGCTAGAAGGGAGGGGGGTTTGTGGAGGAGGAGGAGGAGCAGGATGAGAAAGAGGAGGAGGAGGAAGAGGAGGAGGAGAAGGAGGAAGAGGGAGGAGGAGGAGGAGGAGAAGGAGGAGGACTGTGGGGTCCTGGGTGCTCTCTGAGTTTGGTAGTTTTCTTACAGACATTTCATGACCCAGCTAGGTAGCATCATCAGTGCTAAAAGGTTGTGTAGAACCCAGTTTAATAACCAAATATCTGGAAGGAAGCGAACAAGCTCAGAGACACCCCCCCCCAAGGACCCCAGAACGCCGCTGACCCTCACCCAACTCGACCCCCGTGGCCTCGCCTGACCCCAGCCTCTTTTCCCAGGGACAGCAGACCAGATAATGTCCAGGGGTTCCTCTAAGGAGCTCCCCCTACTTGCAGGGGGGGGCACTCTTGACCCCGTGGCCAAAGGGGCCGGGTGGGAAAAGAGGAAGTGAACCTTCTTGCCGGGCTGAAAGAAAGAAAATGGCCACGGAAACCCCTTCCCCAACCTGGTGCCCCTCGAGACGGTGGGATTGCCCTTTCATCCAGCTTCAAGAGATTGTGACGATGGTCCTGCAGGTTGGGCGGGGGGGGGGGAGGGGGGGAATTCCATGTTAAAAGGGCTGTTCCTGGAGAGCTTTCTGCAGACTCCCCAACTGGAATCTGACATGGGGATATTATTCCTTCATTTCCCCCTCTTTTTCTCTTGTTTCTCCTTCGCCCCTTCTCTATTCATAGCGCACGTCCGATGCAAAGAGCAGAAAATCCTGCAGAAGTCAAAGGGAAAAATTTAGCCATCTCTCTCTCTCTCTCTCTCTCTCTCTCTCTCTCTCTCTCTCTCTCTCTCTCTCTCTCTCCCTCTCTCTTCCTCTCCTTCTCTCTCCCTCTTTTTCTCTCTCCCTCTCCCTCTCTTTTTTCTATCTCTTCCTCTTCCTCTCTCTCTCTTTCTTTCTTTCTCTCTTCCTCTCGTTCTCCCTCCCCTCTTTTCCTCTCTCTCTCTCTTTCTCTTTCCCTCTCTCCCTCTCCCTCCCTCTCTTTTTCTCTTTCCCTCTCTCCCTCTCCCTTTCTCTCTTTCTATCTCCCTTTCTCTTTTCCTCTCTCTTTCTCTCCCTCTTTCTCTTTCTCTCTTTCTCTCTTTCCCTTTATTTTTCTTTTTTTCTCTCCCTCTTTCTTTCTCTCTCCTTTCCTCTCTCTTTCTCTCCCTTCCTCTTTCTCTCTCTTTCTCTCTCTCCCTCTCTCTTTCTCTCTCCCTCTCTCTTTCACGTTCTCTTTCTCCCTTTCTCTCTCTCTCTCTCTCTGGCCCAATCCGACAATTAGAATCCTCTTGCTATGAGGATGCAAACTTTGGTCCTACGGACTGAGTTTGCAACCTTGAGGGCTTGCAAGATTTCACAATGTTCACGACAACATTTGTGTACAGGTAATCCTTGACTTACAACTGTTCCTTAGCAACTGTTGCTGTAGGATAAAAGTCAGTTTCCCACCTGTCCCACCCAAGTGTCCCACCTGTCACTCACCTGGTGAGCCTGAAGGATGGGATTGGAGATCTCCAGGTGATCCAGGAGGGGGAGGGGAAATCCTTCAGCCAGACGGGCTGGAAGAGAGAAGAAGTCACATAATCACACAAGAAAGCCCAAGCAGGTGCTTATCACCCTTCATGGTCTTCTAATCCCCTCCTTAGACAGGAGACCCTGCCCATCCCATTTCAGACAAATGGCTGTCCAGTCTCTTCTTGAAAATCTCCAGTGATGGAGCACTGACACCTTCTGGGGGCAAGCAGTTCCACTGGTTAATTCTCCTCACTGTTAGGAATTTTCTCAATAATTCCATGTTGCTTTTCTCATTGGTGAGTTTCCATCCGTTGTTTCTTGTCCTGCCTTCCCTCTGGTGCTTTGGAAAATAAGTGGACCCCCCTCTTCTCTGTGGCTAGACTAGACTAGACTAGACTAGACTAGACTAGAATAGACTAGAATAGAATATTGTAGAATGGAATGGAATGGAATGGAATGGAATAGAATAGAATAGAATAGAATAGAATAGAATAGAATAGAATAGAATAGAATAGAATAGAATGGAATGGAATGGAATGGAATGGAATAGAATAGAATAGAATAGAATAGAATAGAATGGAATGGAATGGAATGGAATGGAATGGAATAGAATAGAATAGAATAGAATAGAATAGAATAACAGAGTTGGAAGGGACCTTGGAGGTCATCTAGTCCAACCCCCTGCTCAGGCAGGAAACAGTCAGTCAGACAAATGACTGTCCAGTCGCTTCTTAAAAACCTCCAGTGTTGGAGCATTCAGAGCTTCTGGAGGCAGGTTGTTCCCCTGGTTAATTGTTCTCACTGTCAGGAAATTCCTCCTTGGTTCCAGGTTGCTTCTCTCCTTGATTAGACTCCATCTGTTGCTTCTTGTCCTGCCTTCAGGCGCTTTGGGGAAGAGCTTGACATACCTAGTTCCTCAATCATTCATCGTATGGTTTGACCTCCAGACCCCTGAGAGTCTTTGCTGCCCTTCTCTGAACTCTGAGATAAGATTATGTGAAAGGTCTTTTGACTTTACAATGTCCTTACCATTCATTTGTGGAATTAGGATGCTCGCAGTAAGGAAGTTTATGAGGGTTTCCAGCAACTGTACCTGCGTGTTGGGAGAGAAATCCAGAATCAGAAATCAACTTGATTGATTCTCTTCCTTCAACAGGAGATCCTAGATTCTTAGGGCCACACTGCCTTGGCTTGTAGACCAAGAGGCACCATCCTTCTAACCCACTTTGCCACCTATAGCCTGGACCCACCAGAAGGGCTAAGAGAACATTTCAATCCATCATCAAGTCTTTGAGGAAGGTCCTAAGGAGAAGGACCTAACCCAGGAGAAGAAGACAGGATGACCCCAATGTGAAATGGAGTTCTGGCCAGGACCTCAAAAAGATTGGGAAGGAGGGGGGGCATACCATACTACTGCAACGCGCTCTACATGGGGCTACCCTTGAAAAGTATTCAGAGACTACAGTTGGTCCAGAATGCAGCCGCGCGAGTGATAGTGGGTGCTCCTCGATACACCCACGTTACACCTATCCTCCGTGAGCTGCACTGGTTGCCTATTGGTCTCCGGGTCCAATTCAAGGTGTTGGTCATTCCTTTAAAGCCCTATATGTCTCAGGGCCAGGCTATTTGCGAGACCGCCTACTACCTCATAGTTCCCTACGTCTGGTTAGATCCCACAGGCTGGGCCTCCTTCGGGCCCCGTCGGCCAAGCAGTGCCATTTGGCGGGGCCGCGGGGGAGGGCCTTCTCTGTGATGGCGCCCACGCTTTGGAATCAGCTCCCCCCGGAGATTAGGACCGCTCCCACCCTGTTGGTCTTCCGTACGCTGCTTAAAACCTGGCTTTTCCGGCAGGCCTGGGATTTATAAAACCTGACCCCTGGATGATTGTTTTTGTATTGTTGTTTTGTTATGTTTTATGTGTTGTTTATTGTTAGCCACCCAGAGTCCTTCGGGAGTGGGGCGGCTTATAAATTTTAAAAATAAAATAAAATAAATAAATTTCAAGCAAAAAAAAAAAAACAAAACCAAAAAACCCAAACATCTGTCTTACCGAGAAGATCCCAACATCTGAGTGCTTCAAGGAGAACCTCATCCTGCAGGAGGGACAGACAGAGAAATGTGTTGAAAGCACATCACACAAGAAATCCATCACACAAGAGAAATATCTAGCCGAAATGTCAGGCCTGCCTCAGCTCGGGTCCTTAGGAAAGAAAAACCCTCGACTCCATTTAGCCAAAGTGGTGGTTTCTTTTACTAAGGTTAAGTGGGTGGGAGATGAAAATATAGCCCCCTCCTCATATTACAAGATGGGGCTGGAGGGAAGCTGAGTTAGGCCCCCACAGTAGTGATTTAAAGCTTTCACACAAACTCTGTATTGTTTCACAACACAGACGTGTCATTTGTAATCTGCTGAGCTTTGTGCCATGTGAAATTGCAAAGTAGGTAGCTTTGTGTATATTTGGAACATGAGTAGGGTAACCGTGGGAAAAGAGGAACTGAAAGTAACAGATGAGTAGAGGTTTCAGATGAACATGGGTGTGTGTGGAAACTGCTGGTCAGCACAAAAGAAAAGGAACTACCTTTGCAGGATAATGACTATGTGTGGGTGGTCGTGAGAAGAAAGGTATAAAAATGTTAGTTTAAGTGTAGCTTAGGGCCATTGGCCTATAGCGGTCCTTTTGGAATCTGCTATGCCACATGGTCCTCATTACAATGGGTTATTGATGAAAGTGATGTTGTATTATTATGCTTGCTATGTTCCAAATCATTAGCAAAATAAACCTCTGAATCTTAAAGTGGAAATCATTGTTTTGTGTTGCTGTCTCTCGTCTTTTTCATTGGGTTTTTTCCACTTAGAGAAGCAACCTGGAACCAAGGATGTATTTCCTGACAGTAAGAACAATTAATGGGTGGAACAACCTGCCTCCAGAAGCTGTGAATGCTTCAACACCTGGTGTTAGATCTCTTGTGGACATGAAGAGACTCAAGACTGATGAGGCATTTGACCCCCTCCCTCGGTCTCAGCCTGGTCATCTACTACACTACACTACACTACATCTACATCCATTCCATTCCATATTTTCCATTCCATTCTATTCCATTCCATATTTTCTCTTCCATTCCATTCCATATTTTCTATTCCATTCCATTCCACATAAGAGCCGAGGTGGCGCAGCAGTTAGAGTGCAGTACTGCAGGCCACTTTAGCTGACTGTGTTCAACAGGTCAGCGGTTCAAATCTCACCGGCTCAAGGTTGACTCAGCCTTCCATCCTTCCCGGGTAGGTAAAAGGAGGACCCAGATTGTTGGGGGCAATGTAAATATATATATATATATACATTGCTTACTGGTGTACACTGCTTAGAGAGTGCTTGCACTTAAAGTGATATATAAGTCTCATAAATAAATAAATAAAATTTTCTATTCCATTCCATATTTTCTATTCCATTCCATTCCATATTTTCTATTCCATTCCATATTTTCTATTCTATTCTATTCTATTCTATTCTATTCTATTCTATTCTATTCTATTCTATTCTATTCTATTCTATTCTCACCATTGCATTCTCGATGAGCAAACATGAAGCTATTCACTCTATGTACAAATTCAGATTTACAGAAATACACGATGGAATTGCGTTCAGAAAATCCCTGATAAACGAATCCCTGCAGGGGGTAAGGTAGTAACGTGGTTGTTAAGTTAATCTGGCTTCTCCCATTGACTTTGTGGGTCACAAAAGGGGATCACACACACACACAGCCTGGACACGACATCCGTCGTAAATGTGAGTTGGTTGCCAATTGTCTGAATTTTGATTCTGGGGATGCTGCAGTGGCCGTAAGCAGGAAAAATGGTCCTAAGTTAATTTTTTCACTGCTATTGTACATTCAAACTGTCATTAAACGAACAGTTGTAAGTCAAGGACCCCCTGTATTTCCGTACTGAGTCAGCGTTAGATCCTGCCTTGCTCACCTGCCCATCTTCAGATCTCCAAAGATCCTGGTAGAATTGACATCAACTTTGGCAGAAACCGAGGTGGTCTGACAGGAGAGGAAAAAAGCAGAAATGAGAAAGATGCAGATCAGGGCTGTTTCACGCCCACTTCCATTCTCTTTTTCTTTGGATGTAGGCCGTCCTCAATTTAACCACCATAATTAAGTCCGGAATTAGTTGTAAGCCAGGCCGGTCGTTAAGCAGATCATCATATAATCAACCCAATGTTACATTTCTTTTCAATGGTGGTTTAGCAAATCCAAAAGGGGATCACGTGACTCCCGGGGACGCTGCGATCGTTGTAAATATGAGTCAGTTGTGGAGCATCTGAATGTAAATCATGTGATCGTGGGGATCCTGCGGCAACAGATAGCTATAGATAGATAGACAGACATATAGATAGATAGGTAGGTAGATAGATAATGGATAGATAGATAGATAAGATAGATCAGTGATGGCGAACCTTTTAGAGACCGAGTGCCCAAACTGCAACCCAAAACCTTATGCATCGTCAGGTGCCGGGTGGGTGTGGCCCATTGGGTGGGCGTGGCCCACTGGGTGGGCGTGGCTGTGGTGGTAATGGCAGACTGAGTGGGACTAAAAAGTTCAATCAATCAATTACAACTTTGCAAGATCTTTTTTTTTCCCGTGAGAAGTTGAAATTGACTGATTGATTGAACCTCTTTTTTTTTTTTGTACACGGCAGTGGAGGCCTAAAGCGAAAAGGTTTTATAAAACCCAGCTGAAGGTCTACAACTGGGGCAACGGCGCCCGTGCCCACAGAGAGGGCTCTGAGTGACGCCTCTGGCAACCCTGCCATAAGTTCAGCACCACAGGGATAGATAGATAGATAGATAGATAGATAGATAGATAGATAGATAGATAGATAGATAGATAGATGATAAATATGATATAGATAGATATTATAGATAGACAGATAGATAGATATGATAGATAGTTAGATAGGTAGATATAGATATGATATAGATAGATATGATATAGATAGATATTATAGATAGATATTAAAGATATGATAGATAGATAGATAGATAGATAGATAGATAGAGTTAGATAGGTAGATAGATGATAGATATGATATAGATAGATATTATAGTTAGATAGATAGATATGATAGTTAGATAGGTAGATATAGATATGATATAGATAGATATGATAGATAGATGGATGGATGGATGGATAGATAGATAGATAGATAGATAGATAGATAGGTAGGTAGATAGATGATAAATATGATATAGATAGATATTATAGATAGACAGATAGATAGATATGATAGATAGATAGGTAGATATAGATATGATATAGATAGATATGATATAGATAGATATTAAAGATATGATAGATAAATATTAAAGATATGATAGATAGATAGATAGATAGATAGATAGATAGATAGATAGATAGATAGATAGATAGATAGATAGATAGAGTTAGATAGGTAGATAGATGATAGATATGATATAGATAGATATTATAGTTAGATAGATAGATATGATAGATAGGTAGATATAGATATGATATAGATAGATATGATAGATAGATGGATGGATGGATGGATGGATGGATGGATAGATAGATAGATAGATAGATAGATAGATAGATAGATAGATAGATAGATAGGTAGATATATATGATATAGATAGATATTATAGATAGATATTAAAGATATGATAGATAGATAGATAGATAGATAGATAGATAGATAGATAGATAGATAGATGGATGGATAGATAGATAGAGTTAGATAGGTAAATAGATATGATATAGATATGATAGATAGATAGATAGATAGATAGATAGACAGACAGACAGACAGATAGATAGATAGATAGAGTTAGATAGGTAGATAGATGATAGATATGATATAGATAGATATTATAGTTAGATAGATAGATATGATAGATAGTTAGATAGGTAGATATAGATATGATATAGATAGATATGATAGATAGATGGATGGATAGAAAGATAGATAGATAAATAGATAGAGTTAGATAGGTAGTTAGATATGATATAGATAGATATGATAGATAGATATTAAAGATACGATAGATAGATAGATAGATAGATAGATAGATAGATAGATAGATAGATAGATAGATAGACAGACAGATAGTTAGATAGGTAGATAGATGATAGATATGATATAGATAGATATTATAGATAGATAGATATGATAGATAGTTAGGTAGGTAGATATAGATATGATATAGATAGATATGATAGATAGATAGATAGATAGATAGATGGATGGATGGATAGATAGAGTTAGATAGGTAGATAGATATGATATAGATAGATATTATAGATAGATATGATAGATAGATAGATAGATAGATAGATGATAGAGAGAGAGAAAGAGACAGACAATGGATAGACAGATAGATATAGATAGATAGATAGCATGATAGATAGATGATATATAGATAGATATAATAATAATAATAGTAGTAAAGTTGGAAGGGACCTTGGAGGTCATCTAGTCCAACCCCCTGCTCGGGCAGGAAACCCTACACCATTTCGGACAAATGGCTGTAGATATGATATGATAGATAGATATGATAGATAGATGACAGATAGATAGGTAGGTAGATAGATAATGGATAGATAGATAGATAGATAGATAGATAGATAGATAATGGATAGATAGATAGATAGATAGATAGATAATGGATAGATAGATAGATAGATAGATATGATAGATAGATAGATGATAGATAGATAGAGAGATAGATAATGGATAAATAGACAGACAGACAGACATAAATATGATCAATGGTGGGATTCAAATAGGTGAGCAACCGGTTCTCTGTGTGGATGCTGCTTCCGGAAGTCTGTTCTGGGCCTGGGCAACAAAAAATTAGCTACCGGTTCTGCTGAAGTGGTGCGAACCAGCTGAATCCCACCACTGGTCGTAAGTGTGGAAAAACGGTCCAAAGTTCCTTTTTTCATGGCAGTGATAACTTCGAATGATCACTAAACGACCGTAAGTCGAGGCTTACCCGTAAAAGACTGTGCAAAAACCTCTGGATTGTCCACCCTTGAGCATAACACGGAAGAGCTAACTTACCACTTCGATCAAAAAGAGGGGCGCCAGGGAGGAATTCGGGAGAATCGCAAACGCCTGGATGTCGACCGAAGGGGTGAGCGAGATGGATTCGGGGGAGATGCTGAGAGAGGGGGCCAAAGAAGGGGAGACCCTCAGCTTCATCGGCATGCTGGGGTAGAGCTTCTTAATCTGGGGAGAAGGTGAGGAGAGAAGTCACATTTCCCAAGATGGTCCCCTCCTTTGCTTGAAGCCCGGCTTCACTGGGTGGCCCCCACCCCTTTGGAGATCGGGGGGGGGGTCCCGTGGTTGTTTCAATCCAGGGTGAAAATTAGATGGCTGAGATCTTCTAAGAAGCACCCACAGGTTTGGGGGAATAACTAACTCCGTTGTCGTTTGGAGTAGAACAGATTAATGAATATCCTTCGGTTTGCTTAAGCAAGGCAACTTAGGAGGGGTGGACTTCAACTCCCAGAATGCCCCAGCCAGCGATTCACTATTTGATTGCCTTGACTTTACGTTCTTGCAGAACCAGGGAGAGAATATGGGTGAAGGAGGGTGAGGAGTAAGGAAAGGATCCGAGCATCTTCTCTGCACTAACAAGCCTAAAATGATGGTTTGACACTTCTGAAGACAACTGTGGGATCCTCTTGCAAAATAGTTCTGTGCTCCAGGGCACAACCAAGGTAAGTAGCAATTCTGAGATCCGTTGGACGGATCCACAAAACAATTTAGCGGTTCATGAAGAGTATTGGTAGCCCAGGATTAAAATGGGCAGTCTTTGGTGCTCTCTGAGCTTGGCGGTTTTCTTGCAGACTTTCATGACCCAGGGAGGGAACATCATCAGTGCTAGAAAGGAGGGAGGAGGAGGAGGAGAAAGAGGAGGAGGAGGAGGAGAAAGAGGAGGAGGAGGAGGAGGGAGACTGTGGGGTCCCTGATGCTCTCTGAGCTGGGTGGTTTTCTTGCAGACGTTTCATGACCCAAATGGGGAACATCATCAGTGCTAGGAGGAAGAGGAGGAGGAGCAGGAGGAGCAGGAGGAGGAGGAGAAAGGAGGAGGAGGAGGAGCAGGAGGAGCAGGAGGAGGAGGAGGAGGAACTGTGGGGTCCTTGGTGCTCTCTGACCTGGGTTGTTTTTTTTTTTTGCAGACATTATGATCCAACTAAGCAATATAATCAGTGCTAGAAAGGAGTGGAGTGTGCAGAGACAAGGAGGAGGAGGAGGAGGAGGAGGAGGAGGACTGTGGGGTCCTTGGTACTCTCTGAGCTGGATTGTTTTCTTGCAGATGTTTCATTACCCAACTAGGTACCATCATCAGTGTTAGAAGGAAGGGAGGGTGTGCAGAGAGGACAAGGAAAAGGAGAGGAGGAGGAGGAGGAGGAGGAGGAGGAGGAGGAGGAGGAGGAAACATCCTTATAAAAGCTGAAGTGGAACCCCAGATTTCAAGAAAACATAGTCCAAAGAAGTGCAATCAGATCCCCATCTGGTTTCTGCCTTCTGCTGCACTTCAGGTGTGACTCTGAGGTCCATCTTTGCCTTCGGGACTTCATAATTTGGGATGGGGCCACCTCAGAAGGCTCCAGACAATCACCTCCCCACACCACATGCCCCCCCTTCTGTTTTCATGGGGGCCCAGAGTCGGAAGGCCGAGGGGCTGACCTGCGGGATGAAGGGCTCGAAGCAGGCGGTGTTCAGCCGGATTTTAATTTCCTTAGGAACCTGCAGGTGGGAAAGAGGGCGGGAGGTGAGTCCTCAGCCTGTCCATGACCCTAAGTCACCGTTAGCCCCGTTGACTGTCTCTGGTTCACTTAGGAATCAAATTAAGGAAAGAAGAATCAAGGGGTTGACAGGATAGCAGTGTTCCAGTATCTCAGGGGCTGCCCCAAAGAAGAGGGAGTCAAGCTCTTCTCCAAAGCACCAGAGGGCAGGACAAGAAGCAACGGTTGGAAACTGACCAAAGAGAGAAGCAACATGGGATTAAGGAGAAACTTCCTGACAGTGAGGACAATCAACCAGTGGAACAGCTGGCCACTAGAAATCATGGGTGGTCCATCACTGGAGATTTTTAAAAAGAGGCTAGACCAGGGGTAGACAACCTTGGCCCTTTTATGACTGGTGGACTTCAACTCCCAGAATTCCTGAGCCAGCATGGGGGAACTACAGCCCCCTCATGACTCGTGGACTTCAACTCCCAGAATTCCTGAGCCAGCATGGGGGAACTATGGCCCCCTCATGACTCGTGGACTTCAACTCCCAGAATTCCTCAGCCAGCATGGGAGAACTATGGCCCCCTCATGACTGGTGGACTTCAACTCCCAGAATTCGTCAGCCAGCATGGGGGAACTACGGCCCCCTCATGACTGGTGGACTTCAACTCCCAGAATTCCTGAGTCAGCAGGGGGGAACTACGGCCCCTTCATGACTCGTGGACTTCAACTCCCAGAATTCCTGAGCCAGCATGGGGGAACTATGGCCCCTTCATGACTTCTGTACTTCAACTCCCAGAATTCCTGAGCCAGCATGGGGGAACTATGGCCCCCTCATGACTCATGTTCAACTCCCAGAATTCCTAAGCCAGCATGGCTCAGTTTGGAAACTTCTCCCTTTCTCCTCAGCTCGATTGGCTCAGGAATTCTGGGAGTTGAAGTCCACAAGTCATGAGGGGGGGGGCATAGATCCCTTCATGCTGGCTCAGGAATTCTGGGAGTTGAAGTCCACCAGTCATAAAAGGGCCAAGGTTGCCTACCCCTGAGCTAGACAATCACTTATCTGAGATGGTATAGGTTCTTCTGCTTGAGTGGGGGACTGGACTAGAAGACCTCCAAGGTCCCTTCCAGCTCTATTCTGCTCTGTTCTATTGTCTTGGGTTTTATAATAACAACAACAACAACAACAACAACAACTGATAATAACAAGACCTGGCAATGGCTAAGAGCAGGAAAATTGAAGAAAGAGACCGAGGGACTAATTCTGGCTGCACAAGACCAAACCTTAAGGACAAATGCATATAAAGTCAAAATTGAGAAGACAGCAACAGACAGTAAGTGCCGCCTATGCAAAGAAGCTGAAGAAACAGTGGACCACCTGGTAAGCTGCTGCAAGAAGATCGCACAGATTGACTACAAGCAGCGGCATGACAAAGTAGCAACAATGGTGCATTGGAAGATAACAAAATACAAAGACCTACAAATAGAAATAGAAAGACTGTGGCAAAAGCAAGCAAGGGTAGTACCAATAGTCATAGGCTCCTTGGGTGCAATCCCAAAACAACTGGAGCACCACTTGAACACCATTGGCATTGACAAATTCGCTATTAGTCAATTGCAAAAGGCGGCCTTACTAGGAACTGCTTCCATCCTGCGACGATACCTGTAATACCATCAAACACCCACATCTGCCTATCCCAGGTCCTGGGTAAGGACTCGATAGGTAGACAAAATGCCAAATCCAGTCTGAACATCTGGCTGACTGTGCGATGATCCATAATAATAATAATAATAATAATAATAATAATAATAATAATAATAATAATAATAAAGTTGGAAGGGACCTTGGAGGTCATCCAATCCAACCCCCTGCTCAGGCAGGAAACCCTACACCATTTCGGACAAATGGCTGTCCAGTCTCTTCTTAAAAACCTCCAGTGTTGGACCACTCACAACATCTGGAGGCAGATTGTTCCACTGGTTAATTGTTCTCACTGTCAGGAAGTTTCTCCTTAGTTCTAGGTTGCTTCTCTCCTTGATTAGTTTCCACCCGTTGCTTCTTGTCCTGCCTTCAGGCGCTTTGGAAAATAGCTTGACTGCCTCTTCTTTGGGGCAGCCCCTGAGATACTAGAACACTACTATCATGTGCCCCTTCATCCTTCTCTTCGTTAAACTAGACATACCCAATTCCAGCAGCCGTTCCTTATATGTTTTAGCCTCCAGTCCCTTCTCTGCACTCTTTCCAGAGTCTCAACATCTTTTTTACATTGCGGTGATCAAAACTGGATGCCATTTTCCAAGTGTGGCCTTACCAAGGCCTTGTAAAGTGCTATTAGAAGAAGCTTCTTCAGTGGCTTTGAAACCCCCAGCAGAAACGTCTGCATCTTGGTTGATTAAAGTTTCTGCTTAGAAAATCAATTGGGAAGGCAGTTTTTGAGGATCTGGCGCTCTGCTAGAACCCCCTGTTCACCCACCCCCCTATACACCAAACACACACATTTTGTGTGCAGGATCAGGCAGAAGAAAGCAGGACTGGCCATCCCAGATGCTTCCGGGCAGGGCTTCACGATCTGCGCGGCCTCACCATGTCATCCACGATCCAGGAGGTCAGTCTTTCGGCTTGGTAGTAGACCTGGCCAGCCGTGTTGAAGAAGTAGGTGGAAATCGCAAACTGGACCATGCGGTCCGGATCCACCGGAAAAGACAGGGGAGGCGGCGGGAAAGGAGCCGGAGTACGCTGGGCGTTGGAGAAGAATTCACCCTGGTGGGAGAACATGAGAGAAGTTAGGAAGACCCACGGAAAGAGTAAGGTGACCAGCTGTCCTCCTTTAGGGAGGACAGTCCTCCTTTTGTAAGTTCTGTCCTCCCTCCAAAAGTGTCCTCCTTCATGTCCTCCTTTTCAATATTTGAAGACTAATCTGCAGGGCCTTTTTTTTTTTCTCTCATAGAACGCTCAGAACGGCGTTCCGGCATCTTTTTTTGATGTTTTTTTTTTTTTTGCATGAGCTGTACTACTCCCCCTATTGGCTTTTGAAAGCCAATAGGAATTGCTACTGAGCGCGCCAAAACACCCGGCCGGCAAACTTTGCACATGTAAGTTGTCTGCAGTGAAGGTGAATTGGCAGGAACTTTGCACCTCTCCCTGCTACCCAACTACACCATCTCCTAGTTCAGTGGTTCTCCACCGGTGGGTCGGGACCCCATTTGGGGTCAAATGACCATTTCACGGGGGTCGCCAAACAACGCAGTCCACCATTTTTCCCCCTTTTCCTTAGCTGTGCTACTCCCTTTTATTCTATTGGCTTTTGAAAGCCAATAGAAGAGACTCTCTTGAATAGAGTCTAATTCTATTGGCTTTCGAAAGCCAATAGGAATTGTCCAGGCTGTCTCTGCCCTGCTGAGCCCGCCAAAAGTCCCATTCTGCAAAGGGTGCTGCACCCGTTGAATAGTCCTCGACTTACGACTGGTTGAGTAGTCCTTGACTTACGACCGGTTGGGGGTTGCGGCATTAAAAAGGTTGAGAAACACTGTCCTAGTTAGTCCCGAAGATAACTGGAGGAGACTGGAGTGGCGATACCACAGTCACTTTCTCTTGATCTTCGGCCCTGCTAGGGCAATAATGGCTGCGGGCGCAAGAGGCAGGGGCAGCAAGAGGCAGTGGGGGTGTGATGGGCGGTGGTGTCTGGCTGCCCCCCGTGCTGTGGGAGCCGGGGGGGGGTCTGCTCTACACGGGGCTGTGCAGGGTGGGCGGGGGTGCTGACAGGGCGGCTGCAGGCGGGGTGTGTCGATGGCGGGCTGCCCCCCCCCCCGGACCAGAGCCAGCGCAGCTGCTGTTTTGGGAGCTGCGGGGCCCGCTCTACACGGCGGGGCAGCAGTGCTGGCGGGGCAGCTGCAGGCAGGGGCACGGCATGTTAAACATAATTACAATATAAAATGTTATTGTTACAAATGTTTTTTATTATGCATTTATCATATTATAGTGTATTCTGTATTATTGTTGCAATGAATAAAATGTTTCTTTTATTTATGATATTTTTTTTTTTCGATTTATTTGTGTCCTCCTTTTCATTGTAAAAAAGTTGGTCACCTTAGCAAAGAGGGACGGGACCGGGATCCCTGAAGGACCGGGTCTTTTCCCAAGAATCTCCATCCATTTCGATCTAGCCGACGGGAGCTGCTGCAGATCCCGTCAGCCGAAGAGAGTCGGATGGGGAGGACCAGGCGATGGTCCTTTGCGGCAGGATCCCAAGCTTTGGGGAATGTCTTCCCCATGGAGATTAGGGTTAGGGAGCCAGTTTGGTCTAGTGATTAAGACACCAGGCTAGAAGACAGTGAGTTCTAGTCCTGCCTAGGCATAAAAGCCAACTGGGTGACTTTGGGCCAATCACCAGGAGGCTGTGAGTTCTAGTCCTGACTAGGCATAAAAGCCAACTGGGTATCTTTGGGCCAATCACCAGGAGGCTGTGAGTTCTAGTGCTGCCTAGGCATAAAAGCCAACTGGGTGACTTTGGGCCAATCACCAGGAGGCTGTCAGTTCTAGTCCCGCCTTAGGCATAAAAGCCAACTGGGTGACTTTGGGCCAATCACAAGGAGGCTGTGAGTTCTAGTGCCGCCTTAGGAATGAAAGCCACTGGGTGATTTTGGGCCAATCAGCTGGAGACTGTGAGTTCTAGTCCTGCCTAGGCATAAAAGCCTGCTGGATGACTTTGGGCCAATCACAAGGAGGCTGTGAGTTCTAGTCCTGCCTAGGCATAAATCCAACTGGGTATCTTTGGGCCAATCACAAGGAGGCTGTGAGTTCTAGTCCTGACTAGGCACAAAAGCCAACTGGGTGACTTTGGGCCAATCACCAGGAGACGGTGAGTTCTAGTCCCTCTTAAGCAGGAAAGCCGGCTGGGTGACTTTGGGCCAATCGCAAGGAGACGGTGAGTTCTAGTTCCGCCTTAGGCATAAGGACATGGTCAACTCACCATCTCCTGGTAATTGACTCCAAGTCACCCAGCCAGCTTTCCTGCCTAATGTGGGATTAGAACTCACAGCCTCCAGGTTTCTGGCTTGTGCTTGCCTTAACCATGACATCCAACTGGCTCTCTAAGAGGTGAGTAGTACAGAAGACTCTTAATAGCAGCAGTGGGTGATCTGGGAGCCCAGATGTCTTCTCCACTCACTTCGGTGACTTGGTTTCTCTCCATTCTGAAGCAAGAAGCAAAGAAGAGCTGTAGGCAATTCCTAAAATGGTTGCATCCTGTCTTGGTACAAAGAGGCTGAGACCCACAGGGGGAGGGAAGGAGGGAAGAATGACAAGCATCTGAGGGGCATCCTTCTGGAGGACCATCCTCCTCCAGGTCTTCTGCTGAAGCTTACCTTGAGGTCCAAGTCTACGCAATCGCTTGTAGCAATGGGTGGCCCAACCAGAGAATAATCGATGCTAGATGTGTTGTCAATTCTGGTGGTAACTGGGGGAAAAGACAACATGGGGATGACATCAAGGATCTTTGTCTCTTCTGTAGGACAGTGTCAAAGATGGTGGAGAACCATAAAATGTAGATCTGGAAGGGACCTTGGAGGTCTTCTAGTCCAATCCCTGCTCAAAGCGAAGATCTTATATCATTCCAAACAAATCATTGTCCAATCTTAAAACCTCCAGTGATGGAGCACCCACAACTTCTGGAGGAAGGTGGTTCCACTGGTTGTTGTTGTTGTTAATTGCGAAGTCGTGTCCGACCCATTGCGACCCCATGGACAACGTTCCTCCAGGTCTTCCTGTCCTCTACCATCTTCTGGAGTCCATTTAAGTTCACACCTACTGCTTCAGTGACTCCATCCAGCCATCTCATTCTCTGTCATCCCCTTCTTCTATTGCCCTCAATCTTTCCCAGCATTAGGCCCTTCTCCAGGGAGTCCTTCCTTCTCATTAGGTGGCCAAAGTACTTGAGTTTCAGCTTCAGGATCTGGCCTTCTAAAGAGCAGTCAGGGTTGATCTCTTCTAGGACTGACCGGTTTGAACGCCTTGCAGTCCAAGGGACTCGCAGGAGTCTTCTCCACTGGTTAATTGTCCTCATTGTCAAGAAGTTTCTCCTTAATTCCAGGTTGCTTCTCTCCTTGATTAGTTTCCATCCGTTGCTTCTTGTCCTGCCTTCAGATGCTTTGGAGAATAGCTTGACTCCCTCTTCTCTGTTGGAGGCCCTCAAGTATTGGAAGATTATCGTATCATCCCTAGTCCTTCTCTTCATTAGACTAAACATATTAGGTCCCCCAACCATTCATGGTATGGTTTAGCCTCCAGTCTCAGAGGGCAGGACAAGAAGCAACGGATGGAAACTCATCAAGGAGAGAAGCAATCTGGAACTAAGGAGAATTTTCCTGAGAGTTAGAATAATTAACCAGTAGAAAGGCTGGCCTCCAGAGGTTGTGGATGCCCCATCACTGGAGGTCTTCAAGAAGAGATTGGAAAGCCATTTATCCTGGATGGTATTGTATCTCTTGCTTGAGCAGGTGAGACTAGAAGACCTTCAAGGTCCCTTCCAACTCTACTGTTCTATAATAAGGGGTCCAACAATAAGTAAAAAGAGTAACTAGAAGCTCTGGACCAGTTAGGCAGAAACAGTGAGATGCAAACAAATGCTGGTTTCCTTAAATCAAGGGTCTTCAAACTTGGCCCTTTTATGACTTGTGGACTTCAACACGTGCCTGGCTGAGGAATTCTGGGAGTTGAAGTCCACAAGTCATAAAAGGGCCAAGTTTGAAGACCCCTGCCTTAAATGATGCTCTTCTTCTCCTGATGGAGCAATCTTTTGAGGGTCCATTCATACTCCAAGGGTTTCGCTCTTACCTGGCAGAGACTGAAGGTGGGACTCCAGTTTGGAGTTAACAGAAGTTCTCACTATGTCACAGATCTGGGGGAAAAAAATGCACAAGAGGGTAGTCCTTAAGAGAGGAAAAACAAAATCAAGCAACCATTTTCAGCAGGAACCAAACAAGGTGGTAAATGAGGGCCATCAGCTCCTCTCTTAGCCACCATTTCCTACCACGGAGGGTTGCTGGATGTGACCCCCTCCTCAATTTGTAGGCCAACCCAAAGCAGGCATTTGTGTGCTGCAATAGAGTTTTGCAATAGTACCAATGACCGTGTCTGAAAATGCTGGGCGAGTTCCATTCGGATGAGCAATTTGATTGCTCAGTGTCATAAGATCTGTAGTAATCGGTCTCAGTTGCTAATCGTTCCCTGAAGAGCGGTTAAGATAAAATAAATAAACTCGCCGAAGGACTCCGTTTTCCACCCGTTGCACAATGGATTCCATCCCAGATGTAGAATCATAGAGTCCAAGGCCCGGGAGGGACCTTGAAGGTCTTCTAGTCCCACCCCTTGCTGAGGGAAGAGTCCTTTTCAAAAGTTTGGACAGCCATTTGTCTGAAATGGTATAGGGGAGGGGTCTGCAACCTTGGCAACTTTAAGACTTGTGGACTTCAGCTCCCAGAATTCCTCAGCCAGCAGAGCTGGCTGAGGAATTCTGGGAGCTGAAGTCCACAAGTCTTAATGTTGTCAAGGTTGCAGACCCCTGGTGCAGCGTCTCCTGCTCGAGCAGAGCTGGACTAGAAGACCTTCCAGGACCCTTCCAATTCTATTATTCTATCCTATGTCCTATGTCCTTATTCCATGCCAGAGAAATGACTGTCCAGTCTCTTCTTAAAAACCTCCAGCGATGGAGCACCCATAACTTCTGGAGGCCAGCTGTTCCACTGGTTAATGGTCCTCACTGTTGGGAAATTCCTCCTTAATTCCAGGTGGCTTCTGTCCTTGGGGATTTTTCATCCATTGTTTCTCCTTCTGCCTTCTGGTGCTTTGGAGGATAGGTGGACCCCCTCTTCTCTGCGACAGCCTCTCAAATGCTGGAAGGCTGCTATCATGTCTAACCCCCCACCCCCACTCCTTCTTTTCATTCAGTTAAACCTATCTAGTTTCCTTAGCCATTCATGTTGAGTCTTTATCGTCTTTATTGCTCTTCTCGGAACTCTTTCTAGGGCTTCAGCATCTTTTTTTTTTTTTTTTTTGTATTGTGGTGACCACAACTGGATGCAACACTCCATATGTGGTCTCACTAGTGTGATATAAAGCGGTACTATCACTTCTCGTGATCTTGATGCTATCCCTCTCTTGATGAAACCCAGGAATGTGTTGGCCTTTGGGGCAGCTGCAGCACACTGCTGGCATAATAATAATAACAACAGCAGCAGCAACAGCAATAATAATAATAATAATAATAATAATAATAATAATAATAATAATAATAATACCTTGGAGGTCTTCTAGTCCAACTTCCTACTCAAGCAGGAGAACCTATACCAGTGATGGCGAGCCTTTTAGAGACCAAGTGCCCAAATAATAATAATAATAGTAGCAAAGTTGGAAGGGACCTTGGAGGTCATCTAGTCCAACCCCCTGCTCAGGCAGGAAACCCTATACCATTTCGGACAAAGAGCGGTCCAGTCTCTTCTTAAAAACCTCCAGTGTTGGAGCATTCACCGCTTCTGGAGGCAGGTTGTTCCACTGGTTAATTGTCCTCACTGTCAGGAAGTTTCTCCTTAGTTCCAGGTTGCTTCTCTCCTTGATTTCCACCCGTCGCAACCCAAAACCTACTTATTTATCTCCGGGTGCCAGGTGGGCGTGGCTGTGGTCATGGCAGATTGGGTGTGGCCAAGGTGGACGTGGTCAGTTCGATGTTGCTGGTGGGCAGGGACTCCTGTGGGGGGCAGGAAGGGTTGGGGGAGATTCAGGGGGTCTCTGGCAGGTGGGGCGGGGGGCAGGAGGCTCGTCCTGCAAGATGAGGCGAGGCACAATGAGGCAGAGCGGGGGTGCCGTTGTCGCACGGCAACGCGAGGCAGGGGCCGGGGCGGCTGCTGCCTGACACCATCGCCCCCCACACACAGAGGCCAGCGAGCGCATGGGGGCCGACAGTGTCCATCAGCAACCACAGCCCCACTCTGGGGCTCCATGGCCCACCACCAGCAGTTCAGAAAAGCTGCTTCTGAGCTGGACGGCCAGCTGACAGCTGAGGAGGTGATGCAGTGGGTCGTGCCCGGGAAAAGGAGAGCATGCGAGGCCAGGAGGGATGGGATGGGGGCGAGGGAAACCAGCTGTGCTGGGATGCATCCGGCCACGTGGGACCTCGGCAAGTTAGCGGGTGGCTGGTTGAAGAGGGACGGTTACCATCTTCGGGGCATGGCGCACGTGCCCACAGAGAGAGCTCTGAGTGCCGCCTCTGGCACGGGTGCCATAGGTTCGCCACCACTGACCTATACTGTTTTAGACCAACAATTGCCTAATTTCTTCTTAAAAACCTCCAGCGATGATTAATTTTTTTTCTTGAGGTTATAATTACTATTTATAGATTCTTATAATATTTGATTTATAGTCGATTTGTTTATATTATTTTTTTTTAAGTTTAGAGAGAGTTAAGGGTAATGTATGAATTTGTTTATTATATAGATTTTTTTGTTGTTTTAAAAGTTACAGATTGTGTTTGTTTTGTTTATAATAACCCTGTATTTTGCTCTGGGATGTGGGTGGGGGGGCTAGGGGAGGAGGGGAGGGGTGGGATTAAGTATATATAGAAATATTAAAGTATGAAATCGATGGAGTAATTTAGAGGGAGGTGCCGCTCAGGTGTTTCCCCTGAACTGTATCCGAAGAGGGATAAGAGGGGAGGAGGAGGGAAGGAAGGAAGTTGGATGGGAGGAAGAGGTGAGGGGAGAGAGGAGAGGAGAGGAGGGAGGGAGTAGGGAAGTAAGGAAGGAAGGCTGAGAGGGCAGATGCAGTCGGGGGGAGATAGACGAGCGACACCTAAGGTCTTATTTTAAAGGTATTTTTCTCTTTTTTTTTAGTTTTATATATAATGTATGGAAAGTATTATATGTATTGAAAATTTAAATAAAATTAAAAAAAAAAAAACCTCCAGCGATGGAGCACCCATGACTTCTGGAGGCAGGTTGTTCCACTGGTTAACTGTTCTAGCTTTCAGAAAATTCCTCCTTAGTTCCAGGTTGCTTCCATCTGTCGCTTCTTGTCCTGCCTTCAGGTGCTTTGGAGAATAGGTTGACTTTTGAGAGCAGGCGACAGAATTTCATCTTTATGGTGGGCCAGCGTGCCCACCATAAAAAAAAAACGACAATAAAAGTTATCTAATCTATCATACTCCAGCAGTGGTGCATCGGGACACCTCAAATCCCTCTCACAGGTACTGTGGGTGAGCCGGGTGCCCTTTTGAATTGTGTTTTTCTGCAAAGAGCTTCCAGTTTGGAAAGCTCAGATCTTTCTCATCCTTGCAAACCTCCTTTCTTAGAAGGCAAGTGGGGTGATGTTGGTGTGAAGGCCCAGGGTCCCAAGTCTTTACCTTGCTTTCCATGGCTGTCTTGAAAGCCGATTCCACCTTGCTTTTGAAGAGGTTATACAGCCACCTGCAAAAGCAAAGGCCACAGTTGAGGTTCATAGTCAATGGCTTGATGAGTTGACCCTCAAAAGCCTCCTTGCCTTCTTCAAGCCAGAGTTTAGAGTAGAGTAGAGTAGAGTAGAGTAGAGTAGAGTAGAGTAGAGTAGAGTAGAGTAGAGTAGAGTAGAGTAGAGTAGAGTAGAGTAGAGTAGAGTAGAGTAGAGTAGAGTAAAGTAGAATACTCTACTCTACTCTAATCTCTGGCTTGAAGAAGGCAAGGAGGCTTTTGAGGGTCAACTCATCAAGCCATTGATGAGTAGAGTAGAATAGAGTAGAGTAGAATAGAATAGAATAGAATAGAATAGAATAGAATAGAATAGAATAGAATAGAATTTAAAGGCAAAAATATGAAAAATGACCTGGCAGAGGAAAAAAGCCAGACTAAGATTGAAAAAGATTGGGGTTCTGATCTATATATGAGATCTAAAATAGAATATATCTAAATAGATAGAATATGTATTCTGAATACAAGACATTGTAACGATTTGAGATAAAGAAAATTTTGGGCATATAAAATCTAGAAATATGTTGAAATAAGCATATTATATTGTCATTAGATGGGTAAGATAGAGGGTAGAAGTTATATATAAGATGTGTATTTTAAATATTAGAATGTAGGAGCAATTGGGATAAAGGAATTGTGTTTAATTAAAATTTGGAAAAATTAAATATTAAATGTAATCTGAACGTCTACAAATGATTAAGATTTGAATTTAAGATATTGTTATGAGTTGAGACAAAGGTTAAACTTAAAAGTATAAGTACTAATAATTAAATTTGTATATGGGTTTGTGGTATAAATGTTGGTGGTTTATTTTCAATTTTTTTTTCTCTTTCTGGAAAGGAAGAAAGGAAGAAAGTGAAAGGAAGAAAAGAAAAAAAAATTATTAGCTCCAAATGTGACTTAGAAATTGGGATCATTTAAAACCTGGAAATGATAAAGATTAAACGTTAAACTTAAATATCAATGGCAAATTAAAGTTAAGAAAAACTTACTAGGTTATTGTCTAAAAGGTGGAATGTCAAATTAATTAAGATATGCATAGACTGAAGATTATTGATGAATATTAGAAAGGTATTTTTTGTTTGATTAATAGAATAAGAACTGTATTGGTTTGAACATGACAGTAGATATCATGGGGAAAAGAGAGGGAATTAGTTTGTTGTAATAATTTGAGATTTGTACTGATGATATTCAAATGTAACGGAATTACTGTGCTCAGCCGCCACGCTACTTTTCAAATATGTAAATGTAATACTGTAAAATTAATATAAAACTTGAAACTAAAATAAAAAAAATTGCAAAAAAAAAGAAAAAAAGAGGATAAACAACCTCTACCTACAATTCAAAGGGGGCAAAGAGGAAAGAAAAAAGACCAAAAGATCTCCTCCCTAGCAATCAACAATTAGATAAGCAAAGATTAACACCTAGATTAACACTAGGCCAACAATTGCTAATTATCGCTAGTCAACAATACCCCAATCAAGAAATGATTATCTAACAGACAAACAAGCCAGCAGTAAACAACAGCCTAATCAAGGAACTACCAAGAATATTCTCATTGAGAGGGCAAGCCAGCTGTATATAAACAGAGAATAGACCTTACTGCCTTCTAGCACTGATGTTGTTACCTAGTTGGGAAACATCTGCAAGAAACATCTGCAAGAAAACCACCAAGCTCAGAGACCACCAAGGACCCCACAGTCCTCATCATCGTTCCTCCTCCTCCTCCTCCTCCTCCTCCTCCTCCTCCTCCTCCTCCTCCTCCTCCTCTCTACACCACTCTCCCTTCTAGCACTGATGATGTTCCCTAGTTGGATCATGAAATGTCTGCAAGAAAACAGCCAAGCTCAGAGCACCAAGGACCCCACAGTCCTCCTCCTCCTCCTCCTCCTCCTCCTCCTCCTCCCTTGGCTGATGCTAATGTGAAGGGCAGATATTCATATGAAGAACCTTCTGTGAATATTAACAAAATTGACTTACTCCCATTTGCCAGATATGTCAATGTCGACATTGGAAATGTGGGTGTTACAATCCAAGATGGTAATCGTGGGTCTCCCAGCACCATCTCTCCCCAGTTGCAAGCCCACGGAGATGGAGATGCCGTCAACCTTCAGTTCAAAGGAGCCCTGGTCCTTGCTGGTAGGAGACACAACATAACAGGAGCACTCCCCAAAATCTCAGACATTTGTTTCAAGAGATAACGAAGCCACCAGCCTAAGCCTAGGCTGAAGCAGTTATTCCTGTTATTCAATTCCTAGTCGTGTCCCCTCCCACTGCTCAACCTGATAGTGTCCCATTTGACAATGGTGTGCTGCCTTGCAGGACTACAATGTTCATATAGAAGTCAAGATGTGTTTATTTATTAAATAGATATGCCACCCATCGCACTACCCAGAGTGACCCTAGGAGGCTTACGATGGCAAAAAAAGCAGAAGTATAAAAGCATTCAAATTAAGAGCAATTAAATAAAGGTAAAAATCAAGGTGGATTTTGTCTCTCACTCAATCAACCAAGTCATCTAACTCATTCAGTTCGCTCAACCAATCAACACACACAACTCAACCAACCAACCAACTCATACAACTTAGTCAAGTCACTCAACCAAACAACCAATGCATCCAATTCATCCAACTCACTCAATCAACTAACCAACCAATTCAACCAACTCACTCAACCAACCAACCAACTCATCCAACCCATTCAATCCACTCAACCAAAGAACCAATCAACTCATCCAACTCAATCAACCAACTCATACAACCTATTCAACTCACTCAACCAAAGAACCAACCAACTTACACAACTCATCCAACTCACTCAACTAAACAACTCATCCAACTCACTCAACCAAACAACTAACTCATTGAACTCATCCAACTCACTCAATCAAACAAACAAACAACTCATCCAACTTAACCAAACAACCAACATAGCCTTCCATTATTGGATGATTCTAGACCACTCTGAAGAATGGAAGATCTACTGTATATCTTAACGTTTCTTCTGGACTTGGTGCTTTTGACCAGCTTTGCTGCTCAAAAGCTAAGTCCCACTATGGAGATGCAAGACCTTGGCCATGTGTTGACTCCATTCCGTGTGGACTAAAGTTCCATGCTTTACACAGGGCTGGTTTAACAGATGTTGCTGAAGTTCAGCTAGTAAATACTTAATCTGCCCAATTGCGTGGGAGGGGCATTGAGGACCCCAAGCTGATAGATGCGATGCAGGAGTCTTCCTGATCCAACAGAAAAGATTTTTGTTCCCCTTCCACTTGCACGGAGGTAGTTATCCCAAAGGTGTTTTTTTTTTCAAAAGGCAACTGGACTTTCTTAAAGGGGGGGGGGGGTTGCTTGAAAACTTTTTGCTTCTCATCCAACAAGTTTCTTTTACTTCTTGGATGAGAAGAAAAATGTTTCCAAGGGGGGTCGGAACCAAGAAAATCCAGTTGCCTTTTAAAGAAAACACGATTGGGACAACCATGACCTGGATGATGGAGGATCTCCACGGGCACAGAGGTAGATAAAACTATTCTAAAGTGTGTGGATTTGGGATACCAGGCAATGGCTGCCCGAGCTTCTGTTCTAAACCACGGGGTTGAAAGGTCCATGTGATGTCCAAGAGGCCAGCCATGATAGCCCTAGAATGAACTTTCTGTTTCGAGATGCAGTTATTTCTGCCACAAAGCAGAGGGATGAATGGCCTTCTGGTACTCAGCCAGTTTCAGAAGCAACCACAAAGGTACGGAAAGGTAAGGAGCAGGGAGACTCACAGCCAACGTTTCTTCAGCTGCCAACAGCCAGTCATTTCAGCCAAAGCATTCCTGATGGAGATTCTCACGCCCTGGCCTGGCATGGGTTCAATTGTTGAATGGGGCAGCTCGAACCTGCGAATGTTCAGACTGAAAACAAGGATGGAGAGGAGAAAAAAAAAAGCTTTTGAATTCTTGAGTTGAGTGGCTGGGCTTCATCTTGCCATCAGAGTGTCCAGCCAGATAGATTCAAGCCTGAGCAGTTACATTCAGACCATTTGCTAAGCTTTGGTAAATATGCACCAATATGATGAATAATCTTCAGTCAAGTCTACAGTAGATGGAAACTTAGAGTAGACAAACAAGCTTGCCATAAAAGCTTCAATGGATGGGAACCAGGAAAGGGTAGCATAAAGGGAGGATGTAAGATAATAGAATAGAATAGAATAGAATAGAATAGAATAGAATAGAATAGAATAGAATAGAATAGAATAGAATAGAATAGAATAGAATAGAAGATAGTATGGAGTGGAATGGAATGGAATGGAATAGAATAGAATAGAATAGAATAGAATAGAATAGAATAGAATAGAATAGAATAGAATAGAATAGAATAGAATAGAATAGAATAGAATAGAATAGAATAGAAGATAGTATGGAGTGGAATGGAATGGAATGGAATAGAATAGAATAGAATAGAATAGAATAGAATAGAATAGAATAGAATAGAATAGAATCGAATCGAATCGAATCGAATAGAATAGAATAGAATAGAAGATAGTATGGAATGGAATGGAATGGAATGGAATGGAATAGAATAGAATAGAATAGAATAGAATAGAATAGAATAGAATAGAATAGAATAGAATAGAATAGAATAGAATAGAATAGAATATACAGAATAGAATAGAATAGAATAGAATATACAGAATAGAATAGAATAGAATAGAATAGAATAGAATAGAATAGAACAGAATAGAACAGAATAGAATAGAATAGATAAACACATGGGCAAAAATTGGCTGGGTTTTCAGAGTGGGAAAAGGAAAAAAACAAGCTGTAAAAACAGCAGCAAGAGAAAATGGCTAGCCAGGGAAAATTAGCTGAATGGGATAACAGGAAAGGCAGACTAAACAGAAAAACAGGAAAGAACCTATTGTTCTAAGGAGCCATAAAATATCCCCAGAACTCAAATAACCGATTGACTATGTCTAATATCTTATATAATTATTAATGTACGTATGAAGTAGGATTTAGTCCAGGGGTCTTCAAACTTGGCTCTTTTATGACTTGTGGACTTCAACTCCCAGAATTCCTCAGCCAGTGTGCCTGGGAGTTGAATTCTGGGAGTTGAATTCTGGGAGTTGAAGTCCACAAGTCATAAAAGGGCCAAGTTTGAAGACCCCTGATTTAGTATGTTTAAGGAAGGTAGCAGGAAATATGTAGGAGGTAGTCAGAATGAGTGTAACCTCATAGTACCTCAGCCAATGGGGAACGAGGAAGGATGTGGCAGCCGGGACAGGGTTGTATAAAGAAGGGAATATTTTGGGTACTAAATCATACCTCACATGTACATTAAAATTAGGAGATAATTTATGCAAGGTGTGTCAGTTAATATTAACCAACTAATTGCACATGCTCAGTTGCCTGACTTCTGCCCCCCCTTTTTATGACTTCTTAGAAAAATAGGTTGCTAGTTATCTTCTCTTACAGCTCCTTTTCTCATTCTGAAGACCCAGTTAATTTTGCCCTACGTATTTATCTTACATCCTGTCTTTATGCTCTCCTTTCCTGTTTCTCAAGCATCATAGTTGCTTCTCCACTCAGTAAATTTTCACTGCAGCAAATTCAATTTTAAATTTCTCTTTCAATATTAAATTTTTGAAGACCTTCCCTTTCCTTCTATCACCCAGGAAATGGGGTAATCTAACAAGCAGATCAACTGACGTCACCCTCACATTTTCAGTTCCTTGTATGAAATTCAAGTTGAACAAAATGTTCTTTCTCTCAAAGAGGCTGTCAACGCTGCTAAGATCGGGTGTTTCGCATTGACAACAGATGGAAATGGAGCCATCTTTTTCCCTTCCGCTTTCAGAGTTAGATGATGCTGGGAATAGGGGGGGGAATGTGAATGAAACTCTGGCTAGACATAACAACACTAAACCTAGTGTGAGAATCAAGGATATTGAGCCCAGAGCTGATAAGGATTTGGGGGGCTGGAGAACTGGAGAGGAAGCCCGTGCTTCAAGCTAATTGGGGAATGTGATTTATGACTGTTAATTGGAGGAGGGAATTGTGCTTTCATTCTATGTGCTCAGGGGAGGGGAATTCAGTTTTTGGCTTCGATTATGCAGTGCCAATGTTATGCTACTCAAATAAAATATTCTTTAAGGTAAACAATGCCTCCAATTTTATGGAAGAGTTTCATCTGTTGGAACCATGACACATTCCCAAGGGAAGACCAAGCAAGACCCACTGTGGGGCTCTGGATTTACGCCCTAGCCTGTTCTCACATGCACACTCCACAGGCTTGAAGCGTTTCCGGAATTATAATTTCCCCCAGTCCTTCTGAGTCCAGCAAACAGAAGTTGCTACCTCCCTTTCTTAGCTCCAACGGACTCACCTGTAGAATCTGTAGTCGACATTTCCAATCACTTTAACTCGGTAGGAGCCAGAGAATTCTGGCAGAATTATCGCAAGCAAGTCCTTCTGCAAGGTCGCAACTCCCTGTTGGCATGCTGAAACAAGTGGACAATTTGTGGGCTGACTTTTTTTAAACTCCTTTCAAGCTTTCACACTCTACATTTTTTTTAAAGGTGAAAAAGAAATGGGTCTTACTTGCCGGGCCCTGGGTGCTGTCTGAGCTTGGTGGTTCTCTTACAGACGTTTTATGACCCAGCTAGGTAACGTAATCAGTGCTAAGAGAGAACTCCTTCACTAGCACTGATGATATTGCCTAGTTGGGTTATGAAACGTCTGCAGGAAAACCACCAAGCTCAGAAAGCACCAAGGACCCCACTCTCCTCCTCCTCCTCCTCCTCCTCCTCCTCCTCTCTGCAAACCTCATTCCCTTCTAGGACTGATTTAGATGATAAAGAAACTATTTTAATGTTGAATTTATTAACTGCAGCAAGGCTATTAGTAGGTTCATATTGGAAGAAAGATTCGTTGCCTACTTTAGAAGAATGGATATTTAAAGTTTCTCATTTTGCAGAAATGGCAAAACTATCTGCTTATTTAAAGGATCATACACAAGAAAGATATATTATTGTATGGAGAAGATGGATAGATTATATTCAGAAGAAGTATGGGACTATAAAGTTTCATTTATTTTATGAGTAAATTTTATAGTAAATGTTTTATAAGATGATGATGTAATTTAAGGGGAGTTAAGGGCTAAGTATGATTTTTTTTCTCTCTTTTCTTTTCTTTTTTCTATTTTTTTGTATATTGTTAATTTTGTTATCAATAACTCTGCTCTGGGAAGTGAGTGGGGGCTGAGGGTGGGTGGGTGGGGGAGGGTAAATAGGTAGAATAGGATAATGAAGATATGGTAATTTATGGAGAGGTGCTGCTTGGGCACTTCCCCTACGCTGCATTCCTGTAGAGGGATGAGAGGGGAGGAAGGTGAAGAGAGGAAGTAGGACGGTAAGAGGAGAAGGGGAGGGGAAGAGAGTAGTGAGGGGAGGAGAGAAAGAGGAGGGAAGTAGGGAAGGTATTAGAGAGGGTGGATGCGGCTTGGGGGGAATGAGCAAGCGGCACCTATGGTTATGGTTATGATCATGAATTTTTATCTTATTTTGTAATGTGAATTTTGTTGTATAATTATGCTGGATAAATGGAAAATAAAAAATCTTTAATAAAAAAAAAAGAACAAACGAATCTGATGAATGGACGTATTTCACTTCCCAGACCCTCTGCTTTTCAGACACCCCCTTCATGGCTGAGCCCAGGGCAGTGGTGGCAAACCTATGGCACGCGTGCCAGAGGCGGCACTCAGAGTCCTCTCTGTGGGCACACGTGCCGCCGCTGCCGGCAGCTTGTGCAGGTCCATTAGGCCTCTGCCACCACCTGGAGCAGCAGCCCCACCCAGCACAAAGGAGGTGAAGCAGCCAGCTAGCGACCTGGAATAGAGGTGGTACAGCACGCCCACATCCAGCAAGCCAAAGGCCATCCCGAGCAGGGAAAGCCAGATCCCCATCGGCACCATGCCCCCCCCAGTCCCCCCAGCTGGGATTGTGTGCCTCCCCCTATCTATGCTGGGCTTCCTGCCCACTGCCCACCCACCAGAGACCCCCTGGATCTCCCCCAACCCTGCCTGGCCCCCACAGGGATCCCCCCCATGAGCAACATCGAGGTGGCCATGCCCACTGCAGCTATACCCACCCAGTCTGCTGTGACAACCGCAGCCATATCCACCCAGTGGGCCAGGCCCACCCAGTGTGTCACGCCCCATGCCCCCTCCGAGGACACCACAATGCTAATGCAGCCCTGGCACTTTGTGATAAATAAGTGGGTTTTGGATTGTGGTTTGGACACTCGGTCTCTAAAAGGTTCACCATCACTGGCTTAGGGCAGTGATGGCGAACCTTTTAGCGACCGAGTGCCCCAAAATCACCCCACCCCTTCTGCCTGCCCCCGCCTGCCCCGCCTCCCTACAGGACCACCCACTGCCTCCACGGCCCACTGCAGCAGATCACTCAGGCGGCCCTGCAGTGCCATGGTGTCCACACCCTCCACCCGCGCCCCACAGCATCATCTGCACACGACGGGGTGGGAGGGTGGAGTCTTGTCCCTTCTGCCCGCTGCCATGTCCTTGGCTGTGCTGTTGTGTGCAGGCCTCACCCGGGGATGACTCTCCTCTGGGGGGGGGCTGCTGGTGAGAAGGGGGTCATGGGGAGAGGTGGCGCTGGGGCGACGGCACGCGTGCCCACAGAGAGGGCTCTGAGTGCCGCCTCTGGCACGCGTGCCATAGGTTCGCCACCACTGGCCTAGGGTCTTCAACCTCCAGGTCCAGTTCAATAAGGCAGGGGTTCTCAACCTTGGCAACTTTAAGACTTTGCTGGCTGAGGAATTCTGGGAATTGAAGTCCACAAGTCTTAAAGTTGCCAAGGTTGAGAACCCCTGCAATAAGGGATTGAGGAACAGCTGTTTTAGCCCCAGACAAACCAAGTTGGTTTGCAGCTCATTTGTGTTTAGCAACACCCGTTGCATGCAATAACTCAGCTTAGTCCTTCTTCAAAGAACGGACTCTATAGACCAGCTGAAAAACTCAGGATTAGCGTGTAGGAATCCTGTTTTTAATGTTTCCCTAAAAAAAAAAAAACAAGCCAAAAAGGCCAACACAGTGCTAGGCTGCATTAACAGAGGGATAGAATCAAGATCACGTGGATACCACTCTACAATGCCTTGGTAAGGCCACACTTGGAATCCTGCATCCAGTTTTGGTCACCACGATGTAAAAAAGATGCTGAGACTCTAGAAAGAGTGCAGAGAAGAGCAACAAAGATGATTAGGGGACCGGAGGCTAAAACATATAAGGAACGGTTGCTGGAATTGGGTATGTCTACTTTAAGGAAGAGAAGGACGAGGGGGGACAGGATAGCAGTCTTCCAGTATCTCAGGGGCTGCCATAAAGAAGAGGGAGTCAAGCTATTTTCCAAAACGCCTGAAGGCAGGACAAGAAGCAACGGGTGGAAACTAATCAAGGAGAGAAGCAACCTAGAACTAAGGAGAAACTTCCTGACAGTGAGAACAATTAATCAGTGGAACAGCTTGCCTCCAGAAGCAGTGAATGCTCCAACACTGGAAGTTTTTAAGAAAAGACTGGACAGCCATTGTCTGAAATGGTGTAGGGTTTCCTGCCTGAGCAGAGGGTTGGACTAATGACCTCCAAGGTCCCTTCCAACTTTACTACTATTACTATTACTCAGATTTCATGGGGATTTGGAACACAGAGTTGGAAGGGAGATCTTGAAGGTCTCCTAGCCCAATCCCTTCCCCATGGAAGGAGATCCTATACCCTTCCAGACAAATAGCTGCAACGTGATGCAAAACGGGAGAGTCACTTTGGGGTCACCCCTCTGATCTCCCTGCACCCCATTCATTGTCAGACGGTTGGCTGTGGGGCAGAGGGGGGTGGGTTTCCTGGGGGCGGTGGAAAAACCAGTTGGGTACCTACCATAATCCAAGCCTTTCCTGGTGATTCTGCCTGCAAATCCCGGATTTACGGCCTCAGAAGAAGGCACTAAGCAGCACAGCCAGAAGGCCAGGAGGCTCACCCTGCACATCTTCTCACACACACACAGCCAAACCCTTGGAGACCTTCTGCTCAGACCAAGGTGGGTGTCTGCAGACCCTGCCGCTGGGCGCTTCTGGTGTAGAGAAAGAGGAAGCAAGAGTGAGCTTTGCGAAGAAGCAGGAAGCTGCGCTCTCGTTCCGGAAAGGGGTTTGACCCATTTACCAGCCTTGATTTGGAGTGAGGGTTTTCCCCCGAGATTCTTCAGAGGGTGACTACTATCCCGTTGCTATTTGGACATTGCGGTCCTGTGACTCACACAGAGATTATGGCTTGGATGTGACACAGTTGGGTAAGAAGCAAACATCAGAGCATTGTAAAAGATGGCCAGTAGAACACAGAAGAAGGGAGACGGGAGGGGTTTTGGAGGTCTTCTAGTCCAGCCCCCTGCTCAAGCAGGAGCTCCTGTACTGTTTCAGACAAGTGGCTGTCCAGTCTCTTCTCGAAAACCTCTGGTGATGAAAACCTCCAGCCTGGATGCCACGTCCTCGCATCATAGAACAGAGAATAATACTTTTGGAAGGGGCCCTGGAGGTCTTCTAGTCCAACCCCCTGCTCAACCATTTGGAGACCCTATACCATTTCAGACAAGTGGCTGTCCAGGCTCTTCTTGAAAGCCTCCAGTGTACCCACAACTTCTGGAGGAAGCCATTCCATTGGTTAATTGTTCTCCCTGTCAGGAAGTTTCTCCTTAGTTCCAGGTTGCTTCTCTCTTTGATGAGTTTCCATCCGTTGCTTCTTGTCCTGCCTTCAGGCACTTTGGAGAATAGCTTGACTCCCTCTTCTTTGGGGCAGCCCCTCAAATATTGGAATACTGCTATCCTGTCCCCCCTTGTCCTTCTCTTCGTTAAACTAGACATACCCAATTCCAGCAACCGTTCCTTACATGTCTTAGCCTCCATTCCCCTAATCATCTTTGTTGCTCTTCTCTGTACTCTTTGTAGAGCAGTGTTTCTCAACCTTGACAATTTTAAGGCATGTGGACTGCAACTACCAGAAGTTGAAGTCCACATGCCTTAAAATTGTCAAGGTTGAGAAACACTGTTGTAGAGTCTCAACATCTTTTTTACATTGTGGTGACCAAAAGTGGATGCCATATTTCAAGTGGGGTCTTATCAAGGCTTTATAAAGCGGTACTAATACTTTGCATGATCTTGATTCTATGTCTCTGTTTATGCAGCCCAGGATTGTATTCGCTTTTTGGGCTGCTGCTGCTGCACACGGCTGGCTCAAGGTCAAGTGATCGTCCACTAGGACTTTCCCACTTGGAAAGTTGCTCTCCATCAAGGCTTTGATCCTCCTTTTGGGAAAAGGAGGGGAGTCTGTGGGAGGCAGAGGAGGGTCTGAGCTGACAGGCTAGAGCAGGGCTCTTCAAACGTGGCCCTTTTATGACTTGTGGACTTCAACTCCCAGAATTCCTCAGCCAGGCAGTTGAAGTCTGCTAGAAGAAACAGGAAGTCCCAGAGAACTGCTCCGTTGCAGCAAACTGGGACTGGCTCAGCTTGCAAGCAGTCCCCCCTTTTTTAAGCCAAGGTGCTTTTCACCAAGCTCAGCTCAGCCAAGGAAAATCAAGGCTTTCTTGCTAGTGCATCTTTGTGTGTGTGTGTGTGTGTGTGTGTGTGTGTGTGTGCGCGCGCGCGTGTGAGCGAGAGAGAGAGAGAGAGAGAGAGAGAGAGAGAGAGAGAGAGTGAAAGAGAGATAAAAAGAGAGAGAAACAGAAAGTAAAAGAAAGAGTGAAACAGAAAGAGAAAGAAAAAGAGAGAGAGAAAAAGTAAAACAGAAAGAGAAGAGAAAGAAAAGAGAAAGAAAAAAGACAGAAAGAGAGGGGGGAGGGAGAGAAAGAGAGAAAGAAAGAAAGAGAGAGTGAAAGAGAGAGAGGGGGAGGGAGAGAGAATGAGAGAAAGAAAAGTGTGAAAGAGAGAGAAAAAAGAGAAAGAGAAAGAGAGAGAAAGAGTGAAAGAAAGAGAAAAGAGAAAGTAAAAGAAAGAGTGAAACAGAAGGAGAAAGAAAGAAAGAGAGACAGAGTAAAACAGAGAGAAAAAAGAGAAAAAGAAAAAGTGAAAGAGAGAAAAGAAAGTAAAAGAGTGAAACAGAAAGAGAAAGAAAGAGAGAGAGTAAAGCAGAGAGAAAGAGAAAAGAGAAAGAAAAAAGACAGAGGGGGGAGGGAGAGAGAAAGAGAAAGAAAAAGAGTGAGGAGAGAGAATGAGAGGGAAAAAAGTGTAAGAGAAAAAAAGAGAGAGGGAGAGGGAAAGGGAGAGGGAGAGAGAGAGAGAGGAGAGAGAGAGAGAGAGAGAGAGAGAGAGGGAGAGAGAGAGAGAGAGAGAGAGAGAGAACAGTCCTTACTAGCTTTTTATATGTAGATCTGCTTGTGTTATTTCTGCTGTTTCTCTGCTTACATTCCACAACCACCCAAAGGGTTGGTACAAGCCTTTGCAGAACAGGTTAAGCTTGGCTAGAATTACATTGAGTTCATTTGGGGAGTGGTTCTACTTGTTTTGTTTCCCAGTTTGCCAACAAACTGGGAGGGAAGGAAGAGGGAGATGGAATTCAGGCTCCAGACATCAAGAAACCAGTCCCTGGGGACCAAGGTCACTTCCGCAGGTGGCTGCTAACCACAGAGACACTTCCTCATAACAACATGGTGACATTCAACTGGACAATGTGACCTGCACTAATTGGGGGAGGGAGGTTTCCATATTATAGTTATATTTGTTTGCCGGGGAATTTAACCAGAGCTGGTTTTGCTTTCATCTGTGCTGAAAAAAATGTACTCAATAAAGTTTTGCATTAAGAGATTGGGATGTCTCGAGGCTGCTGACTCCGTTGGATTCGCTAGTCGGACCCTCCCTCTAAAGCAGTGGTTCTCAACCTTTCTAATGCTGTGACCCCATAATACAGTTCCCCATGTTGTGGTGACCCCCCAACCACTTATACATCACCGGGTGCCAGGGGCGTGGCCAAAGAAAAGGGGGAAAAAATGGCGGACTGCGTTGTTTGGTGACCCCCGTGATATGGTCGTTCGACCCCAAATGGGGTCCCGACCCCCAGGTTGAGAACTACTGCTTTAAAGCTTCTATCAATCTATCAATCAAGCTCTTCTCCAAAGTGCCTGAAGGCAGGAGAAGAAGCCATGGATGGAAACTCATCAAGGAGAGAAGCAACCTGGAACTAAGGAGAAACATCCTGACAGTGAGGACAATTAACCAGTGGAACCACCTGCCTCCAGAAGCGGTGAATGCTCCAACACTGGGAGTTTTTAAGAAGAAACTGGGCAGTCATTTGTCTGAAATGGTATATAGGGTTTCCTGCCTGAGCAGGGAGTTGGACTAGATGACCTCCAAGGTCCCTTCCAACTTTATTAATAATAATAATAATAATAATTATTATTATTATTAAAGAGGGTCTCAAAAAAGATAGCAGCAACATCCTTTTGTTCAAAGCACAAGACTTTTTTGGGGGGGGGGAGGGATCGATCGCAGAACTGTAGCTACTGGCTTCAGTTTTTTGGATACTGCCTGCCCAAGACCCTAAAGTTTTGATTAAACTTGGAGGTGAAGCTTTAACCGAGATATTATATTCTGAAAGCAGTCCGCATGTTTGCCCCAACGGAGTAGCCTGAAGCTGCCTCAGAGGGATTGGGGGGGCTTTCCTGATGAGCTTGCACCCAGGACTCTGGGAGTCATCGGGAGGGCACCAGGCTGGGGGAGGCTGGGGGGGAAGCCAGGTAGTAGAAGAGAATATTTGTGGCTCAGGGTTGAACTGTGGGGTCCTTGGTGGTCTCAGAGCTGGGATGCTTTCTGGGAGAGATTTCATGATCCAACTGGGTAACATCACAGGAGGGGGAGTTGTGGAGAGGAGGAGGAGGAGGAGGAGGAGGAGGAGGAGGAGGAGGAGGAGGAGGAGGAGAAAGACTGTGGGGTCCTTGTTGCTCTCTGAGCTTGGTTGTTTTCTTGCAGATGTTTCATGACCCAACTAGGGAATGTCATCAGTGCTGGAAGGGAGGGGAGTTTGTAGGGAGGAGGAGGAAGGGAGAGAGGACTGTGGGGTCTTTGGTGCTCTTTGAGCTTGTCTGTTTTCTTGCAGATCTTTCATTGTCCAACTAGGTAACATCATCAGTGCTAGAAGGAAGTGGGGGTTTGCAGAGAGGAGGAGGAGGAGGAGGATCCTTATATGTAAGGATGTAGGTCTGTACATATGTTGCATATAGTATGTTTAAATGTGTGTTATGCATGTGTACACTTTGAGAGCAATTAAATTTCACTTTTAATGTGTGCCATTGTGCCCACGGTAAAAATGACAATAAAGGTTATCTATCTATCTATCTATCTATCTATCTATCTATCTATCTATCTATCTATCTATCTATCTATCTATCTATCTATCTATCTATCTCTCCTCTATCTCATCTATCATCTATCTATATTATCTATCTATCTATCTATCTATCTATCTATCTATCTATCTATCTATCTATCTATCTATCTATCTATCTATCTATCTATCTATCTATCTATCTCCTCTCATCTGTCTGTCTATCTATCTATCTATCTATCTATCTATCTATCTATCTATCTATCTATCTATCTATCTATCTATCTATCATCTATCTACCTACCTACCTACCTACCTACCTACCTACCTACCTACCTACCTACCTACCTACCTAACTATTACCAGTGCTAAAAGGAAGTGCGGTTTACAGAGAGGAGGAAGAGGACTGTGGGGTCCTTGGTGCTCTCTGAGCTTGGTTTTTTTTCTTGCAAATGTTTCATGACCCAACTAGGTAACATCATCCGAGCTATTGTGAAACATCTGCAGAAAAACACCCCAGCTGAGAGATCACCCAGGGCCCCTCAACCCACTCCATTTACATGTTCCCCTACCTTCTTATTTTCCCAGTCTGGACCACAACATCGCTGGTCTTGTCTTTCCTCATTATCCCCCCCCCCTCCCTTCTCTAAGGTCCTAAACCACGATGGGGAAAATCCGCCCTAATTTTCCACCCTTCTGACAAGGTTCAAGAAGCTACAGCCCTTCTGGGGACAGCTGGATTGAGTAGAAGCAATAAGGACTCTTTGACTCTGTGAATAGTAACTACAAAGTAAACAGTTGGGCAAGAATTAATGAGTCCCCAATCAAGTAATTTTTTAAAAAAATAAAATCTGACTGGGCGGGTGGGATGATCCCTAGGTGAAAAATTGCTTGGAAGCCGCCGATTGCCCATCAGTCACAAAGGCGCTGGAGAAACGGGGGCTGGGGAAACGCAGGCCCCTTCCCCAAAACCTCAACTAGCTCCCTTTTGTAAGGGAAGTTGGAAGGAGGCCTTTCATCCATTGTTGGCTTCTTCTCTGCCACCCTCTCCTTGAAGTCTCCATTATCCCACCAAGGAAAGAAAAGATCTGGCCATTAGCATCCATCACGGTTTCCATTATCTGCCGAAACCGCTGAGATGGAGACACATCTGTCTGGCTGCAGAAGGGAGATATAGCACTGATGGAGGAGGAGGAGGAGGGGGGGGGGGAGGAGGAGGAGGAGGAGGGGGCAAAGTCTCTTTGGAGTAGAGTTTGTCATTTCACACATGCTGAGGTCTCCATCATTTGGCCCTCCTTCTCAACCTTGGCAACTTTTAAGAGAGGTGGACTGCAACTCCCAGAATTCCAGAAGATAAGCTCAAGATCCAGATGGATCTTGACAGACTTGAACACTGTCTAACAAAATGAAATTCAACGTAGATAAAAGTCAGGTTTTACATTTAGGCAAGAAAAATTAAAGATGCAAGTATCAAACTCGGCGAAACCTGGCTCAATAGTAGCAACTGTGAGAGGGATCTTGGAGTCATAGTGGACGATCACTTAAATAGGAGCCAGCCGTGGGTGGCAGCTGCCAAAAAGGCCAACACAGTGCTAGGCTGCATTAACAGAGGAATAGAATCAAGATCAGGTGAAGTATTAATACCACTTTACAAGGCCTTGGTAAGGCCACACTTGGAATACGGCATCCAGTTTTGGTCACCGCGATGTAAAAAAGATGTTGAGACTCTAGAAAGAGTGCAGAGAAGAGCAACAAAGATGATTAGGGGACTGGAGTCTAAAACATATAAGGAACGGTTGCTGGAACTGGGTATGTGCAGTTTAATGAAGAGAAGGATTAGGGGGGACATGATAGCAGCCTTCCAATGTTTGAGGGGCTGCCACCAAGAGAAGAGGGTCCACCTATTCTCCAAAGCACCTGAAGTCTGGATAAGAAAAAATGATGGAAAGGAATCAAGGAGAGAAGCAACCTAGAACTAAGGAGAAACTTCCTAGCAGTGAGGACAATTAACCAGTAGAACAGAAGTTGCCTCCAGAAGCGGTGAATGCTCCAACACTGGAGGCTTTTAAGAAGAGACTGGACAGCCATTTCTCTGAAATGGTATAGGGTTTCCTGCCTGAGAAGGGGTTGGACTAGATGACCTCCAAGCTCCCTTCCATCATCATGATCATGATCATGATCATGATCATTATTATGAGACTAGACAGCCATTTGGCTGAAATGGTGTAGGTCAAGTTCTCCCGCTTGAGCAGGGGGTTGGACTAGAAGACCTCCAAGGTCCCTTCTAACTCCTGTTATTCTATGTTATAAGAAGGAAGGAAAGGAGAAAACAGGGATAGAGGAAAAAGAAAAAAGAAGGGAGGGAGGAAGGAAAATTCATTTACATTCTAAACACCGTTTCTCCACTTGTTAGGTCAGGGCTCTTCAAACTTGGCCCTTTTATGACTGGTGGACTTCAACTCCCAGAATTCCTCAGCCAGCCATGCTGAGGGGAAAGGGAGAGTTTCCAAGCTGAGCCATGCTGGCTCGGGAATTCTGGGAGTTGAAGTCCACCAGTCATGAGGGGGCCATAGTTCCCCCATGCTGGCTCAGGAATTCTGGGAGTTGAAGTCCAGAAGTCATGAAGAGGCCATAGTTCCCCCATGCTGGCTCAGGAATTCTGGGAGTTGAAGTCCACGAGTCATGAGGGGGCCATAGTTCCCCCATGCTGGCTCAGGAATTCTGGGAGTTGGTCCACAAGTCATGAGGGGGCCATAGTTCCCCCATGCTGTCTCAAGAATTCTGGGAGTTGAAGTCCACGAGTCACAAAAGAGCCCAGGTTGCCTACTCCTGCCCAAATGTCTGAATTTTGATCATGTGACCATGAGGAAAAAAATATTTAAATATTTAAACCAGGGGTCTTCAAACCTGGCCCTTTTATGACTCGTGGACTTCAACTCCCAGAATTCCTCAGCCAAAAGTCCACGAGTCATAAAAGGCCGAATTGGAAGATCCCTGTGTTAGGTGCTCCATCACTGGAGGTATACAGCAGTGTTCCCCAACCTTTTTGGCTTTTTGGACCGGGGGGGGGGAGAGGGAATGGTTCCACCTGAGAGGCCGGCAAGCACGCACACACACACACACATGCACAGCTCTATTTGCGTTGAGTGGCAGGCACATGTGTGCGGCACTCACGCAAATGGAGCATGCATGCACTCACTCACCACTTCCGTGGCCGGCTCACGGCCCAGTCGCCACGGCCCACAGCTTGGGGACCCCTGATGTAGAGTATCCTGCCTGAGCAGGGGGGTGGGCTTGAGCAAGACCCCCCAGTTCCCTTCCCACCCTGTTCTTCTAATGTTCAGTCGTAGAGGTCACTTCCCCATTTTCGATCGGAGAATGGAGCAACGCAAGCCACAAGCACAACGGCAATCCTTAAGAAGACACAGGGCAGACACGAGACCCTGGCCAAAAAAAAACCAGAATAACTGGCGGGCAAACACCAAGTAGAGCTTTTTTTTTTTTTTTTTACTTTTTTGGTTAAAAAACCGACGATATAAAAAAGAATTGAGATTATAAACACGTGTTCTTTTCTCCTAGGGATTTCCACGTCGGCCCCCCATCCGCAAAAAAAAATCCTCTTTTTGCATTTCATTCTGCGTTTTTTCCGAGGAGGGCAAAGGACGGCAAATTGGTGAGATTCTCCCACTCGTTTCTACGCTTCACCCCTCCCTGTGAGGTAGGCCACTCTGAAAGTGACCTGAAGGCACCTGGCGAGTTTCACAGCTGTGCGTTTTTTTCCTCCAGATTCTTGCAAACGTTTCCACAGGTGCCACTGGGACTTTGCTTGAAACCACTCTGGAAAAGGTCTAAGGAGGTTCTATCACTCAGATTCTGGTTGGCCCAAAAGGCGCCTTTACAAGAGGTAAATGGACTTCCTTGATCTTCTCAGAAGACGTTTTGCTTCTCAAGAACTGAAGGGGTTTCTTGGATGAGGAGCAAAGGCAATACGACTTTTTTTAAACGTTAAGAAACTTTGGCTTGAAGTCTGCAAGAATGAACAACAATCCAGCCTAGGAGGAGGAGGAGGAGGAGGAAGATGACTGTGGGGTCCTTGGTGCTCTTTGAGCCTGATGGTTTTCTTGCAGACGTTTCATGACCCAATTAGGTAACAACATCAGTGCAAGAAGGAAAGGTTTGCAGAGAGGACAAGGAAAAGGAGGAGGAGGAGGAGGAAGAAGACTGTGGGGTCCTTGGTGCTCTCTGAGTTTGGTTGCTTTCTTGCTGATGTTTCCTGACCCAACTACGGAACATCACCAGTGCTAGAAGGGAGGGGGTGGGGAGGAGGAGGAGGACTGTGGGGTCCTTGGTGCTCTTTGAGCCTGATGGTTTTCTTGCAGACGTTTCATGACCCAACTAGGCAACATCATCAGTGCTACAAGGGAGTGGAGTTTGTAGGGAAGAGGAGGAGGAGGAGGACTGGGGGGGTCCTTGGTGCTCTCTGAACTTGGTGGTTTTCTTGCAGATGTTTTCTGACTCAACTAGGGAACATCACCAGTGCTAGAAGGGAATGGGAATTGCAGAGAGGAGGAGGAGGAAGAAGAGGAGGGAGGGGGAGGAGAGGGGGAAGAGGAGGGGGAGAGGAAGGGGGAGAAAGAGGACTGTGGGGTCCTTGGTGCTCTCTGAACTTGGAGATTTTCTTGCAGATGTTTTCTGACCCAAGTAGGGAACATCACCAGTGCTAGAAGGGAGGGGGGATTGTGGAAAGGAGGAGGAGGAAGAAGAGGAGGAGGAGGGGGAGGAAGAAGAGGAGGAGGAGGGGGAGGAGGACGACGACGATGACGACTGCTTTCTGAGCTTGCTTGTTTTCTTGCAGACGTTGGATTACCTGACAAGGTAACATCATCCATCCTAGGTGTACTAGTGGCTTGCCCTCTCAGTGTGAAGAAACAGAATGACCTGTGGGCAAAAATACAGCTGGGATCCTGGAGCACCCAAAAGACCAGGAATGTTCTCAGCACCAGATCAGTTGGCCAGAAGACGGCCCAGAGATAATCCAGAACCTCAGCACCTCAAGTCTCTGCTTTCCCCGGACCTGAGCCACTGCTTGGACTGTGGTTCTCCAGGTAGAGGATCCCCTTTTCCTGAGCCCCACCTGCTTTGGGGCCCTGCAGTTCCATGGACCAGGTGCTACCGGAGTCCAGGGCACCTTCGGACGAGTTCTGAGAATCGGCATCTTCTGAAGAAAAACTCCCGTGTCTGGAGAGCTGGAAGTACTGGGCTCTCTCTCGCTTCTGGGGACGTGGACCTCTCACCAGCAGAGGAGCACCAGGCTGGCCGGCCGGTGGCAGAGTCTCACCGGTTCCTGGCCTTGGCTGTGCCTTAGGAGAAGAGGCAGAAGAACGACGCAACGGAGGAGAACCCGAGGAGTTCCTTTGAAGCCTTCCTTCCTCGCCCAGATGTTTGTGGGCAGGCCCACCAGATTCCAAGATGGCACCTGGAGAAGCTTTCTTGTTGCCTCCCACCCCGGTGTCCGAGCTGATGCACGAGGACTTCTTTGGAGAGGAAGGGTCAACACCGTCGATTCTGTCCGTAGTTTCTTTGGAGAATGGCTCCAGAATCTCCAATATCTCACCGGCGTTGAGGGCATCAGCTGGGATGGGCAAAGATGAGTCAGGAGCTGAAGGGCCTCTCTCGTCCACCCGGTCTCCTGCGGTGATTCCCTTGGTCTCCTGGAACCTGGTCAGAAGGCCCTCCAGAATTTCCTTGGCTTCTTTGCTTCGTTCCAAGGCTTCGCTCCAAATCGAGTGACCTTTTTCACTGTGCATGCTGGATGCCTGGAGCTTCATCTGCTGGAACTTCTCTTCTGAAAAGTCCTGGGACATTCGCCGGAGAGCATCTTCGGTGTCCTGCTGGACCTCCCCGAGGTTGGGTTCCTTCTCCCTGGCCTTCCACTGGGCCAGATGTTGCTTGCAGTCTAGGTGAAACTCCGTGACCTTGAAAAGAGAGAGGTCAACATTTGTTACTGACACCATTAAAGATTTCAATCAGTGAGAACGATGTGTTATTTTTCTTCTTCTTCTTCGTTGGATTTAGGCGTTATTTGTCTAAGCAACCCAGAACTTAGGAGAAATTTCCTCACAGTGAGAACAGTCAACCAGTGGAACGACGTGCCTTCAGAACTTGTGGGTGCTCCGTCACTGGAGGTCTTCAAGGAGAGACTGGACGGCCATTTGACTGGGATGCTGGAGGGTATCCAACCTTGGGAACTTTAAGACTCGTGGACTTCAACTCCCAGAATTTCCGAACCAGCCATGTATGGAAGGGAGGGGAGAGGAGAGGAGAGAAGAGAAGGGAGGGGAGAAGAAAAGAGAGAAAGAGAAGAGGGAAAGAGAAGAAAGAGAAGAGAGAAAGAGAGGAGAAGAGTAGAGAAGAGAAGGGAGGAGAGAGGAGAAAAAGAGAAGAGGGAAAGAGAAGAGAATAAGGAAAGAGAAATAAGAAAGAGAAGAGAAGAGGAAAAGAGAAGAGAAGAAGGAAAGAGAGAAAGAGGAGAAAAGAAGAAAAGAGGGAAAGAGAGGAGAGAAGAGAAGGGAGGGGAGAAGAAAAGAGAGAAAGAGAAGAGGGAAAGAGGGAAAGAGAAGAGGGAAAGAGAAGGGAGGGGAGAAGAGAGAAAGAGAAGAGGGAAAGAGAAGAGAAGAAGGAAAGAAATAAGAAAGACAAGAGAAGAAGAGGAAAAGAGAAGAGAAGAAGGAAAGAGAGAAAGAGGAGAAAAGAAAAGAGGGAAAGAGGAGAAGAGAAGAGGATTTAGATAGGATGGGATGAGATGAGATGCAGTGGGACAGGACAGGGCTGGAAGGGACCTTGGAGGTCTTCTAGTCCAACCCCTGCCCAAGGCAGGAGACCGTACAGCATCCCAGACAAATCATCTTTTCTTGAAAACGTCCAGCGATGGGAGCACCCACAGCTTCTGAGGGAAGCCCTTCCACCGGTTAATTGTTCTCACTGTCAGGAAATTCCTCCTTAGTTCCCGGTTGGTTTTCCTCTGAGGAGCTTCTTGTCCTGCGCTCAAGTGCTCTGGAGAACCTCCTCTTCTCTGGGATAAGGCCTTCCAGGATTGGAACACTGCTCTCATCTGCCCCCCATGCCTTTTCTTTTACAGGCTAGACCAGGGATGGCGAAGCTTTGAGAGACCGAGTGCCCAAACTGCAACCCCAAACCCACTTATGCATCTTCGGGGGCTGGGTGGGTGTGGCCCATTGGGTGGGTGTGGCCCATTGGGTGGGAGTGGCCCATTGGGTGGGCGTGGCTGCGGTGGTAACAGCAGACTGGGTAGGACTAAAAAGTTCAATCAATCCATTCCAACTTTGCAAGATCTTTTTTTTTCCCGCGAGAAGTTGAAATTGATTGATTGATTGAACCTTTTTTTTTTTTTGCACACCGGCGGAAGCCTAAAGCGAAAAGGTTTTATAAAACCCAGCTGAAGGCCCAGGACTGGGGCGATGGTGCGGGTGCCCACAGAGAGGCCTCCGAGTGCCGCCTCTGGCACCCGTGCCATAGGTTCGCCACCACTGGGCTAGACATACCGAGTTCCCTTAGCCCAGAGGTAGGCAACCTTGGCTCTTTTATGACTCGTGGACTTCAACTCCCAGAATTCCTGAGCCAGCATGGGGGAACTATGGCCCCCTCACGACTCGTGGACTTCAACTCCCAGAATTCCTGAGCCAGCATGGCTCAGCTTGGAAACTTCTCCCTTTCCCCTCAGCATGGCTGGCTCAGGAATTCTGGGAGTTGAAGTCCACCACTCATAAAAGAGCCCAGGTTGCCTACTCTTGCTTAGCCATACAAAACTGTTCTTCCCCGTTCTTCCTATCAGTGCATGTTTGTGAATCAAGTTGGGGTGCTAAACATGGGTGGGAAGAGACACTAGATCCCTTCTGCCAATATCAACCGTGCCCTCAACCAGGAAACTAGTAGACAAAGTCCATGGTGGACAACCTTTGCAGGTGAAGAGACTTTAATCCTTAATTTCCTGCTCCCCAGCGTGCTTAGTTGGATCATAAGAAAGGCTGAGCGCCAAAGAGTGGAGGCCTTTGAACTATGATGCTGGAGAAGACTCCTGCGAGTCCCCTGGACTACAAGGCAATCCAACCAGTCAGTCCTAGAGGATATCCACCCCGACTGCTCCTTAGAAGGCCAGATCCTGAAGTTGAAACTCAAGTCCTTTGGCCACCTAAGGAAAAGGAAGGACTCCCTGGAGAAGAGCCTGATGCTGGGAAAGATGGAGGGCAAGAGAAGAAGGGGACGGCAGAGAAGGAGGGGGCTGGATGGAGTCACTGGAGCAGTAGGCGTGACTTTCAATGGACTCCAGAAGATGGTAGAGGACGGGAAGGCCTGGAGGAACGTTGTCCATGGGGTCACGATGGGACGGACACGGCTTCGCAACTAACAACGACAACAAAGTGTGCTTAAGTAATTGTTCCGGCAGCTGTTTCTGCCAGTGCAACTTCATTGACCCAAAGGTGCTTTTTCCAAGGACTTCCTTGCTTTTCCTTGGGAGATGTTTCGCTTCTCATCCAAGAAGCTCCTTCAGTTCCGTTCTTCTTGGATAAGAAGCCAAACATTTCCGGAGAAAGAACCATGAAAGTCAACTTGCCTTGTGGACAAAGCACCTCTGGGGCAACCGTGACCTAGATGATCTCCAGAGACAACTTCGTGGACGATTCCTCCGGATCCGTGGAGCTCCCCAGTCATTCCATCTCTTCCCCTTCCACTTTAGGGAGGCCTTTCCTCAGCTCACCTTCTCACAGAACCTGCAGAGGTCCAGGAATGCTTCCAGCTCTGCTCCTTTCATCTCCATGTCCATGTAGAACATGGTCAGGCGAGCTTGGAAGGCGCCCTTGGTTGCTTCAAAGGAGGCCATCTCAGGAAACCCGAAGCCCTGGATCTTGGCAGCTTCCTTGGATAAAGAGAGGCCTCGGTTGTAGTGAACCTGTGGGAGAAAGGAGGCCACTCAGTGTTAGCCATCTGCAACAAAGATGATTTAGGGGGCTGGAGGCTGAAACCTATGAAGAATGGCTGCAGAAATTGGGTCTGTCGAGTCCAGGGGTAGGCAACCTTGGCTCTTTTATGATTCGTGGACTTCCACTCCCAGAATTCCTGAGCCAGCATGGGGGAACTATGGCCCCCTCATGACTCGTGGACTTCAACTCCCAGAATTCCCGAGCCCGCAGGGGGGAACTATGGCCCCCTCATGACTGGTGGACTTCAACTCCCAGAATTCCTGAGCCAGCATGGGGGAACTATGGCCCCCTCATGACTGGTGGACTTCAACTCCCAGAATCCCTGAGCCATCACGGGGGAACTATGGCCCCCTCATGACTGGTGGACTTCAACTCCCAGAATTCCTGAGCCACTATGGCTCAGCTTGGAAACCTCTCACTTTCCCCTCAGCATGGTTGGCTCAGGAATTTTGGGAGTTGAAGTCCACCAATCATAAAAGAGCCGAGGTTGCCTACCCCTGGCCTAGTCCAATGAAAGACCAGGAGGTGACATGATAGCAGTGCTCCAATATTTGAGGGGCTGCCCCAAAGAAGAGGGAGTCAAGCTATTCTCCAAAGCGCCAGAAGGCAGGACAAGAAGCAACGGATGGAAACTCATCAAGGAGAGAAACAACCTGGAACTAAGGAGAAATTTCCTGAAACTGAGAACAGTTTCTCACTCTTCCAGGAAGTTGTGGGTGTTCCATCACTGGAGGTTTTTAGGAAGAGACTGGACAGCCACTCGTCTGAAATAGTACTGGGTCTCCTGCCTGAGCAGGGGGTTGGACAAGATGACCTCCAAGGTCCCTTCCAGCTCTGTTATTCTGTTAACTTCATTTTATTATACCCAGTGACCAAAGAGACTTATGATCCATGAATATGATCCATGCATATGACACCCATATTCAGAGGACCCCAGGAGATCCTTGCAGAGGGAGTGTTGATTCAAAGTGATGCCAGAAGCGGTTCCCAGGATCTCACAGAGAAACAGTGCTGAGCTATTGGTCTTTGTTTCAGTATACCAGATTCTCCTACATTAAAGTGAGGACAATTAACCAGTGGAACAGCTTGCCACAAGAAATCATGGGGGCTCCATCCCTGGAGGTTTTTAAGAAGAGGCTGGACAGTCACCTGTCTGAGATGGTATAGGTTCTCCTGCTTGAGCAGGAGGCTGGACTAGAAGACCTCCAAGGTCCCTTCCAGCTCTATTCTATTCTATTCTATTCTATTCTATTCTATTCTATTCTATTCTATTCTATTCTATTCTATTCTATTCTATTCTATTCTATTCTATCCTACCCTATTCCATTCTATTCTATTCTATTCTATTCTATTCTATTCTATTCTATTCTATTCTATTCTATTCTATTCCCCTATTCTATTCTATTCTATTCTATTCTATTCTATTCTATTCTATTCTCCTATCCTATCCTATCCTATCCTATCCTATCCTATCCTATCCTATCCTATTCTCCTATTCTATTCTATTCTACTCTCTTGCAGATGTTTGAGACTTTTCTTGGTGACTTTGGGATTGTGAATGTGTGTGTGGGGGGGGGGAGGTGGAAGAAATTATTAAATGGAGATCCTACACCTGGACATTGCTTGATGGACCATTTGAACGTCACGTTGACTCCAGACTTGAAGAAACGCAACCCAATTAACCAGGACATGTCCAGGTGCTGATTGTGAAGAGGAGCGTGAATTATTAGAATCAAGTATAGAGAGATTAGAAGAAAAAATGAAGATTTCTAGGCATGTTTGAGGCACTTCAGGAAGAATTTAGATCAGCGAAGGAATATATATTCCTCAAATTAAAAAGTGACTTTCAGAACAAACTATCCGGTTAGTCAAAGAAAAGTGGGAAATTAAGGCCGGGGGCAAAAAACGCTTCAGAAGAATACGTTACGGAAATGAAAAATGGAAACAGAAAAATCCAGGTTAAAAAATGAAGTTAAGATATAGGTCGTCCTTGACTTTGTGATCTTGCAGGCAAGGTGGTTTTCAAGTGAGTCCTCCCCTTTTACAACTTTCTTGCCCAGGTTGTTAAGCAAATCACTTGTTGTTAAGTGAATACAACTTCCCCCGTTTACTTTGCTGAAGGTCACAAAAGTAGATCACGTGATTGGATAATCATTTGGTATAAGGCAGGGGTATCCAAATTTAGCAACTTGAAGACTTGTGGACTTCAACCCCCAGAATTCCTGAGCCAGCATGGGGGAACTATGGCCCCCTCATGACTCGTGGACTTCAAGTCCCAGAATTCCTGAGCCAGAGTCTTCTGCTTGAGCAGGGGGCTGGAATAGAAGACCTCCAAAGTCCCTTCCAGCTTCTATTCTATTCTATTCTGTTCTGTTCTATTCTCCAATCTGTTATTTCTATTCTATTCTATTCTATTTTATTCTAGTCTATTCTAGTCTAGTCTAGTCTAGTCTAGTCTAGTCTAGTCTAGTCTTCATTCCATATTCCATTCCACTCCACTCTACTCAAGGAGAGGAGCAACCTGGAACTAAGAGAAACTTCCTAACAAACAGTGAGGACAATTAACCAGTGGTGCAGAAGTTGCCTCCAGAAGTTATGGGTGCTCCATCCCTGGAAGTTTTTAAGAAGAGACTGGACAGCCATTTGTCTGAAATGGTATTGGGTCTCCAGCGAGAGCAGAGGGCTGGACTAGAAGACCTCCAAGGTCCCTTCCAGCTCTATTCCATCCATCCTAGCTTACCGTGGCTTCTTTGAAGAAGCCCTTAAACCGCCGGTAGGAGTCCTCCGTGTTCTCCAGGCTGCCCTCCGCCAGTCCCACCAGGCTCAGCTCGGCTTCTCCTTCTTCCTCAATCCACAAACTGACCTGCGGAAAGAAGCAACAGAAAATGATAGATAGATAGATAGATAGATAGATAGATAGATAGATAGATAGATAGATAGATAGATAGATAGAAAAATAGAGACAGAGAGATAAATAGATAGATGATAGATATAGATAGATAGATGTAGATAGATAGATAGATAGATAGATAGATAGATAGATAGATAGATAGATAGATAGATAGATAGATGTAGATTGTTATTAATTTTGTTAAAAATACGAATCCTGGGTATAGTCATATTATAAGAGCAAACAAACACGAACACCAGGAAAAATATAAAACTAGAAATATTTATTCTAATGGCAAGCCAGCGCACGCCCCAATGGGGCGAGAAGGAATAACTGGGAAGACATGGAGGAAACGAACATCCAAAAAAGGGGGGGGAAGGGATATGCTGAACTTACGAGCCTGTAGCAAGGAGATAGATAACAACATACGCACAAACAAGGAGAGTGGAGGAAGTAGAACAAATAACGGAGCGTTAACATCAATTAACATCAAGAACATAATCCACACGCAGCCCAATCAAGTAGGATCAAGTAGGACCGATGACGATGTCCAGGAGCCGTGGGCACAAATTGACTAGCACTATAAAGGAAACTCCCATTGACTGGTTTTAAGCCCTGATGATGTTGGCAATTGGCCGATGAAAGCTTGGCATTAGAATAAATATTTCTAGTTTTATATTTTTCTGGTGTTTGTGTTTGTTTGCTCTTATAATAGAGATAGATAGATAGATAGATAGATAGATAGATAGATAGATAGATAGATAGATAGATAGATAGAGAGATGTAGATAGATGATAGATAGAGATAAATAGATAGATGATAGATATAGATAGATGTAGAGAGAGAGAGAGAGAGACAGAGATGATAGATAAATATACACCTAATTTGTGGGTGCTTCCTTTTTTGAATGTTAATTTATTTTATTCAGAAAATCCAAAATCCAAAATCCAAAAAAAAACACACAAAACCAAACCAGAACATTAAAAAAAATTAAATGAAATTAAAGATTAGAATTAAAAACGACAAACACCCCCCCCAAAAAACCCCTACATATTATCTCTCCTAGATGAACACAGACAAATTTATTGCACCAATAATGTCCCCCCCCCCAGCTTTGCAAAGCAAGTGCAAACTTTAAATATTTCTCCCTTTATTTGCAGCCCAAACGTCCCACACATTACCTATAGGAAAGAAAAAAAATAGGGAACAGATTAACGTTCAAGGCCCTCTATTAAGAATCTATTATTGTAATTTATTGGGAGAAAGTCTACAACGATTTCTTCTCTGCCACAAATCACCCCAGTCCTTGTTTCTGATCTGTCCAGGATCAAATACAAACAGGGTATTCGTTGGTGATTTTAACACAAAGAAAGAATGGAAAGACGGGAAGGAGGAAGAGAAGGGGGTTTAATTCGCACCAGGCACCGTTTACGTTCAAGGATCTGCAACCTTGGCCACTTGACGTGTGGACTCCAACTCCCAGAATTCCTCAGCCAGCCATGCTTGCTGAGGAATTCCCGGAAGTTGGGAGTCCATCTTGGTCACTTGACGACATGTGGACTCCAACTCCCGGAATTCCTCAGCCAGCCATGCTGGCTGAGGAATTCTGGGAGTTGAAGTCCAGAAGTCGTCAAATTGCCCAGGCTGGAGACCCCTGGCTTTAGGGGGACAGACTTATAGGGCAAAAGGTCCTTTACCTGGTTAAATTCTTCCTCAAGTTCCCGGATCTTCTTGAGGAACTCCAAGTGCTCCAAGCAACCGTTGGATTTGGTCACCAGCGTGTGAACCTCCTCCTCCACCAGGTTGTAGACGGCCAGGGCGCTCTCGAAAGTATGCCTAACAAACACACACAGGGAAGTCACTCCTGGCGTCGTCGAGGTCGGCTTTCCAACATACAGGCAGTTCTCGGCTTATGACCGCCCCCGAGCGAGACAGTTGTTAAGTGAACTGGGCCCCACTGGATGATCTTTCTGGGCCCCGGGATTTGCCCCAGGTCCCTTGAGTGAAATGGGGAAAGTCAGGCGCCTTCTCGTCCTCCTCCTCCCTTCTAGACCTGGTGATGTTACCTAGTTGGGTAATAAAATGTCTGCAAGAAAGCAGCCAGGCTCACAGAGCACCAAGGAGCCCACAGCCCTTTTCCGCCTCCTCCTCCTAGCACTGATGATGTTCCCTAGTTGGGTCATGAAACGTCTGCAAGGAAACCACCCAGCTCAGAAAGCACCAAGGACCCCACAGTCCTCCTCCTCTTCCTTCTAGCACTGATGATGTTCCCTAGTTGGGTCATGAAGCGTCTGCAAGGAAAACCACCCAGCTCAGAGAGCACCCAGGACCCCACAGTTGTCCTCCTCCTCCTCCTCCTCCTCCTCCTCCTCCTCCTCCTCCTCCTGTAATCTCACTCCCTTCTAGCACTGATGATGTTCTCTAGTTGGGTCATGAAAGGTCTGCAAGAAAACCACCCAGCTCAGAGAGCACCCAGGACCCCACAACCTTTCTCCTCCCCCTCCTCTATCTCCTCCTCCTCCTCTTCCTCCTCCTCTCTGCAACCCAACTCCCTTCTAACACTGGAGATGTTACCTAGTTGGGTCATGAAAGGTCTGCAAGAAAACAAGCAAGCTCAGAGAGCACCAAGACCCCACAGTCCTCCTCTTCCTCCTCCTCCTCCTCCCCCTCCTCCTCTTGTCTCCATAAACCCCACTCCCTTCTAGCACTGATGATGTTCCCTAGTTGGGTCATGAAACATCCGCAAGAAAACAGCCAAGCTCAGAGAGCACCAAGGACCCCACAGTTGTCGTTGTCCTCCTCCTCCTCCTCCTCCTCCTCCTCCTCCTCCTCCTCCTCCGAGGTGCCCCGAGGATTTTGCTTCCCTACCGGACGTCCGGATTGAAGCCGAGTCGGGCCGCCTCCTTCCGCAGCCGGGCCAGGGTGGCGCCTCCTTCCCTCTGCAGGCTGACCAGCTGGGCATTGCGCAGAACCTCCTGCATGAGCTGCCGGTGCCTGCTCAGCTGGCGCTCCACCGCCTGGGGGACGAGGCCACCGGTCAGCCAATGCTCTTTGGGTTGCTTTGGGCAGGCAGTCCTCGCTTTATGACCATAATAATGAATCAGAAATGACGGTGGCTGATAAGCGATGGCCGCATGGGTTTGCCTTGCTCAATGCGCCAACCCCTGCTCTCTCTGTTGCGGTCCTTAAGTGACCGCACAGGTTGTTAAGAGGAGCATGGAGTGCCTAAGGAGGTGGGGGACGCACCGGGGGGCCTACTGCCAGCCCAGGGCCACCTTTCCAGCTCACAATGATTAGGGGACTGGAGGCTAAAACATATAAGGAACGGTTGCTAGAATTGGGTATGTCTAGTTTAACGAAGAGAAGGACGAGGGAGGACAGGATAGCAGCCTTCCAGTATCTCAGGGGCTGCCCCAAAGAAGAGGGAGTCAAGCTGTTCTCCAAAGCGCCTGAAGGCAGGACAAGAAGCAATGGATGGAAATTCATCAAGGAGAGAAGCAACCTAGAACTAAGGAGAAACTTCCTGACAGTGAGAACAGTTAACCAGTGGAACAACCTGCCTCCAGAAGCAGTAAATGCTCCAACCCTGGAAGTTTTTAAGAAGAGACTGGACAGCCATTTGTCCGAAATGGTGTAGGGTTTCCTGCCTGAGCAGGGGGTTGGACTAGATGACCTCCAAGGTCCCTTCCAACTTTACTACTATTACTATTACAAGTCGCCTGCCTGGGGTTCCCCCAACTTCTGAGGCACCCTGGCTCCACTTTCTATTGTCCCACTGTCCTTCGGCCTGCTTGCCACCCCCACCACCCCCGGCTCCCACATGCCCCCTGTCAACGCTGTAAACATTGGATGTTCCCACTCGGACAACTGATGAAAATTGCAGCCATTTCCGCTTTGCCTTTAACATGCTTTTCCTTCTATTTAGGGACCAGGTTGGGACGAATGCTTGAACTCAGCTAGCCATAATAATGCCGCTCTGTGGGAACTCAAGGTTTGGCGGGCTGAGGAGCTGGAGAGAAAGCCTGCCTTTCAGGCTCCTTGGAGAACGTGATTTATGACTGCTTATTGGGGGTGGGAGTTGCCATTTGCTACTTTGTATCCGAGGGGAAGGGAATTTAGTTTTGGGTTCAACTATGGGGTGCCGATACTTTGTTTCCTGAATAAAATGTTCTTTAAGGAAGAGCTCGTGCCTTGAAGTTCTTTTGATGGGTTTCATCTATCGGAACCGTGACATCCCCTTTGCAGTAGAAAAGGACATCTGTAGCTCAGGGATGAGCTGTGGGGGTCCTTGGTGCTCTCTGAGCTGGGTGGTTTTCTTGCAGACGTTTCACGACCCAACTAGGGAACATCATCAGGGCTGAACGTTGGATAATGAAACGTCTGCAAGAAAACCAACAAGCTCTGAGAGCACCAAGGACCTCATAGTTCTCCTCTTCCTCCTCCTCCTCCCTTTCTGTTCCTCCTTCCTCTCCTTTTTCTCCTCCTCCTCCTCCCCCTCCCCCTCCTCCTTTCCTCTTCCTCCTCCTCCTCCTCCTCCTCTTTTCCTCCTCCTCCTTCCCCTCCTCCTTTTTTCTCCTCCTGCTTTCCACAAACCACCTTTCTAGCACTGATAATGTTGCATAGTTGGGTCATGAAACATCTCCAAGAACATCCAAGCTCAGAGAACACCAAGGACCCCCATAGTCATCCTCCTCTTCCTCCTCCTCCCTTTCTCCTCCTTCACCTCCTGCTCCTTCCCTTCCTTTTTTTTCTCCTCCTCCTCCTGCTCCTCCTCTCCACAAACCACCTGCCTTTCTAGCCCAGATGATGTTCCCTAGTTGGGTCATGAAACCTCTCCAAGAAAATAGCCAAGCTCAGAGAGCACCAAGGACTCCAGAGTCGTCGTCCCCCTCCTCCTCCTCCTCCTCCTCCTTTTTTCTCCTCCTCCTCCTCCTCCTGCACCACTGGTGATGTTCCCTAGTCTGGATCATGACCAGGACCCCACCGAGACCAATTCAGTCCTTCAGAGCCAGGGAAAGAAGCAGACCGCACGACCTGGCCGACGCGTGGCCTCAGACCTCGCTTCCCGTAGACCTCCCACACCTTTACCTGCAAGGTCTCCAGAGCCTCTTCCTTCTCCAGCTCCTGGGTGGTGGTCCGCAGCAACTCAGAGGCCTTTTTGAGACCACTGACGAAATGGTGGACTTTCTAGGAGAAGGAATCACCCAAAGACATTTGGTCACAAGGAAGGTTGCAGGTCTACAGATTGATTGCAAGGTGGCGTCTGGGTAAAATACAGGTCACCGGGGAGGACAATTGGGGTGATAAAGCGGGGGGCAGCCGTGCAAAAAAGCCCGCATGCCCCCCATGAAAGATGGGGAGAAGGCAGGAGGTCTCAGACCCAGAGACGCCAGTCTCCGAGCAGCTGTGTGCATGTTTCCTCCTGACACACATTTGGGCTGCCCTAGAGCAGATTTTTCTACCTGCTACAAGCTCTTCGCCCCCCTTCAGCGGATGGCTAATTCACAGCGTGTTCCCCAGTAGGGATCGCTTGGGCCTAGTGGTTACGACACCAGGCTAGAAAGCCAGCTGGGTGCCTCTGGACCAGTTCCCAGGATGTGGGAGTTCTAGTCCTGCCTTAGCTATGAAGGCTGGCTAGGTGACTTGCAGTTAATTGCAGGGAGACAGTGAGTTCTAGTTCCAGCTTACGCAGGAAAGCCAGCTGAATGACTCTGGGCCAATCACCAGGAGACGGTGAGTTCTAGTCCTGCCTTGGGCACAAAAGACAGCTGGGTGACTTTGGGCCCATCACCAGGAGACGGTGAGTTCTAGTCCTGCCTTGGGCACAAAAGACAGCTGGGTGACTTTGGGCCAATCACCAGGAGACGGTGAGTTCTAGTCCTGCCTTAGGTATGAAAGCCAGCTGGGTGACTTTGGGCCAATCACCAGGAGACGGTGAGTTCTAGTCCTGTCTTGGGCATGAAAGTCTGCTGGCTTGACTTCGGGCCAATCACTGGGAGACAATGAGTTCTAGTCCCGCCTTAGGCATGAAAGCTGGCTGGGTCACTTTGGGCCCATCACCAGGAGACAGTGAGTTGTAGTCTTGCCTTAGGTATGAAAGCCAGCTGGGTGACTTTGGGCCAATCACCAGGAGACGATGAGTTCTAGTTCCGCCTTAGGCATGAAAGCCGGCTGGGTGACTTTGGGCCAATCACCAGGAGACGGTGAGTTCTAGTCCTGCCTTAGGTATGAAAGCCAGCTGGGTGACTTTGGGCCAATCACCAGGAGACGGTGAGTTCTAGTCCTGCTTTAGATATGAAAGCCAGCTGGGTGACTTTGGGCTCATCACCAGGGGACGATGAGTTCTAGTCCTCCCTTAGGCATAAAAGCCAGCTGGGTGACTTTGGGCCAATCACCAGGAGACGGTGAGTTCTAGTCCTGCCTTGGGCGTGAAAGTCTGCTGGGTTGACTTCGGGCCAATCACTGGGAGAGGGTGAGTTCTAGTCCCGCCTTAGACATGAAAGCTGGCTGGGTGACTTTGGTCGGGCCACTTTCTCTCTGCCCAGCCCACCTCACAGGGTTGTCGTTGTGGGGAAAACAGAAGGAAGGAAGTGATGTTGGATATGTTGGCCACCTTGAATTATTTTTAAAAAGAATAAAGGTGGGATACAAACAAGCAGATAAATACTGTAAATTGGGTTTTACCGCCAGGGAGATCCCCTACTACCACATCCGAGCTTGTGGATATGGGGCAGGCCTTGGCGTTTGGGGCTGAAAGCCATGAAAGGGACTAGAGTTTTTTTTTTCCGTGAGAAACTCCACGATAAATCACAAAAGTCAGTGGAACAAGGGCATCACCAGGTCCAAAAATTCAAGATCGCTCTACCTGATCTTAATCTGTGCTGCATAAATTAAATTAAATTAAATTATTAAATAAAATTAAAAATAAAATAAAATTAAATTAAAAATTAAATTAAATTAAATTAAATTATTAAATTAAATTAAAAATTAAATTATTAAATTAAATTAAAAATTAAATAAAATTAAATTATTAAATAAAATTAAAATTAAATTAAATAAAATTAAATTATTAAATAAAATTAAAAATTAAATTATTAAATTAAATTAAAAATTAAATAAAATTAAATTATTAAATTAAATTAAAAATTAAATTATTAAATTAAATTAAAAATTAAATTAAATAAAATTAAATTATTAAATTAAATTAAAATAAAATAAAATAATTAAATAAAATTAAAAATTAAATTAAATTAAATTAAAAATAAAATTAAATTAAATTAAAACAAAACCAAGATGGTACCTCAATCACACCCCAGCAGTTGCCATCTTGACTTTTTGGACCCCCCCTGCATGGACTCCCCTGCCGGGGAGGCCTAAGGAGCCGGTTTGTGGCCCAAGACCCCTCCCCAAATGGATAAGGGCAGGAGAAGAGGGTACCTGGAAGAACTGCACCCATTCCCCGTGGTTGTAGGGGAAGTGGCCGTCGAAAGCCGGGGTCAGCTGGCCGTGGTCCACGTGGCGGCTCAAAGCTTTCAGAGAGGTCACTGGCTCCACCTGCAGGCAAGACACGGGATGACGGTCAACTTCAGCTTGGAGAAACATTTCCAGCTCAGCCCACCTCACAGGATTGTTGTTTGTGGGGGAAAGAGGGGGAGGAAGCAGTTTTAGGTATATGACTTTGGGCCAATCACCAGGGGATGGTGAGTTCTAGTCCTGCCTTAGCACAAAAGCCATCAGCCCCTCTCTCTCAGCTGTGCCCACCTCACAGGGATGTTGTTTGTCGGGAAAAGAGGAGAAGGAAACAGTATTCGGTATATTTGCTGCTGCCTTGAGTGATGTATGAATGATATGAAAAGGATAAAATTCCAATAAATAAACAAAACATAAAAATAACCACAACAAAGATTAAGAATTTGGACCATTAAAAAGGAACAGAATTTGGACTGGCTCCAATGAGCAGAGAACAGCTGCAATAATTAGAGGCAGATCTGACTATGGTTTAATTCAAAGAAAGGCCAACAACTATCTCTCTGTCTGTCTATCTGTCTGTCATCAATATCTATCTATCTATCTATCTATCTATCTATCTATCTATCTATCTATCTATCTATCTATCTATCTAGTCTGTCTGTCTATCATCTATCTCCTATATCTATCTACCTACCTACCTACCTACCTACCTGTCTGTCTGTCTATCTCCTCTCTCTCTCTCTCTCTCTCTCTCTGTCAATCATCTATCTATCTATCTATCTATCTATCTATCTATCTATCTATCTATCTATCTATCTATCTATCTATCATCTATCTCCTACATCTATCTATCTATCTATCTATCTATCTCTCTCTCTCTCAATCATCTATCTATCTCTCTCTCTCTCTCTCTCTCTGTCAATCATCTATCTATCTATCTATCTATCTATCTATCTATCTATCTATCTATCTATCTATCTATCTATCTATCATCTATCTCCTACATCTATCTATCTATCTATCTATCTATCTATCTATCTATCTATCTATCTATCTATCTATCTATCTATCTATCTATCTATCTATCTATCTATTAATCTATCTCCTATATCTATCTACTTACCTGTCTGTCTGTCTCCTATCTATCTATCTGTCTGTCTGTCTGTCATCTATCTATCTATCTATCTATCTATCTATCTATCTATCTATCTATCTATCTATCTAATCTAATCTAATCTAATCTAATCTATCTGTCATGGTGATGCAGTGGTTAGAAAGGCGTATTCCAGGCTGACTCTACCCACAGCCTGGAGTTCAATCCTGACCAGCTTAAGGTTGACTCAGCCTTCCATCCTGCCGAGGTGGGTAAAATGAGGACCCAGATCATTGGGGGGGGGGGAGAGGCTGACTCTGTAATCCGCTTAGAGAGGGCTGGAAAGCCCTGTGAAGCGGTATATAACACAGCTGTTACTATTGCTACTTTCTGAACCCCTGCATTTCAGGCTAACTGATGCTGGGGGACCCCCTTGTACCCCAGAGGTACACAGGTATAGTACAGGGGGTACCTGGCTCAATAGTAGTAACTGTGAGAGGGATCTTGGAGTCCTAGTGGAGGATCTCTTAGATAGGAGCCAGCCGTGTGCTGCAGCTGCCAAAAAAGCCAACACAGTGCTGGGCTGCATTAACAGAGGGAGAGAATCAAGATCACGTAAAGTATTAATACCACTTTACAAGGCCTTGGTAAGGCCACACTTGGAATACGGCATCCAGTTTGGTCTCCACGATGTAAAAAAGATGCTGAGACTCTGGAAAGAGTACAGAGAAGAGCAACAAAGACAATTAGGGGACTGGAGGCCAAAGCATATAAGGAATGGTTGCTGGAATTGGGTATGTCTAGTTTAATGAAGGATGAGGGGGGACATGATAGCAGTCTTCCAGTATCTCAGGGGCTGCCCCAAAGAAGAGGGAGTCAAGCTCTTTTCCAAAGCCCCAGAAGGCAGGACAAGAAGCAACGGATGGAAACTGACCAAGGAGAGAAGCAACCTGGAACTAAGGAGAAACTTCCTGACAGTGAGAACAATTAACCAGTGGAACAACCTGCCTCCAGAAGCGGTGAATGCTCCAGCACTGGAAGTTTTTAAAAAGAGCCTGGACAGCCATTTGTCCGAAATGGTGTAGGGTTTCCTGCCTGAGCAGGGGTTGGACTAGATGACTTCCAAGGTCCCTTCCAACTTTACTATTATTATTATTATTATTATTATTATTATTATTATTATTATTGTTATTGTTATTATTATTGTTATTATTATTGTTTTTATTACTACTACTACTATTTCTTCTTCTTCTTCTTCTTCTTCTTCTTCTTCTTCTTCTTCTTCTTCTTCTTCTTCTTCTTCTTCTTCTTCTTCTTCTTCTTCTTCTTCTTCTTCTTCTTCTTCTTCTTCTTCTTCTTCTTCTTCTTCTTCTTCTTCTTCTTCTTCTTCTTCTTCTTCTTCTTCACCAGGCAGGGCAGTGAGGGGTGGCCTTCTGACTCCCTTTCCCATTTGCCATTCATCAGGCTCCCCAGAAGGAGCTTTCCCTCACCCCGTCCTGGGAAAGAGAGCCTTTTAATCACCCAGGCCAGAGGCAGTTTATCAAAGCCATTAATATTTCACCGTTGCATTAATTAAAGCCTGCGGTGTTAATGAAGGGACAGAAACCCTTTCAAGGCTGAGTTATTATCTTAATCTCTGGCTGACGTAGCCAGCAGGAGCCAGCAGTCCATTAAGGCTGCTCCGAACCAACAGGGTTGGCATCATTAATGGCTGGGGAGAGACTGGCAGGATCGGAACTCGGTTCCCACCCCACCCATTCAGCCCTGGAGGGAGAATTTTCACGCCAGCTTGTCCCACTCAGGTTGTATCATTGGGTCAGGATGGGGCAGAGAAGATTTGGGCCATGCTGCCTTTCGAAGGGTTCTTAAAAACAGAATAACAGAATTGGAAGGGACTTTGGGGGGGGTGTCTTCTAGCCCAGCCCTCTGCTCTAGAAGGGCTCTCTATACCATCCATTTGATTGATTGATTGATTGATTGGTTAACAGAATAACAGCATTGGAAGGGACCTTGGAGGTCTTCTAGTCCAACACCCTGCTCAAGTAAGAGAACCTGTACCATTTCTGACAAACGGCTATCCAGTCCCTTCTTAAAAATCTCTGTTGTTGGAGTATCCACAACCTCTGAAGGCAAGCTGTTCCTTTCATCCATCCATCCATCCATCCATCCATCCATCCATCCATCCATTCACCTCTCCATCCCTCCCTCCATTCATCTCTCCATCCATGCATCCATCTCCCCATCCATCCCTCCATCCATCTCTCCATCCATCCATCCATCCATCCATCCACCCACCCATCCTTCCCTCCATCCATCTCTCCATCCATGCATCCATCTCCCCATCCATCCATCCATCCATCCATCTCTCCATCCATCCATCCATCCATCCATCCACCCACCCATCCCTCCCTCCATCCATCTCTCCATCCATGCATCCATCTCCCCATCCATCCATCCATCCATCCATCCATCCATCCATCTCTCCATCCATCCATCCATCCATCCATCCATCCACCCACCCATCCCTCCCTCCATCCCCCCATCCCTCCATCCATCCATCCATCTCTCCATCCATCCACCCACCCATCCCTCCCTCCCGCCATCCCCCCATCCCTCCATCCATCTCTCCATCCATCCATCCATCTCTCCATCCATCCATCCACCCACCCATCCCTCCCTCCCTCCCTCCCCCCATCCCTCCATCCATCTCTCCATCCATCCATCCATCCATCCATCTCTCCATCCATCCATCCATCTCTCCATCCATCCATCCATCCATCTCTCCATCCATCCATCTCTCCATCCATCCATCCATCCACCCATCCCTCCCTCCCTCCATCCCCCCATCCATCTCTCCATCCATCCATCCATCCATCCATCTCTCCATCCATCCATCCATCCATCCACCCACCCATCCCTCCCTCCCTTCATCCCTCCATCCATCTCTCCATCCATCCATCCATCCATCCACCCACCCACACATCCCTCCCTCCCTCCATCCCCCCATCCCTCCATCCATCTTTCCATCCATCCATCTCTCCATCCCTCCATCCATCTCTCCATCCATCCATCCATCCACCCACCCACACATCCCTCCCTCCCTTCATCCCCCCATCCCTCCATCCATCTTTCCATCCATCCATCCATCCATCCATCCATCCATCTCTCCATCCATCCACCCACCCATCCCTCCCTTCATCCCTCCATCCCTCCATCCATCTCTCCATCCCTCCATCCATCTCTCCATCCATCCATCCATCCACCCACCCATCCCTCCCTCCCTCCATCCCCCCATCCCTCCATCCATCCATCTATCTCTCCATCCATCCATCCATCCACCCACCCACCCATCCCTCCCTCCCTTCATCCCTCCATCCATCTCTCCATCCATCCACCCACCCACACATCCCTCCCTCCCTTCATCCCCCCATCCCTCCATCCATCTTTCCATCCATCCATCCATCCATCCATCCATCCATCTCTCCATCCATCCATCCATCCATCTACCCACCCACCCATCCCTCCCTCCCTTCATCCCTCCATCCATCTCTCCATCCATCCATCCATCTCTCCATCCATCCATCCCTGTGTGTGTGTGTGTGCATGTGTGTATTTTATCTCTCTCTAACTAATACAATCCTAGGGCTGGAGGGGATCTTGGAGATCTTCTAGTCCAACCTTCTAGTCAGGCAGGAGACCCTATAACATTCTGGACAAATGGCTGTCTAAGCTCTTAAAAACCTCCAGTGATGGAGCACCCATAACTCTAGCAGACAATAGACCAGGGGTCTACAAACTGGGCCCTTTTATGACTGGTGGACTTCAACTCCCAGAATTCCTCAGCCAGGCACGCGTGCCTGGCTGAGGAATTCTGGGAGTTGAAGTCCACCAGTCATAAAAGGGCCAAGTTTGAAGACCCCTGCAATAGAATAACAAAGTTGGAAGGGACCTGAGAGGTCTTCTAGTCCAACCCCTATACCATTCCAGACCAATGGCTGTCCAGTCTCTTCTTAAAATCCTCCAGCGATGGAGCACCCACAATTCCCCTTGTTCTGGGGAATTCTGGGACTTGAAGTCTAGGCGTCTTCAAGTGGCCGAGCTTGAGAAACGCTGAGTTTCTGCTGCTCCCTAGCTGAGCCCAAAAAACAAGGCACCAAATTCTACCTTTTCATGTAAAAGAGTAATCCATTTAACTACATTTGATCGGGAAGGGCCATTATTCATTATATGTTAATGAAAACTGAATAAAAAAAAGAGAGAATGCAATTGGACTCCGCAGACTGTTGGTCAAAGGCCACCCATGGTCCTGCCTCAGGGAGGGAAAAAAATGGCTCAGCCTTAATCTAACAATTGAATTACCTCCGACCTGGTTAGAAATGGGTCTGTCAGGAGTTTTTGAAAAATGGCTTAATTGTTGCTTGTTCAGGTAGAACGTCACGCTTCCCTGCCCCTCTATCCATCATTTCTGAGCACAGTTTTGAGCGAAAGTCAGCTCGGTTCCCCATCGCGGCTGCTATCCTGGGAAATAATAATAGTAATAATAATAAAGTTGGAAGGGACCTTGGGGGTCATCTAGTCCAACCCCCTGCTCAGGCAGGAAACCCTATACCATTTTGGACAAATGGCTATCCAGTCTCTTCTTAAAAGCCTCCAGTGTTGGAGCATTCACCGCTTCTGGAGGCAGGTGGTTCCACTGGTTAATTGTCCTCACTGTCAGGAAGTTTCTCCTTAGTTCTAGGTTGCTTCTCTCCTTGATTAGTTTCCATCCATTGCTTCTTGTCCTGCCTTCTGGTGCTTTGGAGAACAGAACAGAATAAGAAGGGACCTTGGAGGTCATCTAGTCCAACCCCCTGCTCAGGCAGGAAACCCTATACTATTTTAGACAAATGGCTGTCCAGTCTCTTCTTAAAAACTTCCAGTGATGGAGCATTCACCGCTTCTGGGGGCAGGTTGTTCCACTGGTTAATTGTTCTTGCTGTCAGGAAGTTTCCTGCAATTATGGTCGTACATTCCAACTGTTGTAAAACAGGTCGGCCACATGACCAGCAGAGTTTTACACTGTGCTTTGCCATGGTTCTTAAACAGATGCGGCGGTCGTAAGGGTTCTGTCCCAGCTTGCGTGAGTCCTTGTTAACTCACAAGGACCAACCGCTCTTGTAACAAGTAGGCTGGAAATACAGGGAAAACAAACCCCTTTTATTAATTAGGTACAGACCTGCAAAATGTCCCCAAAGCAAACAGAACACGATGCAAACGGAGAATTGTTCACAGCAAGGCAAACAGACCAGGATTCCATGAAACTTGAGTCCTTCGCAATCGGTTGCCTTCAGCAACCAGCACCGCCCACACCTTCCCTTTTTATTACGCAGCCCCAAGGCGTGGCTTCTCAATGCCTTCTCCTCTTCCCTTGGAGTCGCCCCATGGCCTCCCTCTATCCTGCTCTGGTTGCCTGTCTGCGTTTGCAAGCGTCTCTGATGTCTTCCAGCTGTGAGTCCTCAGAGTCTGACTCAGCTTCCCTGCACAGCTGGGTCTCAGCCTGAGCACGGGTGGAGGGGCCAGGCTCTTCACCAGATTGTAAGTCCTGGAGCTCCTCAGAGCATTCCTCCGACTCTGATGGCTCGCTGCCGGGTCCAGTGGCCGGCACGGACTCACAACAGTAAGTGCAAACATTGCAGATGTTAAGAGGACAAAGTGAGCATTAAGCAAAACCGCTGGTCCCTCTGGGAGACTGCTATCATGTTCCCCCCCTCCCCCAGCCCTTCTTTTCTCTAGACTGGCCGTTCCCAAATCCTGCAACCGTTCTTCGTATGGTTTTAAACTCCGGTCCTTTAATCATCTTAGTTGCTCTTCTTTGCACTTCCCCCCCCCAAAGTCTCAACATCTTTTTTGTAATGTGGTGACCAGAACTGGATGCTGCTGCTAGCTGGGGGGATTCTGGGAGTTGAAGTCCAGACACAGATATACAGAATATGGAATAAGAGTTGGAAGGGACATTAGAGGTCTTCTAATCCAACCCCCTGCTCAAGCAGGAGACCCCATACCATTTCAGACAAGTGGCTATCTAGTCTCTTCTTAAAAGCCTCCAGTGATGAAGCACCCATAACTTCTGGTGGCAAGCAGTTCCACGGGTTAATTGTTCTCACTGTTAGGAAGTTTCTCCTTAGTTCCAGGTTGCTTCTCTCGATGAGTTTCCATCCATTGCTTCTTGCCTGCCTTCAGGTGCTTTGGGGAATAGGTTGACCCCCCCTTCTTTGTGGCATCCCCTCAAATGCTGGAAGACTGCTATCATGTTCCCACTATCCTTCTTTTCTCTAGACTGGCCATTCCCACATCCTGCAATGGTTCTTTGTATGTTTTAGTCTCCAGGCCTTGGATCATCTTTGTTGTTCTTCTTCTGCACTTCTTCCAAAGTCTCAACATCTTTTTTGTGATGCTGTGACCAAAATTGGCTGCAGTATTCCAGGTGTGGTCTTACTAAAGTTTGATAAAGCGGTATTAACACTTTGGGTGATCTTGATTGTATGCCTCTGTTTATACAAACCAGGATTGTAGTAGCTGTTTTGGCTGCCGGCTCTTCTGAATGTGGGGCTTGCCCAGACTGGAAAAACCTGGTTAACCCTCACAAACCCCGCACACAGCCTACAGCCCTGCTGCTGTTTGGGGACAGAAGAGGACTGGACAGCACAACAACACAACGAGATGCGAGTTCAGGCAGAGGCGCAGATGGGCAGAAGTTACCTGTAGGCCGAGGAACCTCTCCAGGTGAGAGGGGGTCTCCTTCTCTGCCACCAGCAGAAGAACTTGGATGGATCCAGGAAAGATTTTCTGCAAGGAAATGGAGAAATTGTTGACTTCCCAGCTTTCCTTCCGTGGCTTCCTCTGCTTGCTGGGTCAGTGTGTGTGTGTGTGTGTGTGTGTGTGTGTGTGTGTGTGTGTGTGTGTGTGTGTGTGTGTGTGTGCATGTTTGTGTATTTCTGTGTGACTGCAGCACCTCCCAACCTGAAGCTCTTCGCTCCTCTGCCCCCTTCTATTTCTATTTCTATCTCTATCTCTATTCTATTCCATTCCATTCCGTCCCTTATTCTATTCCATTCTATTCTATTCTATTCTTATTCCTTATTCTATTCTACAATCTATTCTATTCTATATTGTATTCTATTGTATTTTATTCTATTCTATTCTATTCTATTCTATTCTATTCCATTCCATATTCTATCCCAGCGGTTCTCAACCTATGGGTCGCGACCCCATTTGGGGTCGATCGACTATTTTTCGGGGGTCGCCAAAGGCGGCGATCCGCCATTTTCTCCCCTCCGGGGGCGGCGCCGCGCATGCGCGCTGCACATGGGGGCGGCACCGTGCTTCCGGGGGCGGCACCTCGCATGCGCACCGCGCATGGGGCCCCCGCCCCCATGCACACCGGACCGCGCATGCGCATAACGTTTGTGTGGCGGGGGTCGCCATCACACAAACGATGAGAACCGCTGTTCTGTCCGATCCTATCCTATCCTATCCTATTCTACTCTACTCTATTCCATTCCATATTCTATTCTGTTAATTCCATTCTACTCTACTCTACTCTAATCCATATTCTATTCTATTCTATTCTATTCTATTCTATACTCTATTCTACTCTACTCCATTCCATATTCTATTCTATTCTACTCTACTCTACTCTATTCTATTCCATATTCTATTCTACTCTACTCTACTCCACTCCACTCCACTCCATTCCAGCTTAGCAACTGGTTCATATTTCCCTGCTGCTGTAACCGAACGGTCCCTAAACGAACAGTTATACTGCAAGTTGAGGACTTCCTGTTATCAAGAAGGAATCTTGGAACCCACCTCCCCAGGTGAGAACCCTCCCCCGCCCTCCCCACCTGCAGGCAAGCAGTGAGGATCTCCAGCTGTGGATCCTGCCCACCCATAATTACCTGGAGGGATCCCAGGGCGGTGGGGAGTGTGGGAGGGGGGGCTTCTTTCCTGGCATCCACGAGAATCACCACCCCCTGGCCGTTGGAGCGCTTCCTGAAAGGGAGAATAAAACAGAGCGATGGAGACTCTCGAATCGAGCTGGACCTCACAAAGATATCTCTTGACCCTCCCTGCTGGTGGTCCAGAAGGATCCTTACCTTTGGGGGTCATCTAGGACGGTTTCCCATCTTCCTAGATTTCCTAGTGGTCTCCCATCCTTTTACGAGCCAGGAGCAAGTTTTAGCTTTTGATATATATATATATATATATATATATATATATATATATATATATATATATATATATATATATATATATATATATATATATATATATATATATATATATATATATATATATATATATATATATATATATATATATATATATATATATATATATATATATATATATATATATATATATATATATATATATATATATTAAGATTGAGACAATGCTGCCCCCTGCTGGCCAGGAGGTGAACTAAGAGGCCGATGAGTTGGAAGGGAACTCCTGGAGGAGGCAGCAAGTGGGGGGGGGAGTTTAGAACTGGGGGAGATATTTGTGGGGTCAGGGGCAGGTTTGGGGCAACCCTTGCCATTCAGGGGGAGATTTGGGGGGCTCTATTTCAGGCACCCCCCAAGGCAAAAACACGGACAGGGGGCAGCTGGGAGGCGGCTGCATTCTGGGGTTGAGTTTCGGGGATCAGCGAAGATATTCCGAAGGTCGAGAAAATGGTCATTTGTCCAGAGCATTCATGGCCCCCTCCCCATCTTAGGGTCAGGGCTGAGTTCAGGGCAGCCCTCAACTTAAAACGGTTCATTTAGTGACCAAAGTTACGACGGCACTGAAAAAGGCGACTTATGACCGTTTTTCACACTTTTGACCGTTGCAGCCTCCCGGTGGCCAGGGACTCAGAATTCAGACGTTTGGCAACCGACTCATACTTATGACGGTTGCAGCATCCCGGGGTCAAGGGATCCCCTTTTACGACCTCACTAGGAAAGCCGGATTCGCTTAACAGCCGTGTGACTCACTTAGCAACTGCAGTTGATTCACTTAGCAACATAGCAGAGAAGGTCGTGAAAGGGGGCAAAACCCACTTAACAAACGTTTCACTTAACGACAGAAATCTGGGCTTCAAATGGGATCATAAGTTGAGGGAAGCCTGTATTTGGATCTTCATAGTGTTTAATTTATACCGTCTACAGGGGTTGTATAGTTTTATCTTTTAATATTGTAAGCCGCCCTGAATTACTCCGTGGTAAAGGGGTCGGCCAATAAAATTTAAAAACAAACAAACAAACATCTTTCCATCTCCATAAGCTACCTTTTTCCCTAAGCAGGGATTGGAGAGTCTACAGAACATGGAGAAAGGAAGGGCCTAAGCCAGGGATAGGCAACCTCGGCTCTTTTAGCACTCATGGACTTCAATTCCCAGAATTCCTGAGCCAACATGGGGGAACTATGGCCCCCTCATGACTGGTGGACTTCAACTCCCAGAATTCCAGAGTCAGCATGGCTCAGCTTAGAAACCTCTCCCTTTCCCCTCAGCATGGCTGGCTGAAGAATTCTGGGAGTTGAAGTCCACGAGTCATAAAAGAGCCAAGGTTGCCTACCCCTGCATTAGGACAACTTGCCATGGCTGAATTGCCGTGGGACAACTCACAGTGGCCAACTCACCATGGGACAACTCACTGTGGCCTAATTGCTGTGGGACAATTGACCGTGGCCAAGTTGCCATGTGACAACTCACTGTGGCCTAGTTGCTGTGGGACAACTCGCCGTGGCCTAGTTGCTGTGGGACAATTGACCATGGCCAAGTTGCTGTGGGACAACTCACCGTGGCCAACTTGCTGTGGCCAACTCACTGTGAGACAATTCACTGTGGCCAAGTTGCTGTGGGACAATTCACCATAACCAAATTGCCGCGGGACAATTGACTGTGACCAAGTTGCCGTGGGATACATCACCATGGCCAATTTAGTGTAGGGCAACTCACCATGGCCAACTTGCCATGGGACAATTTGCTGTGGGACAACTCACTGTGGCCTAGTTGCCACGGGACAACTCGCCGTGGCCAAGTTGCTGTGGGACAACTTGCCCACAGCAAGAGTTACATCAATATCAACAAAATGGTGGAACAGAATCATTAAAGAAAGGATGCAAACGGAGGGACACCATGAAATGTGAATGACCAAAATTAAACTATTTTTTAAAATTGATTTTAAATAATTAAAAGGAATTGTTAAATTGTCCTGAGGTGAGTTGTCCCATCATGGTGAGTAGGCCACCGTGAGTTCCAGAAAGAGCGGCTGCCTTGTTCTTTGCTCGTCTGAAGACGCAGCCCCACCTGGAGGGTGGAGAGTGCCCGGCGGTGTGCCTTTGGGCCATCTCATGCTCTCCCAGGACATCTCGTTGGGTGGTAGAACGAGGAAAGGGAGGTGCTTCCTTTGGGAATGAAGGTCGCCTTTACCGGGAAAAGCCGTTGGGAGGGGCAAAAGGGCTGCAGAGGGGGCGTCCCCCACTTTCATGGAGGGCCGGGAGGGGATCCCCCCTGTCTTGGCTTCCTCCCATCGTCTCGGCCTCCTTGCCTCTCGACTTCCTTACCTGGCCATGCAGCAAAGGCAGAGCAGAAGCCGCGCCAACTCTCTGACGGAGCACCCGGGGTCCTGCCAGCCTCCTCCATTTTGGGGGATTTCAACCAGGGGCCTCCCGAGCTTGTCCACGCTGCCTGAAATGCCAGAAGAAGTCATGGCAAGCTGCACGTTAGTCCAGGGCTCTCCAGACTTGGCCACTTTAAGACCTGTGGACTTCAACTCCCAGAATTCCCCAACCAGTATCACGATGCTGGTTGGGGAATTCTGGGAGTTGAAGTCCACAAGCATTAAAGGGGCCACGTTTGAAGAGCCCCTGCAATAGTGGGAAAAAAAACTGTGCACCCTAAAGATCCTTTTGAAGGGGGAATGTAGAAGAGATGAGTTTTGAGAGGTTGCTTGGTATGGAAAAATGCACCTCCTTAATTAGAACAATTGATCTGTGGGAAGAATAGAATAGAATAGAATAGAATAGAATAGAATAGAATAGAATAGAATAGAATAGAATAGAATAGAATAGAATAGAATAGAATAGAATAGAATAGAATAGAACAGAATAGAAAAGAAAATATAGAATGGAATGGAATGCAATGGAATAGAATAGAATAGAATGAAGAGAGATGGAATAGAATAGAATAGAATAGAATAGAATAGAATAGAATAGAATAGAATAGAATAGAATAGAATAGAATAGAATAGAATAGAAAATATAGAATGGAATGGAATAGAATAGAATAGAATAGAATGGAATGGAATGGAATGGAATGGAATGGAATGGAATAGAATAGAATAGAATAGAATAGAATAGAATAGAAAATATAGAATGGAATGGAATAGAATAGAATAGAATAGAATAGAATAGAATAGAATAGAATAGAAAATATAGAATGGAATGGAATGGAATGGAATGGAATAGAATAGAATAGAACAGAATAGAATTACAGAATACAATAGAACAGAATAGAATTTCAGAATACAATAGAACAGAATAGAATTACAGAATAGAATTACAGAATAGAACAGAACAGAATAGAACAGAACAGTGATTCTTAACCTTTTTGAACGAATCGCCCCCTTGAGCCAATGAGGAAGTTGTCATCGCCCCCCTCCCCCAACATAACCTCTCAATCACAACATAGGAAATAATTTTTCAATTTATGCAAACCCTTGTTTTGTTTTCTTTAAAATTGTCATCAAGACCTATCGATGCAAATAATTTATTTCCAGTCTTTTTCCCCTATCTCCCATATTCTGGCCAATGGCGTGCCACTGTATGGGCAGAGGCTGCTGCGCAACGCGCATGAAGACAAGCGATGCGTCTTCACATATGTACGGCGTTCTGTACTGAAGCTAGCTGGAGGAACATTTGAAAATACAATTCAATCCACTAATAGCGATCATCTGATGTTTTTGTAGGACAGATATACAGCGATTCACTGTACAAAAAAATCTCAAAAGTGTCCCCCAAACTTCTCGCTCCATCGCTCCCATATCGCCCTCTTTTCGTTCCTTCGCCCCCTTGAAAAATGAAATCGCCCCCTAGGGGGCCATATCGCTCAGGTTAAGAACCACTGGAATAGAATAACAGAGTTGGAAGGGACCTTAAAGATCATCTAGTCCAGTGGTTCTCCACCTGGGGGTCGGGACCCCATTTGGGGTCGAACGACCATTTCACGGGGGTCGCCAAACAAGGCTGTCCGCCATTTTTTTCACCTTTTCTTTGGCCACGCCCCTGGCACCCGGTGATGTATAAGTGGTTGGGGGTCACCACAACATGGGGAACTGTATTGTGGGGTCACGGCATTAGAAAGGTTGAGAACCACTGTTCTAGTCCAACCCTCTGTCTCCAGAAGTTGTGAATGCTCCAACGCTGGAAGTTTTTAAAGAGAGATTGGACAACCATTTGTCTGAAATGTATCAGATTTCCTGCCAGAGCAGGGGTTGGACTAGAAGACCTCCATGGTCCCTTCCAGCTTTGTTATTCTATTCATCTGTTAATTGTGCATGTCCAGCTTGCAAAGGGAGAGCTGAGTTCAAGCATCTTCTTCAGAGCTTCTTTGTTTCAAGGAGGACTGCATTGTGTCAATAACATAACACAACACACACATAAGCCTTGGGAAGAGGACTTGTATGCAATTATTTATGCATACAAGGGTGCAAGACTATACAGGTAATCTTTTGCTACCTACTTGAGTCATGAAACGTCTGCAAGAAAACATCCAAGCTCAGAGAGCATCAAGGACCACAAAGTCCTCCTCCTTCCCCTCCTCCTTCTCCCCCTCCCACTCCTCCTCCTCCTCCTCCTTTCCGCAAACCTCACTCCCTTCTAGCACTGATGATGCTACCTAGTTGGGTCATGAAACGTCTGCAAGGGATCAACCAAGCTCAGAGATCACCAAGGACCCTACAGTCTCTCTTCCTCCTCCTCCTCCTCCTTCTCCTCCTCCTCCTCCTCCTCTCTGCAAACCTCACTCCCTTCTAGCACTGATGATGCTACCTAGTTGGGTCATGAAATGTCTGCAAGGGATCAACCAAGCTCAGAGATCACCAAGGACCCTACAGTCTTCCTCCTCCTCCTCCTCCTCCTCCTCCTCCTCCTCCTCCTCCTCCCTGCAATTCCCATTCCCTTCTAGCACTGATGATGTTACCTAGTTGGGTCATGAAATGTCTGCAAGGGATCAACCAAGCTCAGAGATCACCAAGGACCCCACAGTCTCTCTCTCTCTCCCTCCTCCTCCTCCTCCTCCTCCTCTCCACAGATCCCCCCCCTCCTCCGTACAAATCTTACTCCCTTTTAGCACTGATGGGGAATTCTGGGAGTTGAAGTCCACCCATCTTCAGCTTGTCCAGGCTGAGAAACCCTGATCCCAGAGGGATTTCAAGCTAAGGATCCACTCCACCCAAATCTCTCGTGGATCAACTCTCCGGCCAGCAACAACACAACAGGAGCAGCCGTGAGATTTTGGCAGGAGAAGGTCCCTCAGACGACCCACAAGTGGTACCTGGCAGACGGGCCATCCCCGAAGATAAAAGCTGGGAGTTGAGCAGATCCCACGGGACCGACTCGGAGGGACTCGATCCCAGGACAAGAGACTCGTCAATCAGGGCATCAGTGTTAGAGGGGGTCACGCCAACAGGGTCCAGATTCAGGGGTCTCACGGGATCCCCAAAGGCTGCTTCAGTCGGACTGGAACCTGGGAGGGAAGAGGAGAGAAGCAGACCAAATTTATTCTTTTATTTTATTTTACTTCACTTCAGTTCATTTATTTTATTTTTTATTTTATTTTTATTTTATTTTTTATTTCATTTATTTTATATTTTATTTCATTTCATTTCATTCTATTTCATTTTATTTCTTTTATTATTTTATTTCATTTAAAATAAATGATTTTATTTTATTTTTCTTTTCTTTATTTTGTTTTTATTTTTTATATTTTCTTTTATTTATTTTCTTTTATTTTCTTTTATTTTTTTCTTTTATTTTTTATTTCATTTATTTTATATTTTATTTTATTATTTTATTTCATTTAAAATAAATGATTTTATTTTATTTTTCTTTTCTTTTCTTTTTATTTTTTATATTTTCTTTTATTTATTTTCTTTTCTTCTTTTCTTTTATTCTGTTATTTTATTTTTTATTTCATTTATTTTATATTTTATTTTATTATTTTATTTCATTTAAAATAAATGATTTGATTTTATTTTTATTTTATTTTGTTTTTATTTTTTATATTTTCTTTTCTTTCTTTTCTTTTCTTTTATTCTTTTCTTTTATTGTTATTTTATTTTTTTATTTCATTTCTTTTATATTTTATTTTATTATTTTATCTCATTTAAAATAAATTATTTTATTTTTCTTTTCTTTATTTTATTTTATTTTATTTTATTTCTTTTCTTATTTCATTTATTTTACATTCTATTCTATTCCATTTCTATTTCTGTTCTATTCTATTCTATTCTGTAATTCTATTCTATTCTTTGATTTGATTTACTTAATAACTGTAGGAAGAAAAGTCACCAAGTGGGGCGAAACCCACTGAACATCCGTCTGCTTAGCGACGGGAACTCTGAGTCAATTGTGGCCATTAAGTCAAGCACTCCTTGTAAAAACCAAAAATTCCTACATTTCCCCCACTGCCCCAGTTCCTCTTACCCTTCCCAGATGCTGGCTTCGCTCTGGCCACTTTCGGAGACGAGACCATCAAGGTTTTCTTCCGGGGCCCTTCTGGGTCCTTCCCAGCTTTTTCGGGACCCCCAGACCCCTCCCCAGGAGAGGCCAAGGGACGGTGGCCCTTCCGGAAGGAGAATTTACTGCTGCCCGCAGGACCTTCGGCTGGAGACTTGGCGGGTTTCGTGGCCCCCGACTTGGGGCCTTCCTCAACTTTCCGGCCCTTGTTGGAGTGCTCGAAGGGGTTCGGAGAGGCCATCTGGCCTGACCCTTCGCCCAGCCGGACCTCGGCGTCCTCTGCAGCGGACGCTGCTTGGGCCAAGTCCATTTCCTCCAGGATGGCCGCCATCAGCCCCGAGTTGATGCTGATGGGATTCTGGAGAGCCGCCATGTAGGAGTCTCGGTAGCGGCACCGCGGCTCGTGGATCTTGGGGTCCGGGCTCAGCTTCCTTCTCAAACAGGGGGTGCAAGGACCCGCCTCCAAATCTTCCTCCTTCCCACAATTCCAGGCGGCCACCTGAGGTCCGGTCTCGCCATTGGCCTGAAGAAGCCCCTTCTTCTCAGCCGCGGGAAATGCTTCGGGTTGAAGGGGATGAGGGGTTGCGGCTGGAGAAGACATCTCAACCTTGGCAGGTGCTTCTGAAAACTCCACCAGGTTGACATACTCGCCTTCCAGGTTCTCACTAATGATGTCGCACAGGCTGGGCACCACAAAGAGGGTGGTCTTCTTCCAGGAACCTTGGTCCACCTTGATGAGTCCCGGATACTTCCCTGGAGATGGTCTGGAGGCTGGGTCTCCACCGCTGTGGCCGCTCGGAGGCTCAGCGTTCAACAGGCCGAGGGTCTCCGAATGGCTGGAATCCTTCTCCATGAGATGTTCTGTTTTGGGGAGCTGAACAAACTCCGGGGTAGCTATTTTATTCCAGGGGACGGGGACAATCCCGTTGCCGGTGGCCACCAGGCAAGTGTGCAGGGTTGGCCCTTCCAGGTCCCGGTTGACGTTCTCCAACCACGCTTCGGTGAAGAGCCACGAGCACGTGGCATCAGGGATGGGGACCTTCGCAGCAGTGGTCAAGTCCCTGGAGAGACACTTCACCACCAGGCAGGCCGACTGCTCCCCACAAGGCTCAGCTTGGAGGTAAAAGTCTCCAGGGCGGAGAAGAAGCGGGTTGAGGGGGCTGAGATGGACGGTCACCTTCTCATGGAGACACAAGGGCCAGCCTTCGTGCAGGAAGACCTGGCCGGAGTAGGGAGCCTGGGGGATAGAGAAGGAGAGAGAGAGATAGGATGGACTGAGACCATTGAATTCCGTTGTCACCTGAACTGGTTTTACATTTATAACTGACTGATGAGGCACTGATGGAGTTACCTAGTGTGGTCATGAAACGTCTGCAAGAAAACAGCCAAGCTCAGAGAGCAACAAGGACCCCACAGTCCTTCCTCCTCCTCCCACTCCAGTCCCTTCTAGCACTGATGACGTTCCCTAGTTGGGTCATGAAATGTCTGCAAGAAAACAGCCCAGCTCAGAGAGCACCAGGAACCCCACATTCTTCTCCTTCTCTTCCTCTTCCTCCTCCTTCTCCTCCTCCTCTCCACAAACCCCACTCCCTTCTAGCACTGATGATGTTCCCTAGTTGGGTCATGAAACGTCTGCAAGAAAACATCCAAGCTCAGAGAGTATCAAGGACCACACAGTCCTCCTCCTCCTCCTCCTCCTCCTCCTCCTCCTCCTCCTCCTCCTCCTCCTCCTCTCCACAAACCTCACTCCCTTCTGATGGGGAATCCTGGGAGTTGAAGTCCACCTGTCTTCAAGTTGCCAAAGTGGAGAGACAACTGTCTCCGAAACTGGAAGGGCAGTCTTTATTTGTCATAGATAACTTGCAGGTGGGAGCTGCACTGAAGCCCAACATCCCAAGGCTGCCAATTGCATGTACACACACAAAGATAGATAGATAGATAGATAGATAGATAGATAGATAGATAGATAGATAGATAGATAGATAGATAGATAGATAGATAGATAGATAGATAGACAGAGAGAAAGACAGACAGACAGACAGACAGAGATAGAGAGACAAAGAGAGAGGGAATGAGCGAGAAACACACAGAGACACACACACCTACACACACACCCCAGAGCGGGAGATTTCCCATCTGTACTTACACAGGCGGCCTGGCGGATGTGCTCCAAAAGACGCTTCAGAGGGATGAGGAAGTCCAGGAGGCAGCAGAGCCCGTCTCCGTGGTACTTGGACTCCAGGACCCGGAAGAGCTGGCTCAGCACCGTGGGAGCCGTCACCTCGAAGGGAGGGAAGAGCCCCGACAAGGTGGTCTGCACAGCGGCATCCAGAGATTGGGGGTCCTGCCGTGGGGAAGGGAGGGAGGGGGGAGGAGGAGGAGGAGGAGAAGGAGGGGAGAGAAGGAAGAAAGGGAGGGAGCGAGGGAGAGAGGGAGGGAGGGAGGAAAAGGGAGACAGGGAAAGAGTGAGTGAGGGAGGGAGGGAGGGAGGGAGGGAGGGAGGGAGGAAGGAAGGAAGGAAGGAAGGAAGGAAGGAAAAGGGAGACAGGGAAAGAGGAAGGGAGGGAGGGAGGGAGGGAGGGAGGGAGGAAGGAAGGAAGGAAGGAAGGAAGGAAAGAAAGAAAGAAAGAAAGAAAGAAAGAAAATTTATCCGTCAGCTTTCTCACTCTCAGGCAACTCTGAGTGACTTACACAATCTAAAAAAAAAATCAAAGCACCAACCAAAGAGAATATTCGCTGTCCAAGGTTGAACTGTGGGGTCCTTGCTTGTATTCTTGGAAGACGTTTCTTGACCCAACTAGGGAACATCATCAGTCCTTCAAGGGAGACAGAACAAGACCAAAGCCCCCCCTCTTTCTAGCACTGATGATGTTCCCTAGTTGGGTCATGAAACGTCTTGCAAGCAAACAACCAAGCTCAGAGACCACCAAGGACCCCACAGTCCTCCTCCTCCTCCTCCCCCCAAACCTCCCTCCCTCCTTGCACTGATGATGTTACCTAACTGGGTCATGAAACATCTGCAGGAAAGCAGCCACATTCACCAAGAGCACCAACGATCCCACAAGAATTAAAACTGTGAAAACCCACAAAGCATTAAAATAAGAACACGGCAACGGGGACGAACTGCAAAAACGTCGGTGAGGTTGAAAAACAAAATCTCTCGACAGAGTAAATCTGAACCCAGAATAGCCCACAGGATGGGCCAGATCCACAAGTATCTGGATCACACCAACCCTTGACCCATGCTAGAACTCATCCCACTCCTTGGGTTGGCCCAGTAAAATTAAATTGGCGTTAATTTACTGCTCAGTGTTTATTCATTGGTTTAGGTCAGGGATAGGCAACCTTGGCGTTTTTATGACTCGTGGACTTTAACTCCCAGAATTCCTGAGCCAGCATGGGGGAACTATGGCCCCCTCATGACTCATGGACTTCAACTCCCAGGATTCCTGAGTTAGCATGGGGGAACTATGGCCCCCTCATGACTCGTGGACTTCAACTCCCAGAATTCCTGAGTTAGCATGGGGGAACTATGGCCCCCTCATGACTCGTGGACTTCAACTCCCAGAATTCCTGAGCCAGCGTGAGGGAACTATGGCCCCCTCATGACTTGTGGACTTCAACTCCCAGAATTCCTGAGCCAGCATGGCTCAGGTTGGAAACCTCTCCCTTCCTCTCAGCATGGCTGGCTCAGGAATTCTGGGAGTTGAAGTCCACGAGTCATAAGAGAGCCAAGGTTGCCTACCCCTGATTTAGGTCATTACAGAGAGTCCTCAACTTATGACTACGTTTTACGACCTTCCCTGCCACACTCCTTAAGTGAATCGATGCAGTCATTAAGTGAGTAACCCCGTCATTAAGTGAATCCAGCTTTCCCCCATTGACTTTGCTTGTCAGAAGGTCAGAAAAAGGGATCACGTGACCCCCCTGGAACACTGCGACCATCATAAGTACAAGCCAGTTGCCAACCGTCCGGGTTTTGACCACGTCACCCCAGGAATGCAGCAACGGTCGTAAATGTGAAAAAAGATCATAACTCCTTTTTTTCCATGATGTTGTAACTTGAAACAGATAATAATTTATTTATTTATTTATTTATGAGACTTATATACCGCTTAATAATAATAATCATAATATAATAATAATAATAGCAGCAGCTGACTGCGATGATCCATAATAATAATAATAATAATAATAATAATAATAATAATAATAGCAGCAGCAACAATGGTGCATTGGAAGATCTGCAAGAAATATCATTTGCCTGCAAGCAAGAACTGGTGAGATCATAAAATAGAGAAAGTCATAGAAAATAAAAAGTTAAACTGCTCTGGGACTTCAGAATTCAAACAGACAAGCACCTGCAACATAACACGCTGGACTAAACAATTGTCTATAAGAAAGACAAAAAAGTTTGGATAGTGGAGTGCCTGGAGACAGCAGAATAGACGAGACAGAAGATAACAAAATACAAAGACATAGAAATAGAAAGACTGTGGCAAAAACAAGCAAGGGTAGTACCAATAGTAATAGGTGCCTTGGGTGCAATCCCAAAACAACTGAAGCAACTCTTGAACACCATTGGCATTGACAAATTTGCCGTTAGTCAATTGCAAAAGGCGGCCTTACTAGGAACTGCTTCCATCCTGCGACGATACCTGTAATACCATCAAACATCCACATCTGCCTATCCCAGGTCCTGGGTAAGGACTCGATAGGTAGACAAAATGCCAAATCCAGTCTGAACATCTGGCTGACTGTGCAATGATCGATAATAATAATAATAATAATATCTGAAGAACAATGATGAAGATGCACTGAAATTAGTATATCAGGAAGGCTTACTAACTACTGGAGAGACCAAACTGGCCTACAAGAAAGACCAAATGAAGAACAGAATAGAGGCATGGGAAGACAAAGCACTACGTGGCCAATACATTAAAAAAATAGCTGGGAAAGCAGATAATAACAAGACCTGGCAACGGCTAAGAGCAGGAAAATTGAAGAAAGAGACCGAGGGACTAATTCTGGCTGCACAAGACCAAGCCTTAAGGACAAATGCATACAAAGTCAAAATTGAGAAGACAGCAACAGACAGTAAGTGCCGCCTATGCAAAGAAGCTGAAGAAACAGTGGACCACTTGGTAAGCTGTTGCAAGAAGATTGCACAAACTGATTACAAGCAGCGGCATGACAAAGTAGCAACAATGGTGCATTGGAAGATCTGCAAAAAATATCATTTGCCTGTAAGCAAAAACTGGTGGGATCATAAAATAGAGAAAGTCATAGAAAATGATCAAATTAAACTGCTCTGGGACTTCAGAATTCAAACAGACAAGCACCTGCAACATAACACCCCAGACTTAACAATTGTCGATAAGAAAGACAAAAAAGTCTGGATAGTGGACGTGACAGTGCCTGGAGACAGCAGAATAGAAGAGAAAGAACTGGAGAAGATAACAAAATACAAAGACCTACAAATAGAAATAGAAAGACTGTGGCAAAAGCAAGCAAGTGTAGTACCAATAGTAATAGGCTCCTTGGGTGCAATCCCAAAACAACTGGAGCACCACTTGAACACAACTGGCATTGACAAATTCGCTATTAGTCAATTGCAAAAGGCGGCCTTATTAGGAACTGCTTCCATCCTGCGACGATATCTGTGATACCATCAAACATCCACATCTGCCTATCTCAGGTCCTGGGTAATGACTCGATAGGTAGACAAAATGCCAAATCCAGTCTGAACATCTGGCTGACTGTGCGATGATCGATAATAATAATAATAATAGAGTTGGAAGGGACCTTGGAGGTCATCTAGTCCAACCCCCTGCTCAGGCAGGAAACCCTATACCATTTCGGTCACTAAATGAACTGTTGTAGATGTGTTTGTAACCTGGTATATTTGCCCAGAGTTGCTAATAATGAGATGGGCACATGTGCCTTTAATCAATGAATTAAATTAAATTAAATGAAACAAAAGATCAGATAGTCAAATCACCGGGAATTCTGTTGTGTTGGAGGTTTGGGCCACATTTTTGCCTCACCTAACGTTGTGTCAAATGAACAGTTGCGGATGGGTGTGCCAGCCAAACTTTTAACGCAATTTTGTTTCTGGAATTGAACTTTATACCCTCACACCCTCACACCCTCAACAAATACAACTTCAATTGCCGATAAGAACCGAAAAGTACAAAATCGATGAGTAACAGCCCTGGGCACCAATTAAATCAAACTGCCTAACATTAAGATCTCCACCCTGACGGCCTTGTAAAAGGTCCTCAGGGATAGGGGACAAGGAGGCCCCCAGGAAGTGGGGCGCTACCTGGCGCCCCCCCAAAAGAAGCATTGAATGCAGCCCCCACCCCCAATGCGCCCTAGTATTTTCTAAGGCAATCTTTGCCAAATCTAGCAACTTGAAGACAAGTGGACTTCAACTCCCAGAATTCCCCAGCCAGGCCAGCGTTTTTTCTCAGCCTTTGGGACTTGAAGGTGGGTGGACTTCAACTCCCAGAATTCCCCAGCCAGGCCAGCGTTTCTCAGCCTTTGGGACATGAAGACGGGTGGACTTCAACTCCCAGAATTCCCCAGCCAGCAAGCCACGTGATCTTGAATCCCGGTGGAAGGAGTGTGTGGTTGGGAGACCCCCTTCTCACTTTATATCCGAGGTGGAGACTTTGTGCTTCAACAGATTTCATGGGAAGGAAAGAGCAGAAGCTGGCAAGGTTGCCCTACCAGTTTTTCTATTTCTGCCCCCCCCCTTTTGTCCCCATGGTTGCGGCTGACACCCCCCTCCTTACTGAGGGCAACGCCTTCATTTCCAATAGGGAGGAACTTTCTCCCCAGAGAAAAAGTCAGAAAGGACCATTCTGGGTGGGGGGGGGGAAACTTATTTATGTGTTTCTCTATCCAACCTTTTAACCACCCATCTCCCAATGTGGGAGGGGCTCTGGGCAGCATACAACTTAACAGATAACAATAAAAGATGAAAAACTGAGTAACTGAAGATGAATTTAAGTAGCTTAAGACAGCCCTTTGTCTGAAATGGTGTAGGGTTTCCTGTCTGAGCAGGGGGTTGGACTAGATGACCTCCAAGGTCCCTTCCAACTTTATTATTATTATATTATTATTATTATTATTATTAATAATAATAATAAGATTTAAAAATGTAAATCAACATTGTAATCCTTGACTTAACAACAGTCCATTTAGTGACGGTTCCAAGTGACAACAGCACTGGGAAAAAAAGTGTCTTAGGACCATTTTTTCACACTTAAGACCGTTGTGGCATCCCCCGTGGTCACGTGATCTAAATTCAGATGCTTGGCAACTGACTTGTATTTATGACTGCTGCAGCATCGTGGGTTCACGTTATTATAATAATAATAACAACAGCAACAACAACGATAATGATAATGATGACGACAACAACAACAATAATAATGTTGGAAGCGACCTTGGAGGTCATCTAGTCCAACCCCCTGCTCAGGCAGGAAATCCTACTATTCCGGACAAGTGAATGAATACTCCATTCAGAACTTCTGGTGGCAAGTCGTCCCGCTGGTTAATTGTTCTCACTGTCAGGAAGTTTCTCCTTAGTTCCAGGCTGCTTCCCTTTTGCAACCTTCGGACAAGCAAAGCCAGATTCACTTAACAACCGGGTTATTAAACAAATTGCAATGATTCTCTTAACAACTGTGACAAGAAAAGTCCTAAAATGGGGCAAATGCTTCACTTAGCAACAGACACATTGGGCTCAGTTGAGGTCCTAAGTCGAGGACTCCCTGAATTTCATAGCCAAACACATGCTGCCCTCCCTTTCATTTCCTGCTGGCTGGGGAATTCTGGGAGTTGAAGTCCACGCACCACAAAGTCGCTGGGATTGAGGAACTCTGTTCCAGGGGTCTTCAAACGTGGCCCTTTTATGACTTGTGGACTTCAGTTCCCAGAATTCCTCAGCCAGAATTCTGGGAGTTGAAGTCCACAAGTCATCAAACGGTCCTAGTTCCCTCACGCTGGCTGAGGAATTCTGGGAATTGAAGTCTACCAGTCATCAAAGGGTCCTAGTTCCCTCACGCTGGCTGAGGAATTCTGGGAATTGAAGTCCACAAGTCATAAAAGGGTCCTAATTCCCTCACGCTGGCTGAGGAATTCTGAGAGTTGAAATCCACGTCATAAAAAGGGCTAAGTTTGACAACTCCTGGTCTGCTCTAATGTATTTTGTTTCCTCCTTTTCCAGTTTATTTTATATTTTCCCCTGTAAGGGGATGGTGCTTGTTTTTGTCTCAGGTGCCCTCACTCCAGGAAAGCTGAGAGATTTGTGGGAAGGTGGGGCTCACTTTGCAAAACCTGGAACTGACAAACCACACGGGAGAATGGGGCAATTTCCATGGCCGCAAAGATGGGTGAATCAGATCTCAGTCTGTCCAGAGGTGAAAACATAGGAACTGAGTCCTGATTTGCATGTTTTCTCTCAAGGAAAAGGGACTAGGAGCACTGTGGCCGGGTCAAAATAGTCAATCCACCGGGTCAAAATAGCCTATTGATTGGGCAATCAAAGGCTCATCCCACCCTATAAGCACTAATCTATAAATAAGGGAGTAAACCCCACACTCTTCTAGCACTAATGATGTTCCCTAGTTGGGTCATGAAACATCTGCAAGAAAACCACCCAGCTCAGAGAGCATCCAGGATCCCACAGTCCTCCTCCTCCTCCTCCTCCCTGCAATTCCCATTCCCTTCTAACACTGATGATGTTACCTAGTTGGGTCATGAAATGTCTGCAAGAAAACCACCAAGCTCAGAGAGCATCAAGGACCCCACAGTCCTTCTCCTCCTCCTCCTCCTCCTCCTCCTTCTTCTCTCCATAAACCCCACTTCCTTCTAGCCCTGATGACGTTACCTACTTGGTCATGAAATGTCTGCAAGAAAACCACCAAGCTGAGAGAGCACCAAGGACCCCACAGTCCTTCTCCTCCTCCTCCTCCTCCTCCTCCTCCTTCTTCTCTCCATAAACCCACTTCCTTCTAGCCCTGATGACGTTACCTACTTGGTCATGAAATGTCTGCAAGAAAACAGTCAAGCTCAGAGAGCACCAAGGACGCCACACTCCTCCTCCTCCTCCTCCTCCTCCTCCTCTCTGCAAATTCTCCTCCCTTCTAGCACTGATGATGTTACCTAGATGGGTCATGAAACGTCTGCAAGAAAACAACCAAGCTCAGAGAGCACCAAGGGCCCCACAGTCTATCTTTCCTTCCTTCCTTCCTTCCTTCCTTCCTTCCTTCCTTCCTTCCTTCCTTCCTTCCTTCCTTCCTTCCTTCTCCTCCTCCTCCCTTCTACCACTGATGATGTTCTCTAGTTGGGTCATGAAACGTCTGCAAGAAAACAGCCAAGCTCAGAGAGCACCAAGGACCCCACACTCTTTCCTTCCTTCCTTCCTTCCTTCCTTCCTTCCTTCCTTCCTTCCTTCCTTCCTTCCTTCCTTCCTTCCTTCCTTCCTTCCTCCCTCCTCCTCCTCCCTTCTAGCACAGATGATATTGCCTAGTTGGGTCATGAAACGTCTGCAAGGAAACCACCCAGCTCAGAGAGCACCCAGGACCCCCCAGTCTTCCTCCTCCTCCTCCTCCTCTTCCTCCTCCTCTCTGCACACCCGCCCTTCCTTCTAGCACTGATGATGTTCCCTAGTTGGGTCATGAAACGTCTGCAAGGAAACCACCCAGCCCAGAGAGCACCTCACAGTCCTCCTTCCTCCTCCTCCTCTTCCTCCTCTCCAGAAACCCCCCTCCGTTCTAGCACTGATGATAGAACCTCATTTGGCTCATGAAAACCTGCCAGAAAAAGAACCAAGCTGACAAGAGCCCCCAGGACCCCTCATTTCAATCTTGAGGCACAAATTTTGTCATTCATCAGAGACTCGGTCAGCCTGCTGTCCACCCTGCACCTGTCCACTGCCTTTTCCCCAATGCTCATCTGGGGTTATGTGGGCCTCCTTCCTCTCTGTTTGCATTTACTATCTTTTGAAAAAGGAGCAGGGCAGCTGGAAAAACACAGCTGGCTTTGGAAAGCCTGAGTTGCTGGTTCTGCTGGGCTCTCAGCCTCTGCAGGAAACACATTCGTTTCATAAAGCCAATTTTAGAACCTAAACACAGGGTCATAGGGCTGGGTGGAGCCTTGGAGGTCATCTAGTCCAACCCCCTGCTCAAGGCAAGAGACCCCATACCTTCCAGATAAGGGACTATCCAGTCTCTTAAAAACCTCCAGCGACAAAACATCCCAATTCTGGAGGGACACTGGTTAACTGTCCTCCCTGTTAGGAAGTTTCTCCTTAGTTCCAGGTTGCTTCTCTCCTTGATGAGTTTCCACCCATTGCTTCTTGTCCTGCCTTCAGGGGCTTTGGAGAATAGGTTGACCCCCTCTTCTTTGGGGTAGCCCCTCAAATACTTGAAGACTGTTATCATGTCATCCCTTGTCCTTCGCTTCATTAAACTAACAGAAGAGAATAACAGCTGGAAGGGATCTTGGAGATCTTCTAGTTCGACCCCAAGCTCAAACAGGAAACCCTATACCACTTCAGACAAGTGATTGTCCAGTCTCTTCTTAAAAGCCTCCAGTGATGGAGCGGCCATAATTTCTGGTGGCAAACTGTTCCACTGGTTAATTGTTCCCCATTATCAGGAAGTTTCTCCTTAGTTCTAGGTTGCTTCTCTCCCTGATTTAGTTTCCATCCGTTGCTTCTTGTCCTGCCTTCAGGCGCTTTGGAGAATAGCTTGACTCCCTCTTCTTTGGGGCAGCCCCTGAGAGATTGGAACGCTGCTATCATGCCCCCCTCGTCCTTCTCTTCATTAAATTAGACGTACTCAATTCCTGCCCCCACGACTTCTGGTGCAAGTTGTTCCACTGATTAATTGTTCTCACTGTCAGGAAGTTTCTCCTTAGTTCTAGGTTGCTTCTCTCCTTGGTTAGCTTTCATCCGTTGCTTCTCGTCCGGCCTTCAGGCGCTTTGGAGAATAGCTTGACTCCCTCTTCTTTGGGGCAGCCCCTGAGATACTGGAACACTGCTATCAAGTCCCTCCCAATCCTTCTCTTCGATAGCACGATTTACTCCAGGGTAAGGGGCAGGCTAGATTCCCAGCAGCTGCAACTCCTTCCCATCTGCAACCATGAACCCCAAGACCATTGCAGTAAATCTGTGGGTAAAACAAGCCTGGCTGGCATGAAGACGCAGGGAAAGCCATGCAGAATAAGTGGCAATTATGAGGCACAAGCGAGCTGCGTCCTCCAACGGGCATTGCAAGAGAGCGGGCATGCCGCAGCAAGTAGCTGGGGGCGGTTTCACCTGGAAGCAGCCCACACAGGTGGCCAGGTGACCTCAGAGTTGGCAAGGCGCCCTGCCCAGGTAAATGCAAACAGGGACAGGTACAGCCACGCCACGAGGCCTGTGTGCAGAGGAGCTGGGAAGTCTGTGCTGATCTCACCAAGGAGAGTTTCCGGATGCATAAGGATTCAGGCAACTCAGGGACAACACCTTGTTTAGAGACCGTGCAAAGTTACAACGGCGTTGGAAAAAAGTGGTTTGCGACCATCTTTCAGGCTAACGACCATTGCAGCCTCCCCCGTGGTCAGGTGATCAGGATTCGGATGCCTGGCCACTGGTTCATAAAGTGGTTCATATTTACGACGCTTGCAGTGGCCTGGCGTCATGTGATCATCCCTTTTTCTGACCTTCTGACCAGCAAAGTCAGAATGGAGAAGCCAGGTTCACTTACAACCATCTTATTTACCTAACAACAAGAGTGATTCGCTTAACAACAGTGGCAAGAAAGGTTGTAAAGGGGGGTAAAGCTCACTTCACAAGGGAATGGGGATTGCAGGGAGGAGGAGGAGGAGGAGGAGGAAGAGGAGGAGGACTGTGGGGTCCTTGATGCTCTCTGAGCTTTGTTGTTTTCTTGAAGACGTTTCATGACCCAACTAAGTAACATCATCAGTGCTAGAAGGGAGTGGGGTTTGTGGAGAGGAAAGGGAGGAGGAGGAGGAGGAGGAGAACAGTGGGGCTGGGTTGTTTTCTTGAAGACCTTTCATGACCCAACTAGGGAACATTGTCAATGCTAGAATGGGACAGGGTTTTATGGAGAGGAGAGGAAGGAGGAGGAGAAGGAGGTGGTGATAGTGGTGGTGGAGGAGGAGGTGGTGGTAGTGGTGGTGGTGGAGGAGGAAAAGACTGTGGGGTCTTTGGTGCTCTCTGAGCTTTGTTGTTTTCTTGAAGACGTTTCATGACCCAGCTAAGTAACATCATCAGTGCTAGAAGGGAGTGGGGTTTGTGGAGAGGAAAGAGGAGGAGGAGGAGGAGGAGGAGGAGGAGGAGGAGGAAGAGCAGAGCTAAATTGGGGGGTGTGGGGTGCTTGGTGCTCTCTGAGCTTTGTTGTTTTCTTGCAGACTTTTCATGACCCAGCAAGGGAATGGCATCTGTGCGCTAAAGAGTAAACTCTCTTTCTGGTCTGAAAAAGCTTTTAGCTTTTTTTGAGCCTGGCCGGTCCAAGAGACCCAGGCCTTTTGTCCGGCTGGTCTCAACCTTGACCTATAGCAGACGCTACTCTGCAGGCAGAAGGTCACCTTCTGAATTTAGCTCTGCCTAGCCAGGGGGGGGGGCTGGCCAGAGCATTCCAGGCCCGTGTGAAGGGAGGTGGAGGACAGACTCCCACCCCCCCTCCCAGCAGGTGCCAGCCTGGTGCCAAGATGCCAAGGTCACCCCCGGCCCCCAACAAAGCTGGGGGCTGCGAACTATATGCCAGCCGTGTGACTTTTAATCCTGGGCAGATGATACTCCTGGAAGCTATTTTTAAAAACTTTTGTAAAGGCTTAGACTCTTTGGAGGAGTTGTTTACACATAGCCCAAAGTAAGAGCATCTGCCAAGAGGAGGAGGAGGAGGAGGAGGAGGAAGAGGAGACTCCCAAATTTTTCCCAGCATTGATTACGGAAGGCAAACGAGAGGTCTAGAGACAGAACAGGAACTGCAATCAGAAACCTGGTTAAAGGTCAAAGAGAAACTGGGTTGGTGCAACACCCTGAATCTTTCATGGTGGCCTTGCACCTGACCTTGATCCTCAGGTTTGTTGAACCCAGCCTGTAAGAAGAGCTGTCAAGAAAAGCCCACCTCCCAGGGCCCAGGAATGGGGGGGGGGAGTGGGGGAGGACAGACTGGCTGGAATCGTGGAAATGGATGTTTAAGCCTCTCCAGAGTCACTGATAGGAGAAATCTCTGTTTTCTTCCAGGATTTGTTTCTTCTCTGAGGTTGGAGAAGAAGGTAGGATTAGCACAGCCTGTTTGGTCTATAATAATAATAATAATAATAATAATAATAATAATAATAATAATAATAATAATAATAATAATAACAACAACAACAACAACAACAATAATAATAATAATAATAATAATAATAATAAAAACTGGTGGGATCATAAAATAGAGAAAGTCATAGAAAATGATAAAATTAAACTGCTCTGGGACTTCAGAATTCAAACAGACAAGCACCTGCAACATAACACCCCAGACTTAACAATTGTCGATAAGAAAGACAAAAAAGTCTGGATAGTGGACGTGGCAGTGCCTGGAGATAGCAGAATAGAAGAGAAAGAACTGGAGAAGATGACAAAATACAAAGACCTACAAATAGAAATAGAAAGACTGTGGCAAAAGCAAGCAAGGGTAGTACCAATAGTCATAGGTGCCTTGGGTGCAATCCCAAAACAACTGGAGCACCACTTGAACACCATTGGCATTGACAAATTTGTTATTAGTCAATTGCAAAAGGCGGCCTTATTAGGAACTGCTTCCATCCTGCGACGATACCTGTAATACCATCAAACATCCACATCTGCCTATCCCAGGTCCTGGGTAAGGACTCGATAGGTAGACAAAACGCCAAATCCAGTCTGAACATCTGGCTGACTGTGCGATGATCCACCATAATAATAATAATAATAATAATAATAATAATAATAATAATAATAATAATAATTGTCCTGCCTTACTCATGAAAATCAACTTTGGGCCAATCCCCAGGAGACGGTGAGTTCTAGTTCCGCCTTAGGAATGAAAGCCAGTTGGGTGACTTTGGGCCACTCACCAGGAGACTGTGAGTTCTAGTGTCATCTTAGGCACAAAAGCCAGCTAGGTACTTTGGGCCAGTCCCACTCCCTCAGTCTACCTCACAGGGTTGTCGTAGTGGGGAAAAAAGTAGGAAGGCGCTTCAGGCATGTCTGCCGCCTTGAGTTACTTCTATACCAGGGGTCCTCAACCTTGGCTCTTTTATGACTCGTGGACTTCAACTCCCAGAATTCCTGAGCCAGCATGGGGAACTATGGCCCCCTCATGACTCGTGGACTTCAACTCCCAGAATTCCTCAGCCAGCATGGGGGAACTATGGCCCCCTTTATGACTGGTGCACTTCAACTCCCAGAATTCCTGAGCCAGCACGGGGGAACTATGGCCCCCTCATGACTGGTGGACTTCAACTCCCAGAATTCCTGAGCCAGCATGGGGGAACTATGGCTCCTTCATGACTCGTGGACTTCAACTCCCAGAATTCCTGAGCCAGTAGGGGGGAACTATGGCCCCCTCATGACTCGTGGACTTCAACTCCCAGAATTCCTGAGCCAGCATGGGGGAACTATGGCCCCCTCATGACTGGTGGACTTCAACTCCCAGAATTCCTGAGCCAGCATGGGGGAACTATGGCTCCTTCATGACTCGTGAACTTCAACTCCCAGAATTCCTGAGCCAGCATGGGGGAACTACGGCCCCCTCATAACTGGTGGACTTCAACTCCCAGAATTCCTGAGCCAGCATGAGGGAACTATGGCCCCGTCATGACTGGTGGACTTCAACTCCCAGAATTCCTGAGCCAGCATGGGGAAACTATGGCCCCCTCATGATTCGTGGACTTCAACTCCCAGAATTCCTGAGCCAGCATGGGGGAACTATGGCCCCCTCATGACTGGTGGACTTCAACTCCCAGAATTCCTGAGCCAGCATGAGGGAACTATGGCCCCGTCATGACTGGTGGACTTCAACTCCCAGAATTCCTGAGCCAGCATGGGGGAACTTTGGCCCCTTTCCAAGCGTGGCTCAGCTTGGAAACCTCCCTTTCCCCTCAGCATGGCTGGCTCAGGAATTCTAGGAGTTGGAGTCCACCAGTCATAAAAGAGCCAAGGTTGCCTACCCCTGCCCAAATGCCTGAATTTTGATAATGTGACCGTGAGGAAAAAATATTTAAATATTTAAACCAGGGGTCTTCAAACTTGGCCCTCTTATGACTGGTGGACCTCAACTCCCAGAATTCCTGAGCCAGCATGGCTCAGCATGGAAACCTCTCCCTTTCCCCTCAGCATGGCTGGCTCAGGAATTCTGGGAGTTGAAGTCCACCAGTCATAAAAGGGCCAAGGTTGCCTACCCCTGTTCTAAACAGTCAGAAACCCTGGATAAAAATCAAATAAATGGTGGACCCCTCCCTTACACTCCTGCTATACCGCCCTTCCAGCAAGCCCCCCCCCCCAAAGCAGACAAAGCCAAATCAAGCCACCATCCACTTAACTCCCCCCCCCCCCGTGTGAATCCACCACTGCTCCCCTCCCCTTGCAGAAAAGCACATCTAAAACCAAATTTTTCTGGCAACCCATCTGAGCTGAAGATTGAAACTGCTGAGTCTTCTCCTTGTCCCTTCCTCCCTTCCCTTCCTTCCCCCTCCCCCCCCCCTTTTTTTAATGAAAAGACCCTTGCCTGGAATGGGTCACCTCCAACAATACAAGCCAGCCCAGCTGCAGCCCCTCTTCCAGTTTGGAAGACCGAGGACCCCCACCCACCCCGGAAAAAGCAGCCTGTGTCTTGTCTCCTGGGCCCCCACCCCTCCTGCCCATCTCTTGGCTGACATGAAAAATGCCGGGGGGGGGGGCAAGAGGGAGAACAAGCCCCCTCGGGCCCACCCTCAGCCGGGACCACCCCCGCGTTCTCCGCAAAACAGGAACCCTTCCCAGATGCAAGACTTTTGGCAGGAATCCGAAAAAAGGAGCCGGAGACAGAGAAAGGAACAACAATGAATTATGGGCGAGAAGGCAGCCCAGAGCCAGTGGGGGAAACACACTGTCTGTCTGGGAACGAGTATAAACAAGCAGTCAAGTTCCTACCCTCATGAACTCTCCTCCAGCTTCTTTTGGGGGGGGGAGGGATTCCTGAGTGGACCTTTGTGCTGGAATTTCAGCCTTCCTGACAAGTTCTTTTGCCCTTTTGAAACTGCATTGGAAAAGCACACATATAGAAGATAGAACGATAGCGTCGGAAGGGACCCTGGAGGTCATCTAGTCCAACCCGTTGGCCGAGCAGGCAGTCCTTGAATTACAACAGCTCATTCAGGGAACGTTCGAAGTTATGACCTTTTTTCCCCCCACACTTACGACTTTTGCAGCCTCCCCCCCCCTGGTTCCATGATCAAAATTCAGAAGCTTGGCCACTGACTCGTATTTATGACGGTTGTCCTGCGGGTCACGTGATCCCCTTTGTTGACCTTCTCACAAGCGAAGTCAAGGGGGAAGCCAGGTTTAATTAACCACACTCGTTACTAACTTAATAACTGCGGGGCTTCACTTAACCTCTGTGGCAAGGAAGGTCGTAAAATGGGGCAAAACCCCACTTAACAACTTCTCACTTAGCTAGAGAAAATTGGGGCTCAATTGTGGTCCTAAGTCAAGGACTACCTGTACTATTTCAGACAGGTGACTGTCCAGTCTCTTCTTAAAAACCTCCAGTGTTGGAGCATTCACCGCTTCTTGAGGCAGGTTGTTCCACTGGTTAATTGTCCTCACTGTCAGGAAGTTTCTCCTTAGTTCCAGGTTGCTTCTCTCTTTGGTTAGTTTCCACCTGTTGCTTCTTGTCCTGCCTTCAGGCGCCTTGGAGAATAGCTTGACTCCCTCTTCTTTGGGGCAGCCCCTGAGACACTGGAACACTGCTATCATGTCCCCCCTGGTCCTTCTCTTCATTAAACTAGACATACCCAATTCCAGCAACCGTTCCTTCTATGTTTTAGCCTCCAGTCCCCTGATCATCTTTGTTGCTCTTCTCTGTACTCTTTCTAGAGTCTCAACATCTTTTTTCTATAATGCTGAACAAAACTAATCAAGGAGAGAAGCAACATACAACTAAGGAAAAAATTCCTGATAGTGAGAACAATTAACCAGCGGAACTACTTGCCTCCAGAAGTTGTGGCTGCTCCATCACTGGAGGATTTCAAGACGTGATTAGACAGCCATTTATTTGAAATGGTATAGGGCAGGGGTAGGCAACCTTGGCTCTTTTATGACTGGTGGACTTCAACTCCCAGAATTCCTGAGCCAGCAGGGGGGGAACTATGGCCCCCTCATGACTGGTGGACTTCAACTCCCAGAATTCCTGAGCCAGCCTGGCTCAGCTTGGAAACCTCTCCCTTTCCCCTCAGCATGGCTGGCTCAGGAATTCTGGGAGTTGAAGTCCACGAGTCATAAAAGGGGCCATAGTTTCCCCATGCTGGCTCAGGAATTCTGGGAGTTGAAGTCCACAAGTCATCAAAGAGCCAAGGTTGCCTACCCCTGGTGTAGGGTCTCCTGCTTGAGCAGGGGATTGAAGACCCCCAAGGTCCCTTCCTTCTGTTATAAATTCTGTTATAGAACTGGACACAGGATTCCATGGAATGATACCCTTGGCTTGAGCAGGGGGTGGGCTAGATGACCTCCAAGGTCCCTTCCAGCTCTATTATGATTGGTTAATTGAATGCTGTAGATCAGAGGCCCCCAACCTTTTGGGCACCAGGGACCGGTTCCGTGGAGAAAGGTTTTTCCGTGGACCGGAGGGGGTGCGGTTTCATGTTCTGCCTGCATCCCACAGATAGGGCTTTGCTCGTTGTGCGGACCGGTTGCTGGCATGCCGCGGCCCAGTACTGGTCCACGAACCAGGAGGGGGGGGGATGGAGGTTGGGCACCCCTGCTGTTGATCTCCCATCTAGCTTTTTTTGTAAATCTTTCTGAATTTCTCCCATTTTAGAACAGGAATAAGAGATGGAGGCTTCCAGCTGGCAAAGGTAACAGGTTTTTTTTTTTAAGGGCTTTGCACCAGGATTATGACGTGGGCTGGCCTCCACGGGCCACGGCTTCCCCTCTCCTGTGGCCACCCGTGTCCCAAGTCACCTGCCTCCCGACCAATGCCAAGCCTCATAGAATCGTAGAATCACAGAGTTGGAAGGGACCTCGGAGGTCATCTAGTCCAACCCCCTGCTCCAGCGGGAGACCCTTATAGAAGCATAGAATGACAGAGCTGGAAGGGACTTTGGAGGTCATCTAGACCAACCCCCTGCTCAAGCGGGAGACCCTTACAGAAGCTTATAACAGGATAATTGGAAGAGACCTCAGAGATCATCTAGTCCAACCCCCTGCTCAAGCAGGAGACCCTTACAGAATCAGAAAATGACAGAGCTGGCAGGGACCTCAGAGGTCATCTAGTCCAACCCCCTGCTCAAGCGGAAGACCCTTACAGAAGCGTATAATTGGAAGGGACCCCGGAGGTCATCTAGTCCAACCCCCTGCTCAAGCGGCAGACCCTTACCAAATCAGAGAACGACAGAGCTGGAAGGGACTTTGGAGGTCATCTAGTCCAACCCCCTGCTCAAGCAGCAGACCCTTACAGAATCATAGAGTGACAGAGCTGGTAGGGGCCTTGGAGGTCATCTAGTCCAACCCCCTGCTCAAGCGGGAGACCCTAACAGAAGCATATAACAAGAGAATTGGAAGGGACCTCGGAGGTCATCTAATCCAACCCTCTGCTCAAGCAGGAGACCCTTACAGAATCAGAGAACGACAGAGCTGGAAGAGACCCCGGAGGTCATCTAGTCCAACCCCCTGCTCAAGCGGCAGACCCTTACAGAATCAGAGAACAGAGTCGGAAGGGACCTCAGAGGTCATCTAGTCCAACCCCCTGCTCAAGCAGCAGACCCTTACAGAATCATAGAGTGACAGAGCTGGTAGGGGCCTTGGAGGTCATCTAGTCCAACCCCCTGCTCAAGTGGGAGACCCTAACAGAAGCATATAACAAGAGAATTGGAAGGGACCTCGGAGGTCATCTAATCCAACCCCCTGCTCAAGCGGGAGACCCTTACAGAATCATAGAGCGACAGAGTCAGAAGGGACCTCAGAGGTCATCTAGTCCAACCCCCTGCTCAAGCGGCAGACCCTTACAGAATCAGAGTCAGAAGGGACCTCAGAGGTCATCTAGTCCTCCTTCCCTGCATCTCTGCCAGGGTAACCCTCCCTGAGCCTCCCTTCGCACCGAGTGAGCTGGGGCTCTCCCCACAGCCCCCCCCCCCGATCTCCAGCCAGCCCTCCAGAGGATGCCAAAGCAGCCCAAAGCCCCTCTCGGTGCCCCCCTCCCCAGGGCCAAAGGCGCATGACTGCGCACGCCAACGAGTCTCTCTCTTCCCTCTGCTTTCTGGACCAGGCTGAGAACATCCTTTTTCCAAGCGGCAGAGCTTTGCAGCCAAGCCACAGGATGCCTTTTCCAAACAGCTGCGAATAATCTTGACCTCCCCGGTGCCAAAGTTTTGTTCCTGCTGCTGGAGACGAGCAGAGGAGAATTTTTTTATTTTTTTATTTTTTTCTTGCGTGAGAAAGAAGCTTCTTTCCTCCCTGCAGAGCCAAGAGAAGGAGGAGGAGGAGGAGACAGGAGGAATTGCTAGAAAGTTGGGGCTCTGGCAGGCAGCCAGGCAGATTTTGCACCCCTAGTCTTGGGCCCGAGCCCTCTGTCCTGCCAGAGCAGGGCAAAATGTCTGGAAAAATCTACCCCCCCCCCATTTTTTGCCCTTCTTTTAGCCAAACAGAACAGCCACGGGCAAGGGACACCTAGAGATCGCCAAGTCAAACAGTGGGGGTTTTTTTGCTCCACTGCTAAGCTCATACAACCTACAATCGCCAAGGTTTTGAGGCTCCTAAAACTGCCATGGTTTTGACCTGGGACAGGCTACACAACCTACAAGAGTCAAGGTTTTGAGGGACCTACAACGGCCAAAGAATGGAGGCCTTTGAACTCTGGTGCTGGAGAAGACTCCTGCGAGTCCCCTGGACTGCAAGGCGATCCAACCGGTCAGTCCTGGAGGAGATCAACCCCGACTGCTCTTTAGAAGGCCGGATCCTGAAGTTGAAACTCAAGTCCTTTGGCCACCTAAGGAGAAAGAAGGACTCCCTGGAGAAGAGCCTGATGCTGGGAAAGATGGAGGGCAAAAGAAGAAGGGGACGACAGAGAAGGAGGGGGCTGGATGGAGTCCTTGAAGCAGGAGGCGTGACCTTCAATGGACTCCAGAAGATGTTAGAGGACAGGGAGGCCTGAAGGAACATGGTCCAGGGGGTCACGATGGGTCGGATACGACTTCGTAACTAACACTAACAACAGCTAAGAGAGTCCTGCAACAACTAGGGTTTTGAGGGTCCTACAACGGCTACAATTTTGAGGGTCTTACAACAGCCAAGGTTTTGACTCGGGACAGGCTACACAACCTACAACAGCCAAGGTTTTGACTTGGGACAGGCTACACAACCTACAACAGTCAAGGTTTTGACTCGGGACAAAGCTACACAACCTACAACAGCCAAGGTTTTGACTTGGGACAAAGCTACACAACCTACAACAGCCAAGGTTTTGACTCGGGACAGGCTACACAACCTACAACAGCCAAGGTTTTGACTCGGGACAAGCTACACAACCTACAACAGCCAAGGTTTTGACTCGGGACAGGCTACATAACCTACAACAGCCAAGGTTTTGACTCGGGACAGGCTACACAACCTACAACAGCCAAGGTTTTGACTCGGGACAAGCTACACAACCTACAACAGCCAAGGTTTTGACTCGGGACAGGTCCACAACTTATAACCGCCAAGATTTTGTGGGTTCTACAATCACCAAGGTTTCCAAGTGACCTACAGCCGCCAAGATTACGACTCGGGCCAAGCCCTTTCTTCCCAGGAAAATCCAAGCGCCGGCACCGGCTTCCACCAAGGCCCCCAGTCTCAGTGTGATGCAAAACCAGTAACTCCGCGGTTGCTCGGTTCCCCTTCAGAAAGGCGCCTTCTGCCCACTCCCTCCCCCCAACGTTGCGCTGGCACCCACCTGCAAGATCAAAGCCACACACACACAAAAAAAACCCCCAGGGAGCCACCCGGAGCCCGGCTGATAAGACTCCGCGCTCGGCCAGGGGGCTTTGGGTGGTTTCCCCAAGGGGTCCTTCACCCCCCCCTCACCTTCAGGAGACCCACACCCTGCCTCCCCGCCAATCCCTGGGGCGCACCTGCCCCCCCCCATCCTACCTAAAAAGCAACTTCCTCCCGTTCAGGAGTTTTCCATCTTCTTCCGCCTCGCCCTTCGCCCTCTTAATGGCTGCGGGGGAAACTTCGGAGAAGTTCAACGCACCTTTACCTGCCCACGTCCTTCCCATCCACACACACCCCCCCTGGGCCTCTGCCTGCCCCTGGAGGAGGGCACTAGGCGCCGGGGGGGGGGGGACACGGAGGTGTGTTATTTATTTATTTTGCTCTTTTTTTAAAAAAAAAAAAAGAGGATTCTCACGTTTCCGGGGCTACCTGCCCCTCGCAGGGGACAAAGCCGGAGCGCAGAGCTGGATCTGGGTGCAAAGTTTTGCTGTCCCGCATCAGATGCCAGGGTTGCCCCCCCTCCCCAAAGGGGCCGGAGGGGTTTACGGGCGGTTGTGCAAAGCAGTGAGTGGCGGGAGGTGTGTGGGTGTGTGTGTGTGGGGGGGGAAGCAGGGTTTCCCTTGCCCCCTCCCCGAGTTTCGTCTTGTTTTGGGGAGGGGGGGTGCCGCTGCAACCCGAGGCGCAAGAGAGGAACAAAAGGGGTTCTCATTACCATGGCTCCTTCGGAAGTGACGCCGGAGGGGGCAGAGAAGCCGGTGGGGGCGCCACCCGGCCCCGACTGCCTTCCTTCCCCGGGGGATCAGTGGGCGGCGGCGGCGGGGGTCCTCCGGCTGCTCCGGGCTCTGCCATCGGGGTCCTTCCCAGGCATGCTGGGCCGGAGGGTCCGGCCTTGGGGGTCGGGGGGTGGGCACCGGCTGGGATCCAGGTGTGCTTCGGCCCCCGGGGCGGTGGGCCTGGCTGCCCCCCTCTCCGCCCTGCAGCCCAGGACGCCCCCCGACCCAGCGCCGGCTGGTCTCGGTCCGGCCTCGGAGCGCCTCGCAGAGAGAGACGGGCGCTCCGGAGGGGGGAGAGGAGGGGGTGGGAGGGGAATGAAGGGAAGGGGGGGGAGAGAGAGAGAGGCTGCCCGCTCTTGGAAACCTCCCTCCCTCCCTCTTTCTCTTTTGCTCTCATGCTCTCTCTCTCTTTTCTCTCTCTTTCTCTTTCTTTCTCTCTCCTCTCTCTCTCGCTCTCTTTTCCTTTTCTTTCTTTTTCTTTCTCTCTTTTTCTTTCTCTCTCCTCTCTCTTTTTTCTGACTCTTTTTTCTTTTTCTTTCTCTCTTTCTCTGTTGTTTCTCTTTCTTTCTGTCTCTCTTTCTCTCTCTGTCTCTCTCTCTGTTTTCTGTCTCTCTTTTTCTCTCTCTGTCTCTTTCCTGTCTTTCTCTCTCCTCTCTCTCTCTCTCTCTCTCTCTTTTCCTTTTCTTTCTTTTTCTTTCTCTCTCTGTTGTTTCTCTCTTTTTCTTTCTCTCTCTTGTTTCTCTCTCTCTTTCTTTTTTCTTTTGATGAAGACTTTTCCTTCAACAATTTTAAATTGTTGAAGGAAAAATCTTCACTTTCTTTCTCCCTCTTTCTTTCCTCTCCCTCTCTTTTTCTCGCTCTGTCTCTCTCTCTCTTTTCTATCTCTGTTTTTTCTCTTTCTTTCTCTCTTTCTCTGTTGTTTCTCTCTCTTTTTTCTTCCTCTTTCTCTCCTCTCTCTTTCTCTGTCTCTCTTTTCTGTCTCTTTCTCTCTCTTTTCTGTCTCTTTCTCTCTTTTTCTTTCTCTCTTTCTCTCCTTTTCTCTCTTCTCTCTGTTTCTCTTTTCTGTCTTTGTCTTTCTCTCTCTTTCTTTCTCTTTCTCTGTTGTTTCTCTCTCTCTCTTTTTCTTTATTTCTCTCTCTCCTCTCTCTTTCTCTTTTTCTCTTTTTCTCTCTGTCTCTCTTTTCTGTCTCTTTCTCTCTCTTTTCTGTCTCTTTCTCTCTCTCTCTTTTTCTTTCTCTCCTTTTCTTTCTTCTGTTTCTCTTTTCTGTCTTTGTCTTTCTCTCTCTTTCTCTTTCTCTGTTGTTTCTCTCTTTCTTTATTTCTCTCTCTTTCTCTTTTTCTCTCTGTCTCTCTTTTCTGTGCCTCTCTCTCTCTCTCTCTCTCTCTCTCTCTCTCTCTCTCTCTCTGTCACACGCACAAACACACACACACTGGTCTGCAAAAGATTGCAGAGCAGTGCCAACCCTTCAGAACAGCAGCCCTCTTTGTGTCCTGGGTCCTGCCCTGTGCCCAGACAGCTTTAGAAGAGTTTCCCTGCCCCCCCCCGGATTGGGGGGGGGGGGCAAGCCCTCCCAGCATGTAACCCTTGCAGTTGGCCCTGGGGTCTCGCTAGAAGCCCATTCGGCTGAAGTGACTCCAGTCCCATTTGGCCAGCCTTTCTGCAAAGGAACCCCCCTCACCCCCTCCCCCCATCCGTTTCTTTCTCCTTCCTTGGTGAAAAGGGGTCTAACTGCCCCCCCCCCTGCAAGTCCAGTCAATAGCCAGCTTAGCTGGAGATGCCAAGGAGAAAAGCAAAAGAGGGAGAAAGACTGACTGAGATCTTTTTTTCCCCAAAACAAGGAATCTCTTTTGCCCGCCGATCTGGCTGTGCAGCCATGGAGATGGGTGGGCATTGCCAAGGAAGGGGGCAGGAAGCGAAAGGAAGACCCCCCCCCCAGGAAAACTTCTATTCCTTTGAAAATGCTAGCAAGCAAGGCACCGAAGCGCCTGGAGGGAGGACTTTCTGAACCCCTGCATTTCAGTCTAACTGATGCTGGGGGACCCCCTTGTACCCCACAGGTACACAGGTATAGTACAGGGGGTACCTGGCTCAATAGTAGTAACTGTGAGAGGGATCTCGGAGTCCTAGTGGAGGATCTCTTAGATAGGAGCCAGCCATGTGCTGCAGCTGCCAAAAAAGCCAACACAGTGCTGGGCTGCATTAATAGAGGGAGAGAATCAAGATCACGTGAAGTGTTAATACCACTTTACAAGGCCTTGGTAAAGCCACACTTGGAATCCTGCATCCAGTTTTGGTCACCACGATGTAAAAAAGATGCTGAGACTCTAGAAAGAGTACAGAGAAGAGCAACAAAGATGATCAGGGGATTGGAGGCTAAAGCATATAAGGAACGGTTGCTGGAATTGGGAATGTCCAGTTTAAGGAAGAGAAGGACGAGGGGGGACATGATAGCAGTCTTCCAATATCTCAGGGGCTGCCCCAAAGAAGAGGGAGTCAAGCTCTTCTCCAAAGTGCCTGAAGGCAGGACAAGAAGCAACGGATGGAAACTCATCAAGGAGAGAAGCAATCTAGAACTAAGGAGAAACTTCCTGACAGTGAGGACAATTAATCCATGGAACTACCTGCCTCCAGAAGCGGTGAATGCTCCAGCACTGGGAGTTTTTAAGAAGAGACTGGACAGCCATTTGTCTGAAATGGTATAGGGTTTCCTGCCTGAGCAGGAGGTTGGACTAGATGACCTCCAAGGTCCCTTCCAACTCTGTTATTCTTTCTAACAGGAAAATAACCAAACTTACTTACTTTTCTTTCTTTCTTTTTTCCTTCCTTCCTTTTTTCCTTCCTTCCTTCCTTCCTTCCTTCCTTCCCATCCACCTTCATTATTTTTACAAATCACTCAAGGCAGCAAACATACATAATATTCCTCTTCCTATTTTCCTGTGAGGTGAGTTGACTGAGATAGGGGGACTGGCCAAGGTTACCCAGCTGGCTTTCATGGCTTAGTCGGGATTTGAACTCACAGTCCCCTGCTTTCTAACCTGGTACCTTAACTGTTAAACCTGGGGTCTCCAAACTTGGCAACTTGTAAGACATGTGGACATTAACTCCCAGAATTCCTCAGTTTGGAGACTCCATGACCTAGCCTAGGGAGAGGCAATCTCAGCTCTTTTATGACTGGTGGACTTCAACTCCCAGAATTCCTCAGCCAGCCATGCTGAGGGGAAAGGGAGAGGTTTCCAAGCTGAGCCAGGCTGGCTCAGGAATTCTGGGAGTTGAAGTCCACCAGTCATGAGGGGGCCATAGTTCCCCCATGCTGGCTCAGGAATTCTGGGAGTTGAAGTCCACGAGTCATGAGGGGGCCACAGTTCCCCCATGCTGGCTCAGGAATTCTGGGAGTTGAAGTCCATGAGTCATGAAGGGCCATAGTTCCTCCATGCTGGCTCAGGAATTCTGGGAGTTGAAGTCCACGAGTCATGAGGGGGCCATAGTTCCCCCATGCTGGCTCAGGAATTCTGGGAGTTGAAGTCCACGAGTCATGAGGGGGCCACAGTTCCCCCATGCTGGCTCAGGAATTCTGGGAGTTGAAGTCCATGAGTCATGAAGGGCCATAGTTCCTCCATGCTGGCTCAGGAATTCTGGGAGTTGAAGTCCACGAGTCATGAGGGGGCCATAGTTCCCCCATGCTGGCTCAGGAATTCTGGGAGTTGAAGTCCACCAGTCATGAGGGGGCCATAGTTCCTCCATGCTGGCTCAGGAATTCTGGGAGTTGAAGTCCACCAGTCATGAGGCGGCCATAATTCCCCCATGCTGGCTCAGGAATTCTGGGAGTTGAAGTCCACCAGTCATAAAAGAGCCAAAGTTGCCTATCCCTGGCCTAGACCAAACTGCCTCTCCACTGAGAGTTTAGCAACTGAATTCGCAAGGCCAATCACCAGGAGACTGGGAGTTCTAGTCCCGCCTTAGGCATGAAAGTCTTTGAGTGACTTTGAGCCAATCACCAGGAGACGGGGAGTTCTAGTTTTGCCTCAGGCATGGAAGCCAGCAGGGTGACTCTGGGCCAATCACCAGGAGGCTGTGAGTTCTAGTCCCGCCTTAGGCACAAGAGGCAGCTGGGTGATTCAGTCCCTCTCTCTCAGTTCAGCCCACCTCACAGGGATGTTGTTTGTCGGGAAAAGAGAAGGAAAAAGTATTCGGTACATTTGCCGCCTTGAATGATGTGTGAACAATATTAAAAGGATAAAACTCCAATAAATAAACAAAACATAAAAATAACTACTACAAAGATTAAGAATTTGGACTGGCCAGAAAGAGAAGAGAACAACTGCAATAATTAGAGGCAGATCTGACTACAGTTTAATTAAAAAAAAAAAAAGACCAACATGGCTAAAGAGCCCAAATTAGGGAATCAGGATAACAATAAACAATAAAAATAAGGATGCAGATTGGAGCCAGAATGCAGAACAAATCAACAGGCAGAGCCGGCTGGCTTTGCAGTCCTGGACTTACGACCTCAACCAACCCCCCCCCCATTTCGGTTGCTAAGCGAGACGGGCGTTAAATGGAGTTTTGCCCCCTTTTACGACTCTTCTCGCCATGGTTGTTTAGCGAATGCCTGCAGGCGTTAAGACTGTCACATGGTCGCTAAGCGAATCCAGCTTCCCCGTCGATTTCGCCTGTCCGATGGTTGCCCAAGGGGGGGATCACGTGATCCTGGGGGGACAGTGCAACCGTCACAAGTACATGCCAGTTGCCAAGCGTCGTAATTTTGATCACGTGACCATGGGGGGAGGCTGCGATGGTCGTACATGTGAAAAACCGTCGTCAGTCCCTTTTTCCGTTGCTGTTGTAACTTGGAACGGTCCCTAAATGAGCTGTTGTAAGTTGTCGATCCGTATTTTCACAAGGTGGATCTTTTCCCCGTAATAAGCAAGCGGCACCAAAACAGGAATTACCGCCGGGGCTTCATGCGCCCAGACATGATGTCACTCGGGGCAGGTGGCAAATTGCAACACCTCCTCCTCCTGACGGGGTTTTCCCCGAAACCACCTACTGATTTCGTGTTGTGTCTTTTCCACAATTACAGTGTCTGTGTGTTGCCCAAAGACTTTGGGAATCGGAGTTGCGGTTCCAGACTGGAGAGAGGTCTGGGATGGGCTCAAAGGGGGGTGGGTGGGCGGGTGGGCAAAGGGGTAGAGGTTACCCCTCAGCAAGGAATGCCGTGGAAGAGCTACTAATTCACTGGAAGGGACCTCGGAGGTCTTCTAGTCCAACCCCAGGTTCTCCTCCTTGATCAGGGGGCTGGATTAGAAGACCTCCAAGGTCCCCTCCAGTTCTATTCTATTCTATTCTATTCTATTCTATTCTATTCTATTCTATTCCATTCCATTCCATTCCATTCCCTTCCATATTTTCCTATTCTATTCTATTCCATTCCATTCTATTCCATTCCATATTTTCCTATTCTATTCTATTCTATTCTATTCTATTCCATTCCATTCCATTCCATTCCATTCCATTCCATATTTTCCTATTCTATTCTATTCTATTCTATTCTATTCTATTCTATTCTATTCTATTCTATTCTATTCTATTCTATTCCATTCCATTCCATTCCATATTTTCCTATTCTATTCTATTCTATTCTATTCTATTCTATTCTATTCTATTCTATTCTATTCTATTCTATTCTATTCTATCCCATTCCATATTTTCTATTCTATTCTATTCTATTCTATTCTATTCTATTCTATTCTATTCTATTCTATTCTATTCTATTCTATTCTATCCCATTCCATATTTTCTATTCTATTCTATTCTATTCTATTCTATTCTATTCTATTCTATTCTATTCTATTCTATTCTATTCCATTCCATTCCATTCCATTCCATTCCATTCCATATTTTCCTATTCTATTCTATTCTATTCTATTCTATTCTATTCTATTCTATTCTATTCTATTCTATTCTATTCTATCCCATTCCATATTTTCTATTCTATTCTATTCTATTCTATTCTATTCTATTCTATTCTATTCTATTCTATTCTATTCCATTCCATTCCATTCCATTCCATATTTTCCTATTCTATTCTATTCTATTCTATTCTATTCTATTCTATTCTATCCCATTCCATATTTTCTATTCTATTCTATTCTATTCTATTCTATTCTATTCTATTCTATTCTATTCTATTCTATTCCATTCCATATTTTCCTATTCTATTCTATTCTATTCCATTCCATTCCATTCCATTCTATTCCATTCCATATTTTCCTATTCTATTCTATTCTATTCTATTCTATTCTATTCTATTCTATTCTATTCTATTCTATTCTGATTCCCAGCAGGAGAACCTATGCCGTTTCAGACAAGTGGCTGTCTAGCCTCTTCTTAAAGAGCTCCAGTGATGGAGCGCCCACGATTTCTGGAGGCAAGGAGTTCCACCGGTTAATTGTCCTCCCTGTCAGGAAGTGCCTGGCTGAGGAATTCTGGGGGTTGAAGTCCACAAGTCATAAAAGGGCCAAGTTGGAAGACCCAGGTTCTTGATGGCTCTTCCCAAGTGACGATCAGCTCCATAAGGGGGGCTTACGCAAACCCTCCTCACCTCTCATTCCTACATAGCCTTTGGTTTCTCTCTTCTTGAGACCCTTCTGAACACTCAGCACGGGGTTCCCGCCTTAGATGATTCTGATGAATGTAGTTGGCAGGCCCAGGGATGACTCAGCTCACTCTGCCATTCACCAAGGGCTATGCAAGAGTTAGGCTGGGTGTCGGTAGAATATCTGTAGCTCAGGGTTTGACTGTGGAGTCCTGGGTGCTCTCTGAGCTTGGGGGTTTTCTTGCAGATGTTTCATGGCCCAACTAGGGAACATCATCAGTGCTAGGAGGAGGAGGAGGAGGAGGAGGAGGAGGAAGATTGTGGGGTCCTTGGTGCTCTCTGAGCGTGGTGGTTTTCTTGCAGATATTAGATGACCCAACTAGGGAACATCATCAGTGCTAGAAGGGAGGAGGAGGAGGAGGAAGAGGAAGAGGAGGACTGTGGCATCCTTGGTGCTCTGTGAGCTTGGGTGTTTTCTTGCAGATGTTTCATGACCCAACTAGGGAACATCATCAGTGCTAGGAGGAGGAGGAGGAGGAGGAGCAGAGAAGGAAGAGGAAGAAGACGAGGAAGACTGTGGCATCCTTGGTGCTCTTTGAGCTTGGTTGCTTTCTTGTAGACGTTTCATGACCCAACTAGGGAACATCATCAGTGCTAGAAGGGAGGGGAGTTTATAGGGAGGAGGAGGAAGGGGGAGAGGAGGAGGAGGACTGTGGGGTCTTTGGTGCTCTTTGAGGTCTGTTTTCTTGCAGATCTTTCATTATCCAAGTAGAGAACATCATCAGTTTTGTTTAAATGCCCAAGTAGGCGTAGCACTGATGATGTTACCTAGTCAGGTAGCAAAATATCTTCAGGAAAACAACTATGCTGAGAGAGCACCAAGGAGCCCATAATCCTCCTCCTCCTCCTCCTCCTCCTCCTCCTCCTCCTCCTCCTCCTCCTCTTCTTCTTCTTCTTCTTCTTCTTCTTCTTCTTCTTCTTCTTCTTCTTCTTCTTTTCTCCACAACCCTCCTTCCTTCCAGCACTGATGATGTTATCTAATTTGGGCCATGAAACGTCTTCAAGAAAACCACCCAGCTCAGAGAGCACTCAGGACCCCACAGTTCATCCCTGCGCTGCAAAGATTCTCTGCTCTTATGACATTACGTAACGCCCAGAGGGAGGTCCAGGGGTCTTCCGAAAGGGAACTCGGGAGCTGCGGCTTGACCCCCTCTGATCCCAGCCAAGAACGTTGGAAAGCAGCCTGCGAGTCCCGAGGAAGAGGTCATGCAGACGCTCAATGTTCTCTGGAATTTCGGTTGCTTATTTTGTGTGGTTTACCGAGTGCCTTCTCCATCCAAACAGGACCTGGGCGCGTTGCAGATGCTGACGTTAACCCAAACCAGTTGGAGAACACAATGCAAAAAGATGTATTCAGTGTCCAAAGGGGAACGTTTTTCTTTTGCTCGCGGTTGGTCAACAAATAAGATATTCAGCATGCTAACATCAGGAATAATTTATACGCCGAGATTTCACTAATACATTCTGAAACAGGCGGTGGTTATAATAATTCCACAGAATTAATCTACCGGGGGGGGGGGGGGGAAGGAAGAGGTTGAGAACATTTTGCAAGCTTCCCTCCTACCAGAAGGGAGCTTTGCAAACTTTTATTATTATTATTATTGATCATCGCACAGTCAGCCAGATGTTCAGACTGGATTTGGCATTTTGTCTACCTATCGAGTCCTTACCCAGGACCTGGGATAGGCAGATGTGGATGTTTGATGGTATTACAGATATCGTCGCAGGATGGAAGCAGTTCCTAGTAAGGCCGCCTTTTGCAATTGACTAATAGCGAATTTGTCAATGCCAATGGTGTTCAAGTGGTGCTCCAGTTGTTTTGGGATTGCACCCAAGGAGCCTATGACTATTGGTACTACCCTTGCTTGCTTTTGCCACAGTCTTTCTATTTCTATTTGTAGGTCTTTGTATTTTGTTATCTTCTCCAGTTCTTTCTCTTCTATTCTGCTATCTCCAGGCACTGCCACATCCACTATCCAGACTTTTTTGTCTTTCTTATCGACAATTGTTAAGTCTGGGGTGTTATGTTGCAGGTGCTTGTCTGTTTGAATTCTGAAGTCCCAGAGCAGTTTAATTTTATCATTTTCTATGACTTTCTCTATTTTATGATCCCACCAGTTTTTGCTTACAGGCAAATGATATTTTTTGCAGATCTTCCAATGCACCATTGTTGCTACTTTGTCATGCCGCTGCTTGTAATCAGTTTGTGCAATCTTCTTGCAACAGCTTACCAAGTGGTCCACTGTTTCTTCAGCTTCTTTGCATAGGCGGCACTTACTGTCTGTTGCTGTCTTCTCAATTTTGACTTTGTATGCATTTGTTCTTAAGGCTTGGTCTTGTGCAGCCAGAATTAGTCCCTCGGTCTCTTTCTTCAATTTTCCTGCTCTTAGCCATTGCCAGGTTTTATTGTTATCTGCTTTCCCAGCTATTTTTTTCATGTATTGGCCATGTAGTGCTTTGTCTTCCCATGCCTCTATTCTGTTCTTCATTTGGTCTTTCTTGAAGGCCAGTTTGGTCTCTCCAGTAGTTAGTAAGCCTTCCTGATATACTAATTTCAGTGCATCTTCATCATTGTTCTTCAGATATTCTTCCAAAGCCATTTTTTCTTCTTCAACCATCTGATGTACTTGTAGCATTCCACGCCCACCTATTTGCCTTGGTAGATAAAGTCTATCAATGTCACTGCGTGGATGAAGGGCATGATTCATTGTCATTATTTTTCTGGTCTGCCTATCCATTGCTTTTAGTTCTGCTTGAGTCCAGTCCACTATTCCAGCTGTGTACCTAATGACTGGGATTGCCCAGGTGTTGATTGCCTTTATGGTATTTCCTCCATTGAGTTTGGATTTTAAGATCTTCTTCACTCTCTTGATGTATTCACCTCTAATCTTTTTCTTGACTTCAGTGTGCTTGATGTTGTCAGCTTGAAGGATACCCAAGTATTTGTAGTACTCTTCCTCATCCAGACTCTTAATGTTATTTTTGTGGGGCATCTTGATTCCTTCAGTTTTCATTATTTTTCCTTGTTTGATAGTAAGTGTGGCACATTTGTCCAAGCCAAACTCCATTACAATATCTTGGCTATATATACGGACAGTGTTGAGCAGCGATTCTATTTCAGATGATGTTTTTCCATACAGCTTCAGATCATCCATGTAAAGGAGGTGGGATAGTCTGGCAGATGTTTTTGATGTTTGATAGCCATGTCCTGACTTATTCAGTATTGTTGACAGAGGAAACACTGCAATAACAATTATTATTATTATTATTATTATTATTATTATTATTATTATTATTATTATTATTATTATGGATCATCGCACAGTCAACCAGATGTTCAGACTGGATTTGGCATTTTATCTACCTATCGAGTCCTTACCCAGGACCTGGGATAGGCAGATGTGGATGTTTGATGGTATTACAGATATCGTCGCAGGATGGAAGCAGTTCCTAATAAGGCCGCCTTTTGCAATTGACTAATAGCGAATTTGTCAATGCCAATGGTGTTCAAGTGGTGCTCCAGTTGTTTTGGGATTGCACCCAAGGAGGCTATGACTATTGGTACTACCCTTGCTTGCTTTTGCCACAGTCTTTCTATTTCTATTTGTAGGTCTTTGTATTTTGTTATCTTCTCCAGTTCTTTCTCTTCTATTCTGCTATCTCCAGGCACTGCCACGTCCACTATCCAGACATTTTTGTCTTTCTTATCGACAGTTGTTAAGTCTGGGGTGTTTTCGTTTTAGATATCCTCTTCTTGTTGGACTTGATTTGTAGTAACAGATCATTATTTCTTTGTTTTCAATCACTGTGTATCTGCGACGGGTAAACATCTTTTCTTCCAGTAGTTCTGCAGCTGCTGGCCCTGGTTGCTCAGCCAACAGTCCTGAGTCCTGTAACCCATTTTTCACCAGATATCCAGGAACTCCAATATCTAGCGCGGACCTTGTTAACCCAGGCGACATCCGAGCCAGTATGGCATTCTGAAATGTACGTCTCATCATATTTTTTATGGGAGAGACACTCTTTGTCTGACTCCTCTGATGAGACCTGTCCAGTATGGTTGAACCTCTGGCATAGCTCTCATCTTCCTCAGAGTACACAAGCCCCACAACCATGTCAAGGTAGTGCCTCACTGGGGGTGGCTCCCCATCGGGGAATCGAACCCTGGTCTCCCGCGTGACAGGCGGGGATACTTATTATTATTATTGATCATTGCACAGTCAGCCAGATGTTCAGATTGGATTTGGCATTTTGTCTACCTATCGAGTCCTTACCCAGGACCTGGGATAGGCAGATGTGGATGTTTGATGGTATTACAGGTATCGTCGCAGGATGGAAGCAGTTCCTAATAAGGCCGCCTTTTGCAATTGACTAATAGCGAATTTGTCAATGCCGATGATGGTATCCAAGTGGTGCTCCAATTGTTTTGGGATTGCACCCAAGGCGCCTATGACTATTGGTACTACCCTTGCTTGCTTTTGCCACAGTCTTTCTATTTCTATTTGTAGGTCTTTGTATTTTGTTATCTTCTCCAGCTCTTTATTATTATTATTATTATTATTATTATTATTATTATTATTATTATTATTAACAACAACAACAATGTTGGAAGGGATCTTGGAGGTCATCTAGTTCAACTCCTGGCTCAGGCGATGACCTCCGATTCCCTCTCTTGTGGTAAAATAAGGCATTAACATCAAACCTCAACTACAAAGCCCTAGTAAGACCACACCTGGAATACCGCAGCCAATTTTGGTCACCATGTCACAAAAAAGATGTTAAGATGAGAATTACCATATAACAACAACAACAACGAGTTGGAAGGTACCTTGGAGGTCATCTAGTCCAACCCCCTGCTCAGGCAGGAAACCCTATACCATTTCAGACAAATGGCTGTCCAGTCTCTTCTTAAAAACCTCCACTGTTGGAGCATTCACCGCTTCTGGTGGCAGGTTGTTCCACTGGTTAATTGTTCTCACTGTCAGGAAGTTTCTCCTTAGTTCTAGGTTGCTTCTCTCCTTGATGAGTTTCCATCTGTCGCTTCTTGTCCTGCCTTCAGGGGCTTTGGAGAATAGCTTGACTCCCTCTTCTTTGGGGCAGCCCCTGAGACACTGGAAGACTGCTATCATATCCCCCCTCATCCTTCTCTTTGTTAAACTAGACATACCCAATTCCAGCAACCGTTCTTTGTATGTTTTAGCCTCCAGTCCCCTGATCATCTTTGTTGCTCTTCTCTGCACTCTCAAGTGGCTTCAGACAGTGAATATCCCTTCCGTTGTACTAAGTGCTGCAATTTCCCCTTAAAAATTCTAGAATCAAGAATACGCTTTGCTTCTTAGTAGATTTGTCCAGCTACCACGAGGGGTCCTGGTGCCTTCTTAGGGGGAGGTCTTAAAGTGGAACCCCGAAAAGGTTTCAGCAGGCTGGAGTGGAAAACAGGATGAACTTTTCCGAAGAGCTTCGGGAGTTTTAATTCCACTGGGGTTAGTGATCTTTACAATGGAGAAAAAGCCCCAAGAACTTTGGCCCTAACTCTTTACTGCAGTGGTTCTCAACCTGTGGGTCGGGACCCCATTTGGGGTCGAACAACCATTTCACGGGGGTTGCCAAACACCGCAGTCCGCCATTTTTCCCCCCTTTTCCTTAGCTGTGCTACTCCCTTTTATTCTATTGGCTTTTGAAAGCCAATAGAATAGACTCTCTTGAATAGAGTCTAATTCTATTGGCTTTCCAAAGCCAATAGGAATTGTCCAGGCTGTCTCTGCCTTGCTGAGCCTGCCAAAAGTCCCATTCTGCAAACGGTGCTGCACCTGTTGAGTAGTCCTCGACTTACGACCGGTTGGGGCTCGCGGCATTAAAAAGGTTGAGAACCACTGCTTTACTGGGTCATTTGAGCTGTAAATACTTAGTCGACAGATAAACCTTTTCCTCAACTTGGAATGTTCTTTGAGGAGCCCTCTCCAACTGTTGTCAAAGAAAAGAAAAGAAAAAGAAGATGTTAGCAGCGTTGACTACTTGACTATGAGCCGGCCGTGTGCAGCAGCTCATACAATCCTTGGTTGCATAAACAGAGGCATAGTATCACAATCACGTGAAGTTTTAGTACAGCTTTATAAAGGCTTAGTAAGGCCACACCTGGAATCCTGCATCCATTTTTTGGGTTACCACGTTACAAAAAAAATAATGATGCTGAGGCTTTGGAAAAAGCGTAGAGAAGAGCAACTAGGATGATTAAAAGCCTGGAGACAAAAATGTATGAAGGATGGTTGCACGATTTGGGAACGGCCAGTCTACAGAAAAGAAGGACTGGGGGTGGGGTGGAGTGGAGGACATGATAGCAGTGTTTTAATATCTCAGGGGCTGCCCCAAAGAAGAGGGAGTCAAGCTGTTCTCCAAAGCCCCTGAAGGCAGGACAAGAAGCAACGGATGGGAACTCATCAAGGAGGGGAGCAACCTGGAACTAAGGAGAAACTTCCTGACAGTGAGAACAATTACCAGTGGAACAACCTCCCAATGTCTGTTCTTCAGATTTAAACAGTTCAAGCTTTGAATAATTCGTCCTCTGTCCTCGCCAACGTTGTCCAGGTTGGGCAGGCTGAGGGAAGCAGGAGTCTCATGATGAAGAAATGGGAGATACAGGACAAGAAGCAACAGATGGAAACCAATCCAGGAGAGAAGCAACCTGGAACTAAGGAGAAACTTCCTAACAGTGAGAACAATTAACCAGTGGAACTACCTGCCTCCAGAAGCAGTGAATGCTCCAACACTGGCAGTTTTTAAGAAGAGACTGAACAGCCATTTGTCCGAAATGGTATAGGGTTTCCTGCCTGAGCAGGAGGTTGGACTAGATGACCTCCAAGGTCCCTTCCAACTCTATTATTGTTGTTATTATTATTATGCCTGCGCTGGCTGCAGCTCTGAGCTGAGGCTGGTTACCGCCAAATGACACTCCTCAAATGTTTTCCTTTGGTCCTTCTGAGATTTGCAGAAGCTTCTCAGCCCTCACCCCACCACCACGTCCACCACCACCCAGTTGAATTTTCAGCTTCTTTCCCCATGAAAGGCATATTCAGAGTCTGCTGTTTGGGTAGGGCACGCTGACATGTCCCGTCCATAAAAAGCTCTCTGTTCTTCTCCTGCCCTCCAGCTCTTCCCTCCCTCCCTCCCACCCCTCCCCTCGGCTGACCAGCATTTTTGCTTGGTGACTTGATGTCCAGAGATACAGCTGAAGACACAAGGGAGATCAGAAGGCTGGGCCAGGATGACCTTGAAGAGAGAGAGAGAGAGAGAGAAAGAGAGACACACAGAGAGAGAGAGAGAGACAAAGAGACAGAAAGACAGAGTTATCATCCTTCTCCTCTTCTTCTTCTTCTTCTTCTTCTTCTTCTTCTTCTTCTTCTTCTTCTTCTTCTTCTTCTTCTTCTTCTTCTTCTTCTTCTTCTCCTCCTCCTCCTCCTCCCTTCTCCTTTCTCCCTCTCTTTTCTTCCTCATCCTCCTCCTCCATCCCTTTTTCCCAGTCCATCATATCTCCAAACGGTTCTTAAGTGAACATTCACAAATCAAGGACTGCCTGTATTTCAGGAGAGCAGCTGAATTAGTAAACAGGCACCCCAATAAGCAAATGCAGCTCCTGCCATTTCTGCATGCTTGTAATCAATTCGTATCCCAGCGACGGTGCTTGTGGCCTCGGGTCCAAAACATCCCAGCCACTGACCGAGTTTTTGGACGCAGACACCCTGCCTCCGAGACCCAGCCAGGCCGCCAAAACGGATTGCAGAAAGGAAAATTTATGGAGAGAGAAAAACAAAAGAAAAAAAAAAGAATAACAATGGTTGGCAAACAGATTTTATTCCTTTCTGCACCGTTGAGCCACAAGGCTTTGGCCAAAGGTTCCTGACAGTTTCTGATAATCGTTTTATTGTACACATTTTTCTGAAAGCATCGCGAAACAGGGCGGCCAAAGAAATGAATTTAATTGTTGTTACTCATTGCCGGACAGACCCTTTGGAGAACTGCTGATCTGGCATTTTTCTCGAGGATCACGGGCATTTAAAAAGTGGGGATTTGAGCTCGGCTGAAGAATTAACCCAAGAAGCGAAGAATCCCATCAGTTGGGGGGCGGCGGTTTTAATTAAAATCAGCTTCTCTTTTTGGGTTTCATCCACAAAGGATCTCCTCTTATGTTGGCCCAGACGCTTTGCTGGTGAGAAATTCTAAATATAGAAGTCTGAAGTGTTGCATCTGTCTTTCAAATTACATATTAATTCAGTGTATACTTTCCAGGTGGGTGTTGTTCTTTGGTTTTCAGTAATTTCTGTGGGGTTTTTTTTAACCATATGTTTTGGGTCTCACTCTTTTTAAAGTTTAGGGTATTGTCCCTTCTGGTATTCTTAAATTTTAGAAAAATGCAGGCCCACCCATACACAAAGTATGTTTAGACGGTCTTTTCCCCCGCTCCCCTCTCTGCACTCTTTCTAGAGTCTCAACATCTTTTTTACATCGTGGTGACCAAAACTGGATGCGGGATTCCAAGTGTGGCCTTGCCAAGGCATTGAAGAGTGGTATTAATACTTCACGTGATCTTCATTCTATCCCTCTGTTCATGCAGCCTAGCACTGTGTTGGCCTTTTTGGCAGCTGCAGCACACGGCTGGCTCCTATTTAAGGGATTGTCCACTAGGACTCCGAGATCCCTCTCACAGTTACTACTATTGAGCAAGGTACCCCCTATACTATACCTGTACATTTGGTTTTTCTTGCCTAAATGTAGAACCTTACTTTTTTCACCCTTGAATTTCATTTTGTGAGATAGCGCCCAGTGTTCAAGTCTGTCCAGATCCTTCTGTATCTTAAGCCTGTCTTCTGGAGTGTTGGCTATTCCTGCCAGCTTGGTGTCGTCTGCAAATTTGATGAGTTCCCCATCTATCCTCTCGTCCAAATCGTTGATGAAGATGTTGAAGAGCACTGGGCCCAGAACAGAGCCCTGGGGCACCCCACTACACACTTCCCTCCATGTAGATGCGGTTCCATTGAGGATCCCACGCTGAGTACGGCTGGTTAGCCAGCTATGGATCCATCTGGTGGTGATGCTGTCTAACCCACATGTTTCTATCTTATCAAGTATTAGGTTGTGGTCTACTTTGTCAAATGCCTTACTGAAGTCCAAGTAAATGATATCCACAGCATTCTTCTGATCCACCGATTTTGTCATTTGGTCAAAGAATGCAATAAGATTTGTCTGGCATGGTCTGTTTTTGACAACCCATGTTGGCTTTTAGTAAGAAATAGAATAGAATAGAATAGAATAGAATAGAATAGAATAGAATAGAATAGAAGAGAAGAGAAGAGAAGAGAAAGGAATAGGAATAGGAATAGGAATAAGAATAAGAATAGAATAGAATAGAATAGAATAGAATAGAATAGAATAGAATAGAATAGAATAGAATAGAATAGAATAGAGCTGGAAGGGACCTTGGAGGTCTTCTAGTCCAGCCCACTGCTTAAGCAGGAGGACCTATACCAGTGGTGGCGAATCTATGGCACGGGTGCCAGAGGCGGCAATCAGAGCCCTCTCTGTGGGCACACGTGCCATCGCCCCAGTCCTAGGCCTTCAGTTGGGTTTTATAAAACCTTTTCGCTTTAGGCCTCCGCCGCCATGTGCAAAAAAAAAAAAAAGGTTCAATCAGTCCATTTCAACTTCTCGCAGGAAAAAAAAAAGATCTTGCAAAGTTGGAATTGATTGATTGAACTTTTTAGTCCCATCCAGTCTGGCGTTACCACCGCAGCCACGCCCACCCAATGGGCCACGCCCACCCAATGGGCCACGCCCACCAATGGGCCACGCCCACCCGGCACCCGACGATGCATAAGTGGGTTTTGGGTTGCAGTTTGGTTGCACTCGGTCTCTCAAAGGTTCGCCATCACTGCCCTATACCATTGTTTGCCTCTAGGTGTTTCCTGATTCGTTGCTTGATTATCTTTTCCATCTGCCACCAATTAGCAATGAAGAGGAGACAGAGTCCACGTTTCCTCCTGATCCAAGGACACGAAGAGCAGAGAAGAGGCAGGCACAACGCCCGTCAGCAAGACTACACGCAAGGAGGCAACTTAGCCTTTCATGAAGGGCTGCACCGGTGTCGGCTACTTACTCCCGCCACGAGGACTTGAACATTACTTGACCAACCTGCCGAGTTCCATATCTTGTATGACTCCTGGACTACTTTCCTGGACTTTGTGGGTGCCTATTGGACTCAGTTACCCAGTGACTCTTGCTGTGCTGAATTGCCGGAATTGGGTTATGTCCAGTTTAATGAAGAGAAGGACGAGGGGGGACAGGATAGCAGCCTTCCAGTCTCTCAGGGGCTGCCCCAAAGAAGAGGGAGTCAAGCTATTCTCCAAAGTGCCTGAAGGCAGGACAAGAAGGAACGGGTGGGAACGAATCAAGGAGAGAAGCAACCTGGAACTAAGAGAAACTTCCTGACAGCGAGAACAATTAACCAGTGGAACCACCTGCCTCCAGAAACTGTGAATGCTCCAACACTGGAGGTTTTTAAGAAGAGACTGGACAGCCATTTGCTGAAATGGTACAGGGTTACCTGCCTGAGCAGGAGGTTGGACTTGATGACCTCCAAGGTCCCTTCCAACTTTATTATTATTATTATAAATGTAATCTGGACCTGTGCCATGGAAATACTTTCTGAGGATTTGTTTGGGGGATCTATAATAAATAATAATAATAATAATAATAATAATAATAATAATAATAATAATAATAATAATAAGCAAATAAAACAGAAGTTGAAATGAAAGAACTAGTAATAACAACAAAAATGGTAGAAAAAAGAGCAAAGAAAATCAAAAATTGGTCAGCACCAGGTGAGGATGAACTGCATGGGTTTTGGCTGAAACATCTAACTGTTATACACCCACTCATTGCCAAACAGTTCAACAATATACTACAAAGAGGAGAAATTGAAAAGTGACTAACAACTGGGAAAACCTACCTAATAATGAAAAATCCAGCAAAAGGGGCAACACCAGGTAACTACAGGCCAATTACCTGCTTACCAACAACTTTCAAATTACTAACTGGTGTTGTAGCTGATGCAGTGCAACCGCATCTAGTTGAAAACAATCTCTTTCCACCTGAGCAGAAAGGAAACCGCCCCAACAGCAGAGGAACAAAAGATCAACTCCTAATAGACAAAATGATCTTGGAAAACTGCAAGAGAAGGAAGACCAACCTGAATGTGGCATGGATTGACTACAAAAAGGCATTTGACTCTCTGCCACATGATTGGATAATAAAGTGCCTAGAAATAACAGGAGTCAGTAGAAACATCAGAAAATTTGTGCAAAGATGGATGGCACAATGGAAGACACAGTTGCAGATCAATGGTGAGAGGCTGGGAGAAGTTAATATCAAGAGAGGAATATTTCAAGGAGATTCATTATCACCATTACTATTTGTTATTGCACTGTTTCCTCTGTCAACAATACTGAATAACTCAGGACATGGCTATCAAACATCAAAAACATCTGCCAGACTATCCCACCTCCTTTACATGGATGATCTGAAGCTGTATGGAAAAACATCATCTGAAATAGAATCGCTGCTCAACACTGTCCGTATATATAGCCAAGATATTGTAATGGAGTTTGGCTTGGACAAATGTGCCACACTTACTATCAAACAAGGAAAAATAATGAAAACTGAAGGAATCAAGATGCCCCACGAAAATAACATTAAGAGTCTGGATGAGGAAGAGTACTACAAATACTTGGGTATCCTTCAAGCTGACAACATCAAGCACACTGAAGTCAAGAAAAAGATTAGAGGTGAATACATCAAGAGAGTGAAGAAGATCTTAAAATCCAAACTCAATGGAGGAAATACCATAAAGGCAATCAACACCTGGGCAATCCCAATTATTAGGTACACAGCTGGAATAGTGGACTGGACTCAAGCAGAACTAAAAGCAATGGATAGGCAGATCAGAAAAATAATGACAATGAATCATGCCCTTCATCCACGCAGTGACATTGATAGACTTTATCTACCAAGGCAAATAGGTGGGCGTGGAATGCTACAAGTACATCAGATTTTGAAGAAGAAAAAGTGGCTTTGGAAGAATATCTGAAGAACAATGATGAAGATGCACTGAAATTAGTATATCTGGAAGGCTTACTAACTACTGGAGAGACCAAACTGGCCTACAAGAAAGACCAAATAAAGAACAGAATAGAGGCATGGGAAGACAAAGCACTACATGGCCAATAAATGAAAAAAAATAGCTGGGAAAGCAGATAATAATAAAACCTGGCAATGGCTAAGAGCAGGAAAATTGAAGAAAGAGACCGAGGGACTAATTCTGGCTGCACAAGACCAAGCCTTAAGGACAAATGCATACAAAGTCAAAATTGAGAAGACAGCAACAGACAGTAAGTGCCGCCTATGCAAAGAAGCTGAAGAAACAGTGGACCACTTGGTAAGCTGTTGCAAGAAGATTGCACAAACTGATTACAAGCAGCGGCATGACAAAGCAGCAACAATGGTGCATTGGAAGATCTGCAAAAAATATCATTTGCCTGTAAGCAAAAACTGGTGGGATCATAAAATAGAGAAAGTCATAGAAAATGATAAAATTAAACTGCTCTGGGACTTCAGAATTCAAACAGACAAGCACCTGCAACATAACACCCCAGACTTAACAATTGTTGATAAGAAAGACAAAGAAGTCTGGATAGTGGACGTGGCAGTGCCTGGAGATAGCAGAATAGAAGAGAAAGAACTGGAGAAGATAACAAAATACAAAGACCTACAAATAGAAATAGAAAGACTGTGGCAAAAGCAAGCAAGGGTAGTACCAATAGTCATAGGCTCCTTAGGTGCAATCCCAAAACAACTGGAGCACCACTTGAACACCATTGGCATTGACAAATTTGCTATTAGTCAATTGCAAAAGGCGGCCTTATTAGGAACTGCTTCCATCCTGCAATGATACCTGTAATACCATCAAACATCCACATCTGCCTATCCCAGGTCCTGGGTAAGGACTCGATAGGTAGACAAAATGCCAAATCCAGTCTGAACATCAGGCTGACTGTGCGATGATCGATAATAATAATAATAATAATAATAATAATAATAATAATAATAATAATAATAATAATAATAATAATAATAATAATAATAATGATTCTGGATGTTGTTCTTTCCAGAACTGGTGCATTCGTTTTAGATATCCTCGTCTTGTTGGACTTGATCTGTAGTAACAGATCATTATTTCTTTGTTTTCCATCACTGTGTATCTGCGACGGGTAAACACCTTTTCTTCCAGTAGTTCTGCAGCTGCTGGCCCTGGTTGCTCAGCCAACAGTCCTGAGTCCTGTAACCCATTTTTCACCAGATATCCAGGAACTCCAATATCTAGCGCGGACCTTGTTAACCCGGGCGACATCCGAGCCGGTATGGCATTCTGAAATTTACGTCTCACCATATTTTGTATGGGAGAGACACTCTTTGTCTGACTCCTCTGATGAGACCTGTCCAGTATGGTTGAACCTCTGGCATAGCTCTCATCTTCCTCAGAGTACACAAGCCCCACAACCACGTCAAGGTAGTGCCTCACTGGGGGGATGATCTGAAGCTGTATGGAAAAACATCATCTGAAATAGAATCGCTGCTCAACACTGTCCGTATATATAGCCAAGATATTGTAATGGAGTTTGGCTTGGACAAATGTGCCACACTTACTATCAAACAAGGAAAAATAGTGAAAACTGAAGGAATCAAGATGCCCCACAAAAATAACATTAAGAGTCTGGATGAGGAAGAGTACTACAAATACTTGGGTATCCTTCAAGCTGACAACATCAAGCACACTGAAGTCAAGAAAAAGATTAGAAGTGAATACATCAAGAGAGTGAAGAAGATCTTAAAGTCCAAACTCAATGGAGGAAATACCATAAAGGCAATCAACACTTGGGCAATCCCAGTCATTAGGTACACAGCTGGAATAGTGGACTGGACTCAAGCAGAACTAAAAGCAATGGATAGGCAGACCAGAAAAATAATGACAATGAATCACGCCCTTCATCCACGTAGTGACATTGATAGACTTTATTTACCAAGGCAAATAGGTGGGCGTGGAATGCTACAAGTACATCAGATGGTTGAAGAAGAAAAAATGGCTTTGGAAGAATATCTGAAGAACAATGATGAAGATGCACTGAAATTAGTATATCAGGAAGGTTTACTAACTACTGGAGAGACCAAAGTGGCCTACAAGAAAGACCAAATGAAGAACAGAATAGAGGCATGGGAAGACAAAGCACTACATGGCCAATACATGAAAAAAATAGCTGGGAAAGCAGATAATAATAAAACCTGGCAATGGCTAAGAGCAGGAAAATTGAAGAAAGAGACCGAGGGACTAATTCTGGCTGCACAAGACCAAGCCTTAAGGACAAATGCATACAAAGTCAAAATTGAGAAGACAGCAACAGACAGTAAGTGCCGCCTATGCAAAGAAGCTGAAGAAACAGTGGACCACTTGGTAAGCTGTTGCAAGAAGATTGCACAAACTGATTACAAGCAGCGGCATGACAAAGCAGCAACAATGGTGCATTGGAAGATCTGCAAAAAATATCATTTGCCTGTAAGCAAAAACTGGTGGGATCATAAAATAGAGAAAGTCATAGAAAATGATAAAATTAAACTGCTCTGGGACTTCAGAATTCAAACAGACAAGCACCTGCAACATAACACCCCAGACTTAACAATTGTCGATAAGAAAGACAAAAAAGTCTGGATAGTGGACGTGGCAGTGCCTGGAGATAGCAGAATAGAAGAGAAAGAACTGGAGAAAATAACAAAATACAAAGACCTACAAATAGAAATAGAAAGACTGTGGCAAAAGCAAGCAAGGGTAGTACCAATAGTAATAGGCTCCTTGGGTGCAATCCCAAAACAACTGGAGCACCACTTGAACACCATTGGCATTGACAAATTTGCTATTAGTCAATTGCAAAAGGCGGCCTTATTAGGAACTGCTTCCATCCTGCAATGATACCTGTAATACCATCAAACATCCACATCTGCCTATCCCAGGTCCTGGGTAAGGACTCGATAGGTAGACAAAATGCCAAATCCAGTCTGAACATCAGGCTGACTGTGCGATGATCGATAATAATAATAATAATAATAATAATAATAATAATAATAATAATAATAATAATAATAATAATAATAATAATAATAATAATAATAAAGTTAGAAGGGACCTTGGAGGTCATCAAGTCCAACCCCCTGCTCAGGCAGGAAACCCTACACTATTTCAGACAAATGGCTGTCCAGTCTCTTCTTAAAAACTTCCAGTGTTGGAGCATTCATGGTTTCTGGAGGCAGGTTGTTCCACTGGTTCATTGTTCTAACTGTCAGGAAGTTTCTCCTTAGTTCTAGGTTGCTTCTCTCCTTTGAATAAACACCTGTAGAACTCTTCCTGTGTTTGTGTGTGTGTGAGAGAGGGGGGGGGAAGAGCAGGGCCCTCTGTTAGACTTGTTTTGGCTTTTTTGACCACATCCTACAGACACTCCAGACACACTGAGCCTTAACGTCCTTGCCTTTCTAACTGAGACAAACCTATCCAGGTGTTTCCACCGCTGAAGACTTCCTGTCGCCCTGCAGGTATTAATTTACCTGGCTCTTAGAAGGAGCTTGTGTATCCAGCAAGGACCACTGGCATTTATCGTGCAATCACAGCTAGGTGCTTACCTGGAAGTGAGTCACCTGGAGTGTGTTTTGAGCAGATTACGCCTCCACGGGAGCTGTGAGTCCTGAGCTAATTGTATATATTTCGCCTTTCATGGCCATTTCGTCTCCGGCTTCTACAATTATCCTCTCCCACCCCCCTCCCTTGTTCATTCACGTTACATTATGGTTAATGCAGTTGAAGATGTTTTTAATTATAGCTTGGGGAAATTATTACTGGTAGCGCCTTTTGGCTTTATTAACTGGCAAGGCAGCACAGCAATCAAGGGAATTGCCTGCTTTTATCCTATCAATTAAACCATGGTTCCCCAGCCTGGTGCCCACCCCCACAGCTAGACCTGGATTCTGTCCCCCACTGAATGTCCTGGTCAGTGGGCTGACACACCTGATAGGCACCATGTTGGTAAAAAGGTAAAAAAAAATACTGCTTTATAAAGCCTTAGTAAGGTCCCACCTGGGATCCTGCATCCAATTTTGGTCACCACATTACAAAAAAAGAGGTTGAGACTTTGGAAAAAGTGCAAAGAAGAGCAACTAAGATGGTTAAAGGCCTGGAGACTGAAACATACAAAGAACGGCTGCAGGAATTGGGTATAGCCAGTATAGAGAAAAGAAGGACTGGTGTGGGGGGAGGGGACATGACAGCAGTCTTCCAGTATCTCAGGAGCTGCCCCAAAGAAGAGGGAGTCAAGCTATTCTCCAAAGCGCCTGAAGGCAGGACAAGAAGCAATGGGTGGAAACCAATCAAGGAGAGAAGCAACTTAAAATTAAAGAGGAATTTCCTGACAGAACAATCAACCAATAGAATAGCCTGCCTTCAGAAGTTGTGGATGCTCCGTTGCTGGAGGTTTTGAAGAAGGCATTGGGCAGCCATTTGTCTGGAATGGTCTAGGGTCTCCTGCTTGAGCGGGGGTTGGACTAGATGACCTCCAAGGTCCCTTCCAATCCTGTTATTCTGGTATTCTGTAAAAGTGGTTCTCCATGAAAATTCAGGCCAGCATCAAATTGATAGAAGCCTCCTGAAGGTGCTTTTTTCTCCAGCTGGGACAGAGATGACCTCACTCTGCCCGTGTTGACATTCAAGGCAAGATGCTTCTTCTCCATCTGAAGGATGCTGGACCACCTCTTGTACAAAACGGGCCACTCTCCTTCCAAAATGTCACGCAGTGCCAGATAGATAGGGGAGCTTCTTTGGCTGAGGAGAACCAGAACCCAGGTCTCCTTACTGGTGATCCAGCATCTTCTATACTGGATCATCCTGATTTTGGAACTGAGAGGGAGGAACTGACCCAAAGTTCATCCAAGAAGTTCATGAGTGAGGATAGAGAAGAACAAAATCTCTATCAAGTCTCTCTCTCTCTCCTTCTCCTTCTCCTTCTCCTTCTCCTTCTCCTTCTCCTTCTCCTTCTCCTTCTTCTTCTTCTTCTTCTTCTTGATCATCATCATCAGTGCTAGAACGGTGTGGAGTTTGCATAGAGGAGGAGGAGGATGACAGTGACTATGGAGTCCTTGCTGCTTTCTGCCTTATGGTTTTCTTGCAGACGTTTGCATGACCCAGCTAGGCAGCGGCATCAGTGCTAGAAGGGAGTGAGGTTTGTGGAGAGGAGAAGGAAGAGAAGGAGGATGATGAGGAGGAGGAGGAGGAGGAGGAGGACTGTGGGGTCCTTGGTGCTCTCTGAGCTGGGTGGTTTTCTTGCAGACATTTCATGGCCCAACAAGGGAACATTATCAGTGTTAGAAGGGAGAGGAGGAGGAGGAGGAGGAGGAGGAGGAGGAAGAGGACTGTGGGGTCCTTGGTGCTCTCTGAGTTGGGTGCTTTTCTTGCAGACGTTTCATGACCCAATTCCCCCCCTCCCTCACTCCCTCCCTCCCTCCCTCTCTTTTCATGACCCAACAAGGTAGCATCAGTGCTAGGAGGAGGAGGAGGAGGAGGAGCTCCTTTGGATCTCCTGAGCCGGTTTCCTTGCAAAGAGCAGGCTCTTTGGCTCACCACGGAAGTGCAGGCAGCCCTTGCTGAGATACGCAGACAAGCTTTTAACCAGGATTGCCCCAGGAGCCTCTGCCAGGCTGCAGACAGAGAGTGTAGGCCAGGGGTAGGCAACCTGGGCTCTTTTATGACTGATGGACTTCAACTCCCAGAATTCCTGAGCCAGCCAAGCTGAGGGGAAAGGGAGAGGTTTCCAAGCTGAGCCAAGCTGGCTCAGGAATTCTGGGAGTTGAAGACCACGAGTCATGAGGGAGCCATAGTTCCCCCATACTGGCTCAGGAATTCTGGGAGTTAAAGTCCATGAGTCATGAGGGAGCCATAGTTCCCCCATGCTGGCTCAGGAATTCTGGGAGTTGAAGACCACGAGTCATGAGGGAGCCATAGTTCCCCCATACTGGCTCAGGAATTCTGGGAGTTGAAGTCCACCAGTCATGAGGGGGCCATAGTTCCCCCATGCTGGCTCAAGAATTCTGGGAGTCGAAGTCCACGAGTCATGAGGGGGCCATAGTTCCCCCATGATGGCTCAGGAATTCTGGGAGTTGAAGTCCATGAGTCATGAGGGGGCAATAGTTCCCCCATGCTGGCTCAGGAATTCTGGGAATTGAAGTCCACGAGTCATGAGGGGGCCATAGTTCCCCCACGCTGGCTCAGGAATTCTGGGAGTTGAAGTCCATGAGTCATGAGGGGGCCATAGTTCCCCCATGCTGGCTCAGGAATTCTGGGAGTTGAAGTCCACCAGTCATGAGGGGGCCATAGTTCCCCCATGCTGGCTCAGGAATTCTGGGAGTTGAAGTCCACCAGTCATGAGGGGGCCATAGTTCCCCCATGCTGGCTCAGGAATTCTGGGAGTTGAAGTCCACCAGTCATGAGGGGCCCATAGTTCCCCCATGCTGGCTCAGGAATTCTGGGAGTTGAAGTCCACGAGTCATGAGGGGGCCATAGTTCCCCCATGCTGGCTCAGGAATTCTGGGAGTTGAAGTCCACCAGTCATAAAAGAGCCCAGGTGGCCTATCCCTGGTGTAGACAATGCCAGTTTTCCTCCCCCTCCCCTCTCCATCTTCCCTGCTGCAGCTGTATCTGGCGCCACCTGGTGGAAAGAGGAGGGGGGTGAAGCGCATTTCATTAATTTATCATTTACATCCAGGCGGTCCCCGACTTTACGACCACAGCTGAGCCCCAAATTTCTGCTGCTAAGCCAGGCGTGTGTGAAGTGAGTTTTGCCCCATGTTATGACCTTCCTTGCCCCAGCTGTTAAGTGAGTCACTGCAGTCGTGAAGTGAATCTGGCTTTCTCTCCCCCCCCTTGACTTTGCTTGACGGAAGGTCACCAAAGGGGATCACGTGACCCCCCCCACGCTGCGACCATCATAAATAAGATTCAAGCATTCAAATTCTGATCACATGACACGGGGATGCGGCAACGGTCGTCAGTGTAAAAGTCGGTTGTCAGTCCCTATTTTCAGCATCTTTGTAACTTTGAATGGATTCTATTCTGTTATATTCTATTTATTCTATTCTGTAATTCTATTCCATTCTATTCTATTCTGTAATTCTATTCTATTCTATTCTATTCCTATTCTATTCTATTCTGTAATTATATTTTATTCTGTAATTCTATTCTATTCTATTCTATTCTATTCTATTCTATTCTATTCTATTCCTAATTCTATTCTATTCTATTCTATTCTATTCTGTAATTCTATTCTATTCTATTCTATTCTGTAATTCTATTCTGTTCTATTCTATACTATTCTATTCTTTCATTCTGTTCTGTTCTGTTCTATTCTATTTATTCTATTCTGTAATTCTATTCCATTCTATTCTATTCTGTAATTCTATTCTATTCTATTCCTATTCTATTCTATTCTGTAATTATATTTTATTCTGTAATTCTATTCTATTCTGTAATTCTATTCTATTTTGTAATTCTATTCTTATATTCTATACTATTCTATTCTTTCATTCTGTTCTGTTCTATTCTATTTATTCTATTCTGTAATTCTATTCCATTCTATTCTATTCTGTAATTATATTTTATTCTGTTATTCTATTCTATTCCTTTTCCTATTCTGTTCTATTCCTTTTCCTATTCTGTTCTATTCTATTCTGTAATTCTATTCTATTCTATTCTATTCCTTTTCCTATTCTGTTCTTTTCTATTCTGCAATTCTATTCCATTCCATTCTATTCTATTTCTATTCTAACCCATAATTCTCTTCTCTTCTCTTCTATTCTGTAATTCTATTCTGTTCTATTCTATACTATTCTATTCTTTCATTCTGTTCTGTTCTATTCTATTTATTCTATTCTGTAATTCTATTCCATTCCATTCTATTCTATTCTATAATTCTATTCTAACCCATAATTCTCTTCTCTTCTCTTCTATTCTGTAATTCTATTCTGTTCTATTCTATACTATTCTATTCTTTCATTCTGTTCTGTTCTATTCTATTTATTCTATTCTGTAATTCTATTCTATTCTATTCTATTCCTATATTCTATTCTGTAATTATATTTTATTCTGTAATTCTATTCTATTCTATTCTGTAATTCTATTCTATTCTATTCTATTCTGTAATTCTATTCTATTTTGTAATTCTATTCTTATATTCTATACTATTCTATTCTTTCATTCTGTTCTGTTCTATTCTATTTATTCTATTCTGTAATTCTATTCCATTCTATTCTATTCTGTAATTCTATTCTATTCTATTCTATTCTATTCTGTAATTATATTTTATTCTGTTATTCTATTCTATTCTATTCTATTCTATTCTATTCTATTCTATTCTATTCCTTTTCCTATTCTGTTCTTTTCTATTCTGCAATTCTATTCCATTCCATTCTATTCTATTCTATAATTCTATTCTAACCCATAATTCTCTTCTATTCTCTTCTATTCTGTAATTCTATTCTATTCTGTAATTCTATTCTATTCTATTCTATTCTATTCTACTCTACTCTATATTCCTTTTCCTATTCTGTTCTATTCTATTCTATTCTGCAATTCTATTCCATTCCATTCTATTCTATTCTATAATTCTATTCTAACCCATAATTCTCTTCTCTTCTCTTCTGTAATTCTATTCTATTCTGTAATTCTATTCTATTCTATTCTATTCTATTCTATTCTATTCTATTCTATTCTACTCTACTCTACTCTACTCTATATTCCTTTTCCTATTCTGTTCTATTCTATTCTATTCTGCAATTAGATTCCATTCCATTCTATTCTATTCTATAATTCTATTCTAACCCATAATTCTCTTCTCTTCTCTTCTCTTCTATTCTATTCTGTAATTCTATTCTATTCTGTAATTCTATTCTATTCTATTCTATTCTATTCTATTCTATATTCCTTTTCCTATTCTGTTCTATTCTATTCCATTCTGCAATTCTATTCCATTCCATTCCATTCTATTCTATAATTCTATTCTAACCCATAATTCTCTTCTCTTCTATTCAATTCTATTCCATTTGTCTTCAAAGCTGAAGGCAGGACAAGAAGCAAAGGATGGAAACTAATCAAGGAGAGATCCTTGAACTAGAACTAAGGAGAAATTTCCTGTGAGAACAATTAACCAGTGGAATGTCTGTGGAGATTCTCAGTCATCCAAGGCCACGATGGTCCCATCAGGAGGCAACTGGACTTTCTTAGTTTTTCCTTGAAGACATTTCACTTCTCATCCAAGAAGCTTCTTCAGTTCTGCCTGAATGGTGGAGAATGGAAGGATTTATATTCTTTCCAGTCCTCTGGTCTTGGTTTGAAAGAGGGGTCCAAGAGGCTATCTAGGTCAAAATCGAACACCCCTCCCTCAACAGAGGGGGAGGGATATGACATCATCCATCTCCAGTCTAGAACACGGTCCTGTCAGCAAGTCCAAGGGGGTTCCCACCCATTTGCACCAGTCAGGTGACCCTGAGGACGCAGGTAAACCTCCAGGTGGCCTCAAGGACTCTCAGAGAGAGTCTCCATTCAGTGAGAACCTGAAGAAGCTTCTGGGATGAGAAGCGAAACGTCTTCAGAGAAAAACAAACTCCAGATGCCTTTTGAAAAATTATCCCTTTGGGATGATCTGTGGAACGGCGTTGCCTCCAGAAGTTGTGGATGCTCCATCACTGCAGGTTGTTAAGAAGAAACTAGACAGCTTTGTGTCTGGTGTCTGGTCTCCTGCTTGGGCAAGGGGTTGGACTAGAAGACCTCCAAACTCTTTCTTCAACGTTGTTACTGTTATTCTACCCTGCAGTTTTCCCAAAGCTTTCTTCTCCAGCAAAAGAAGCTTCTCTTTCCTGTCTTATTTTCTGCTCTCTCTCTCTCTCTCTCCCTCCCTCCCCCTCTCTCCCTCCCTCCTTCCCTCCCTCCCACTCCCCCTCTCTCCCTTCCTCCCTGCTCCCCTCCCCCTCTCTCCTTCCCTCCCTCCCTCTCTCTCTCTCCTTCCCTTCCTCCCCCTCTCCCCCTCCCCCTCTCTCTTTCCCTCCCTCCCCTTCCCTCCCCCCTCTCCCTCCCTCCCCCTCTCTCCCCCTCCCTTCCGCTCCCTCCCCCCTCCCCCTCTCTCCTTCCCTCCCCTCTCTCCCCCCCTCCCTCCCCCTCTCTCCCTCCTCTCCCCCTCTCCCTCTCCCTTTCTCTCTCCCTCCCTCTCTCTCCCCCTCCCTATCTCCCTCCCACTCTCCCTCCCAGCGTTCTTCTCTCTCTCTCTGCCTCTCTCTCCCTCGCCCTCTCTCTCCCTCCCTCTCTCCTTCTCCCTCCCTCCCTCTCTCTCCCCCTCCCTCACTTCCTCCCACCCTTCTCTCTCTCTGCCTCCCTCTCCCTCCCTCCTTCTCCCTCCCTCCGCCTCTCTCCCTCCCTCCCTCTCTCCCTTCCTCTGTCTCCATCCCCTCTCTCCCTTCATCCCTCCTTCCCTCCCTTGTCTCTCTCCTTCCCTCCCTCCCTCTCTCTTCTTCCCTTCCTCCCCCTCTCCCTCCCTCCACCCTCTTCTTCCCTCCCTCCCTTTTCCCTCCCTCCTTCTCTCCCCTCTCCCTCCTCCCTCTCTCTCTCCCTCCCTCTCTCTTCCTCCCTCCCTCCCTCTCTCTCCACCTCCCTCCCTCCCACCCTTCTTCTCTCTGCCTCCCTCTCCCTCCCTCTCTCTTTGTCCCTCCCTCTCTCTCTCTCCCCCCCTCCCACTCCCTCCCACCGTTCTTCTCTCTCTCTCCCCTCCCTGCCCCCCTCTCTCCCCCTCCCCCTCTCCCTCCCACCGTTCTTCTCTTTCTCTCTCTCTCTCTCCCTCTCTGCCTCTCTCTCTCTCTCTCTCTGTGTGTGTGTGTGTGTTTATGTGCATTCCTTTGCAGCTGAGCTTCAATGCTGGATGCTGGACAAACGTCTTCCCTTCCATCCATTTGCAGCCTTGGAAAATCTTTCCGCTGTTCTTCCCCTCCCAATCTGCCAGAGCCCCACTTCCCCCCCCCCCACACACACAAACACACACAACGCCTTCCCTTGGGGTCGATTGGAGGCCTGGGAAGCGGGGAGCTTGCAGGGCCCTGGAGACATGATGGGCGTAGCAGGAGGCAGACCCTCCCAGCCGGAGCCCTGGGTCGACCCCAGAGGACAGTCTTGCAACGGTCATCCTCCCTTGTCCTGCTCCCTGGAAAAGAGCGTCCTGCAAGGACCCTCGGGGAAGGGCCTGCAAACCCCCCCCCCGGGCTCCCCTCTTCTGCCTGAGGGGAGAGGAGAAGGGGTCTCCTCCCTGACACCCCCAGTTTGACATGCAGCCCCCTTGCACAAGTGAGCTTTCCCCAGCCCTCCAGCCCTCTGCTGGCTGATTGTGGGTGGTGTTGTACATGGGGGGCATTGTAGTCCAACCGGACTCTAGAGGGCGCCTGGCTGGGGGGAGGAAAGGAGCAGGCAATACTGGAGAATCTTTGAACCGTGGGGTCCTGGGTGCCCTCGGAGCTTGGCTGTTTTCTGGCAGTTTCCCAACTAGGGAACATCATCAGTGCTAGAAGGGAGGAGAATTTGCAGAGAGGAGGAGGAGGAGGAGGAGGAGGAGGAGGAGGAGGAGGAGGAGGAGGAAGGCTGTTGGCTCCCTGGTGCTCTCTGAGTTTGGTTGTTTTCTTGCAGATGTTTCATAACCAAAGTAGACAACATCATCAGTGTGAGAAGGGAATAGAGTTGGCATAGTGCAGGAGAAGGAGGAAGAAGGGAGGAGGAAGAAGAAGAAGAAGAAGAAGAAGAGGAAGAGGAAGAGGAAGAGGAAGAGGAAGAAGAGAAGGAGGAGGAGTAGGAGGAGGAGTAGGAGGAGGAGAAAGATGGGATCCTTGGTTCTCTTTCACCTTGTGGTTTTTTTGCAGACGTTTCATGACTCAAGGTAACATCATCAGTGCTAGAAGGATGGGGGATTTGCAGAGAGGAGGAGGAGGAGGAGGAGGAGGAGGAAGAGGAGGACGACAACTGTGGGGTCCTCGGTGCTCTCTGAGCTGGGTGGTTTTCTTGCAGACGTTTCATGACCCAGCTAGGGCACAGCATCAGCATGGAGAGGAGGAGGAGGACCGTGGGGGTCCTTGGTGCTTTTTGAGCTGGGTGGTTTTCTTGCAGACATTTCATGACCCATGTAGGCAACATCATCAGCATGTGAAGGGAATGATGTTTGTGGAGAGGAGGAGGAGGAGGAGGAGGAGGAGGAGGAGGAGGAGGAGGAGGAGGAGGAGGAGGAGAAGGCCTGTGGAGTCTTTGGTGCTCTCTGAGCTTGGTGGTTTCCTTCAGACATTTCATGACTGAACTATGTAACATGCTCAGTGCTTCAAGGGAGTAGGGTTTGCTGAGAGGAGGAGGAGGAGGAGGAGGAGAGGGGAAGGGAGGGGGAGGAGGGGAAGGACTGTGTGATCCTTGGTGCGTTCTAAACTTGCTCTTATCTTGCAGACATTTCATGACCCAATTAGGTATTTATTTATTTATTTATGAGACTTATATACCGCTTTAAGTGCAAGCCCTCTCTAAGCGGTGTACACCAGTAAGCAACGTATATATATATTTACATTGCCCCCAACAATCTGGGTCCTCCTTTTACCTACCCCGGAAGGATGGAAGGCTGAGTCAACCTTGAGCCGGTGAGATTTGAACCGCTGACCTGCTGAACACAGTCAGCTAAAGTGGCCTGCAGGACTGCACTCCAACTGCTGCGCCACCTTGGTAACTTCTTCAGTGCTAATAGATGTGCGGTTTGCTCTCTGTTTATATACCCATGGCTTGCACTGTCAGTTTTGGTGTGAGTGCTGTTTTTTTTTTCTTGATAATTCCTTGATTAGGTTATTATTTATAAATGGAGAGCAAACCCCACTCCCTTTTAGCATTGAAGAGGTTATCTGGTTAGGTTAGGAAACATCTGCAAGAAGACTACCAAGCTCAGAGAACATTGAGGACCACAGACTAACAGAACAACGGAGTTGTTGGAAGGGACCTTGGAGGTCTTCTAGTCCAACCCCCTGCTTAGGCAGGAAACCCTATACCATTTCAATCAAATGGCTGTCCAGTCTCTTCTTAAAAACTTCCAGTGTTGGAGCATTCAAGGACCCAGATTGTTGGGGGCAATGTAAATATATATACATTGCTTACTGGTGTACACCGCTTAGAGAGTGCTTGCACTTAAAGCGGTATATAAGTCTCATAAATAAATAAATAAATAAATTCACCGCTTCTGGAGGCAGGTTGTTCCACTGGTTAATTGTCCTTACTGTCAGGAAGTTTCTCCTTAGTTCCAGGTTGCTTCTCTCCTTGAGTGGTTTCCATCCGTTGCTTCTTGTCCTGCCTTCAGGCGCTTTGGAGAATAGCTTGACTCCCTCTTCCTTGGGGCAGCCCCTGAGATATTGAAATACTGCTATCACGTAACTCTTAGTCTGATCTTCCAGGATAGGTTGGTCCTTTTCTCCTCTCCTGCTCTTTGCCAGCTCTCCTCTTCTCTCTCCAGAACTTTTCAGAGTTCCTCCAGAGTGGAAGTTTTTTCCCCCTCTGTTTTGTCTCGCAAACTTTGGCCATTAATAATGGATTTGCTGGGAGCATTTTCCCTCTGGTGGTAAACAAACCATCCATTTCTTTTCTGCAGCCCATTAAAAGGCCAAAAGCTTCGCGGGTTATTTATTGTTTAGTCCAAAAAGCAGATTAACTATGCCCCAGACAGCTTCCAGACTTATTTTTATACGGTTTTATCACAGATGGGAGTGGGAGATTTGGGGGGGGGGGCAGAAGAGGGAAGCGGCTCAATCAATTTTTCCTATTAAACTTGGGAACCTCTTTGTGTCGGGAGCCTGTGAAGCGGGGATGGGGCCACCTGGCCTTTACGCTACGGGGGTTTTATTTTATTTTATTTACAAAACTAAGCTGTGGGACATCAAATAATCTAAATTATGGATCCATTCTCAATATTCCAGACACAGCAACAGTCATGGGAATACATGAGGCTTATTCAGGAGCAAAATAGGGGGGGGGACCAGGCTCAATTTTTGACATTGAAATGGCTGAATGGGGATGGATACCTTTTTCCTCCCTCGCTTCCCTCCTCCCTCCTTTGCTTGTTTCCTTCCTTCCATCCATCCTTCCTTCCTCCTTCCTCCTCCCTCTTACTCTTATTTCCTTCCTTCTTCCTCCTTTCTTCTTGTTTCCTTCCTTCCTTCCTTCTGTCCTTCTTTCCTCCTTTCTCCTACTCTTATTTCCTTCCTTCCTTCTCTTATTCCTACCTTCCTTCCTTCCTTCTCTTTCCTTCCTTTCTCCCTCCCTTTCTCCTCCCTCTTTCTCTTATTTCCTTCCTCCCTCCCTCCTTCTCTTCCTTCCTTCCTCCCTTCCTTCCTTCCTCCTCCTTCTCTTTCCTTCCTTCCTTCCTCCCTTTGTTCCTCTTACTCTTATTTCCTTCCTTCCTCCCTTCTTCTTGTTTCTTTCCTTACTTCCTTCTGTCCTTCTTTCCTCCTCTCTCCTACCCTTATTTCCTTCCTTCCTTCCTTCTCTTATTCCTACTTTCCTTCCTTCTCTTTCCTTCCTTCCTTCCTCCCTCCCTTCCTCCTCCCTCTTTCTCTTTCCTTCCTTCCTTCCTGCCTCGTTCTCTTCCTTTCTTCCTCCCTTTGTTCCTCCTCCCTCTTACTCTTATTTCCTTCCTTCCTTCCTCCTCCTTCTCTTTCCTTCCTTCCTCCCTCCCTCCCTTTCTCCTCCCTTACTCTTATTTCCTTCCTTCTCCCTCCTTCTCTTATTTCCTTCATTCCTCCTTCTCTTATTCCTACCTTTCTTCCGTCTTCCTTCCTTCCTTCCTTCTCCTTCTTTCCTTCCTTCCTTTCTTCCTTCCACCTCGCTCCTTCTTATTTCCTTCCTTCCTCCCTGTTCCTTGTTTCCTTCTTCCTTCCTTCCATCCTTCCTTTTTCTGCCCTTTTAATATTTCCTTCTTTGGGGGCAGGGTTTGACTTTCCACACTACCATCTCTTCTTCCAGTGAAGCTGGAAGACCTTCCCATCTTTAGCCACCCTCTCTGATGGGCTTTCCTCCACGTTTGAGGAATGTGTTGAACAGGACGCCAAACGCCTCTGGCAGGTTCCTGACATGCCACAAAGCTTGGCTTCCCATCCGCCCTTCATCCCTCCGGAGGAAACCCTGATCACTGTTTAACATGCTGCTGGAATATCCTTCCCCAAAAGACAGGTGTAACCGGGTGACTGATCTGGTAACCGCCACCATCTGCAGAAATACATATTTTTAGGAAGTCAGACACGATTTGAGCTTTTGTTTGAAAGCTGCCCAGCAGATTCTGGGCAAGCCAGCGGGGTTTTTTTTTTTTGTTCTGCTCTCTGAAGCCCAAATGTCTGGCGGCCATCACAGGGATCCTCAACCTTGAGCGAGCAGAAACGGTGAGCTTGGTGTTCAAAGCTGCCGAGGGACGCCTAGATGAAAAGAAGGCAGCGGGAGCCCTCTCCTCAAGCAGGACCCCACCGGTGGCACGGCTGGGTGACACTCTCCCAGGGGCAATCTCCTTCTGCCTGGGGGGCTTTAACAAATGAAACAAAATCAGCCCCAAGCCTTTGGCAGGCGCTCCAGACCATGCAGGAAACACCCATCTGTCACTGTTTGGCAAGTAGATTCAATTAGTGTGAAGAGAAGGGCTGGCTGAGAGACCCACTGAATAATTGGCACAACACTCAAGGAAGCAATAAAAGAGAATCTGAACTTGGCAGTTTTCCTGTAGACCTTTCATTATTCAATTAGGGAACATCATCAAGGTTTGAAGGGAGTATGGCTTGTGGGGAGGAGGAGGAGGAGGAGGAGGAGGAGGAGGAGGAGGAGGAGGAGGAGGACTGTGGGGTCCTTGGCGCTCTCTGAACTGGGTTGTTTTCTACAGACGTTTCATGACCCAAACTAGGTAACATCATCAGTGCATTTGTGGAGAGGAGGAGGAGGGGGAGGAGGAATAGCAGCATAACAGAGTTGGAAGGGACCTTGGAGATCTTCTAGTCCAGCCCCCTGCTCAAGCATTTCAGACAAGTGTCTGTCCAGTCTTTTCTTAAAAACCTTCAGTCATGCAAGAATAGAAAGGCTCCCAAAAAGAGAAGCTACCTTCTGGTAGGTGATTCAATTATAAGGGATGTAAATTTAGGAAAGGACACAGAGGCTTTGAAAGAGGTCAGGTGTCTTCCAGGTGCTACTGCCAGTAGGGACAAGAAGCGTATTTCTAAAATAATCAAGAATGGCAGCAAGGACTGTGATGTGGAGGCTATTGTACATCTTGGCACTAATGATCTGTCCCAAAAAGATGTACTCTCTGTGCAGAATGATTTCCAGAGCTTGGGGAAGGAACTTAGCAGAATAGGCTGTAGGCTTACTTTCTCAGAGGTTTTACCAGTGTATAAGGAGCAAAACGGAAAAGGCCAGCGCATAGCACAATTCAATATGTGGCTAAAGGAGTGGTGTAAAGGTGAAGGCTTTGGATATATTAGTCACGATGTCAGTAGCTGGTCCAATCAAAAGATGTACAAAAGAGATGGTTTGCATCCATCAAAAAAAGGGACTGAGTTACTCGGCTATAAATTCACAGATTTTCTGGAGGGAAATTTAAACTAAACAGCGGGGACAGGGAGTTAATTGACACGGAACAACCCTGTCCCCGGCAATTTAAAAACTATAGGGCTATCAGTGCATGTAGCATAGATGTGTGTGTGGACAAGAATATCAACCTTGCTATCAAGCAAAATGAAGCCTCTAATAGCGAGTGCCACATAAAGTGCACTAACCAAATAGGTGGTAAGACAATAGGGGAACTCAGGCACCACACAGGTTATGTAGAAAGGAAACACAGGGCCACCCACAAAGGACTCAAATGTTTATACACCAATGCACAGAGTATGAACAGCAAACAGGGTGAACTAGAAATTCAGGTTAATGAGGGCAGATACGATATTGTTGCCATTACGGAAACATGGTGGGATGAAACCCACACATGGAACACACAGCTAGAGGGATTTAAATTATTTAAAAGAAACAGACCAAATAAAAGAGGAGGTGGAGTTGCTCTCTATATAAGAAATAACTACATCTCCACAGAAATAGAGCACAACAATGATAAAAACTGTCTTGAATGCATTTGGGTCAATATAAAAGGGAGGGGAAATGACATTGCCATAGGTGTATACTACAGACCACCCAACCAAACAGAGGAAATAGATGAACTTTTTGCTAGTCAGCTAACTAAGGTATGTAGGAAGCACATCACAATAGTAATGGGGGACTTTAACTACCCTGACATCAACTGGGAGACAAACTCCGCACCAAGTGGAAGATCAAACAGGTTCCTGGCAAACCTAGCAGACAACTTTGTCTCCCAAAAAGTAGAGAAGGGAACTAGGGGATTAGCCATTTTGGATCTAATTCTCACTAACAGAGATGAAATGATAGACGGTGTTGAAGCCATAGGAACCCTAGGAGGAAGTGATCATGCAATATTAGAATTCAACATTATAGAAGCACAAGCAATAGAACACAGTCAAACTAGAGTTTTGGACTTCAAGAGAGCTAATTTCAATAAACTTAGAGAGGGCTTGGGAAGGATTCCATGGATGAGAATCCTCAAGGGGAAAACAACTCAACAAGCTTGGGAAATTTTGAAAAATGAGATAATAAAAGCACAGTCTAGCACAATACCAACAAAGAGGAAAAACAACAGCTCTCAAAAGAAACCAGCATGGCTGCATAAAGAACTCTCTGACAAATTGAAAGATAAAAAGGACAAATATAGAAAGTGGAAAGAGGGGAACATAACTAAGTCAGAATATCAGCAAATAGCCCGAGCCTGCAAAGATGAAGTGAAGAAAGCCAAGGCTCAAAATGAACTAAGGCTTGCGACCAAAGTCAAAAATAACAAAAAAAGCTTCTTTCAACATGTAAAAAACAAGAAAAAAGTGAAGGAAATGATTGGTCCATTAGTGGGTGGAAGTGGCAAGAAGGTGACAAGCAACAGGGAGAAAGCAGAACTATTTAACTCATTTTTTGCATCTGTCTTTACACAAAGGGAAAAAACAGACCAACCTATCAAAAATAGTGCCATAAAAAACAAAACAGAAACACAAATTAAGATAGGCAAGAAAATGGTTAGTGAGCACCTGTCCAGCCTAGATGAGTTCAAATCGCCAGGACCAGATGGATTACATCCCAGAGTTCTCAAGGAACTGGCAGATGTGATATCGGAGCCACTGAACTATATTTTTCAAAGATCCTGGAACACAGGGGAACTACCAGAGGACTGGAAAAGAGCTGATGTAGTTCCCATCCTCAAAAAAGGAAAAAAAATGGATCCAGGAAATTACAGACCTATCAGCCTGACCTCAATACCTGGGAAGATCCTGGAAAAGATAATCAAACAACGAATCAACGAACACCTAGAGGCAAACAAAGTCATTACTAAAAGCCAACACGGGTTTGTCAAAAATAGATCATGCCAGACAAATCTTATTGCATTCTTTGACCAAGTGACAAAATTAGTGGATCAGAGGAATGCTGTGGACATAATTTACTTGGACTTCAGTAAGGCATTTGATAAAGTAGATCACAACCTACTACTTGACAAAATAGAAAAATGTGGGGTAGACAGAACCACCACCAGATGGATCTGTAGCTGGCTGACCGGCCGTACTCAGCGAGTGGTCCTCAATGGAACTGCATCTATATGGAGGGAAGTGTGTAGTGGGGTGCCCCAGGGCTCTGTTCTGAGCCCAGTACTCTTCAACATCTTCATCAACGATTTGGATGAAGGGATAGATGGGGAACTCATCAAATTTGCAGACGACACCAAGCTGGCAGGAATAGCCAACACTCCAGAAGACAGGCTTAAGATACAGAAGGATCTGGACAGACTTGAACACTGGGCACTAACTAACAAAATGAAATTCAATGGTGAAAAAAGCAAGGTTCTACATTTAGGCAAGAAAAACCAAATGCACAAGTACAGCATAAGTGGCACCATGCTCAATAGTAGTAACTGTGAGAGGGACCTCGGAGTCCTAGTAGACAATACCTAAATATGAGCCAGCCGTGTGCTGCAGCTGCCAAAAAGGCCAACACAGTGCTAGGCTGCATTAACAGAGCGATAGAATCAAGATCACGTGAAGTATTAATACCACTCTTCAATGCCTTGGTAAGGCCACACTTGGAATACTGCATCCAGTTTTGGTCACCACGATGCAAAAAAAATGCTGAGACTCTAGAAAGAGTACAGAGAAGAGCAACAAAGATGATTAGGGGACTGGAGGCTAAAACATATAAGGAACGGTTGCTAGAATTGGGTATGTCTAGTTTAACGAAGAGAAGGACAAGGGGGGACATGATAGCAGTATTCCAATATCTCAGGGGCTGCCATAAAGAAGAGGGAATTAAGCTATTTTCCAAAGCACCTGAAGGCAGGACAAGAACCAACGGGTGGAAACTAATCAAGGAGAGAAGCAACCTAGAACTAAGGAGAAACTTCCTGACAGTGAGAACAATTAATCAGTGGAACAGCTTGCCTCCAGAAGCAGTAAATGCTCCAACACTGGAAGTTTTTAAGAAGAGACTGGACAGCCACTTGTCCGAAATGGTGTAGGGTTTCCTGCCCGAGCAGGGGGTTGGACTAGATGACCTCCAAGGTCCCTTCCAACTTTACTAATATGAATATGAATATGGAGCACCACAATTTCTAGAGGCAAGCATTCCACCAAATTTTTCTGTCAGGAAATTCCTTCTTAGTTCCAGGTTGCTTCTCTCTTTGATTAGTTTCCATCCATTACTCTGCCTACAGTGCTTTGGAGAATAGGTTGACCCCCTGTTTTCAGTGAGAACCCCTTAAGTATTGAAACACTGCTCTACTGTCTCCCCTTGTCCTTCTCTTCGTTAAACTAGACATACCCAATTCCAGGAGCCATTCCTTATATGTTTTAGCCTCCAGTCCCCTAATCATCTTTGTTGCTCTTCTCTATACTCTTTCCAGAGACTCAGCATCTTTTTTACATCGTGGTGACCAAAACAGGATGCCGTATCCCAAGGGTGGCCTTACCAAGGCCTTGTAAAGTGGTATCAACATTTCAGGTGATCGTGATTCTGTCCCTCTGTTAATGCAGCCCAGCACTGTGTTGGCCTTTTTGGCAGCTGCAGCACACGGCTGGCTCCTATTTAAGGGATTGTCCACTAGGACTCCGAGATCCCTCTCACAGTTGCTACTATTGAGCCAGATGCCATGTTTGTGATTGCGGGTTAAACTACGGTCATAAGTTAAGGATTGTTTTGTTCTGCATCATATCTAAGAAATTAAAACTATCGAATTAATCATGCAGAAAATCTACTCGACCTGGTTACAGAGTCAACCCGTTTTCTTGATTCGTAAAATCCAGCAACCCACCAAATGGGATGGATCCCTTCCGCCGTGATTCGGTACTACCCTAGGGACACTTAAAATAAATAAATCCCCTGCACAACACACCCTGTTTGTTCTGTATTAACCCTGGTTTGTCCTTTCTAGTTTTGCCAACCAGTCTCTTTGGTTGCAAAGATGCTGCTCTAGTAGTAGGACCCCCACTTGGAATCCTGCATCCAGTTTTGATCACCACGATAAAAAAAAGATGCTGAGTCTCTGGAAAGAGTGCAGAGAAGAGCAACAAAGATGATAGCAGAGTTCCAATCTCTCAGGGGCTGCCCCAAAGAAGAGGGAGTCAAGCTATTTTCCAAGGCGCCTGAAGGCAGGACAAGAAGCTACAGATGGAAACTAAGCAAGGAGAGAAGCAACCTAGAACTAAGGAGAAACTTCCTGACAGTGAGAACAATTAACCAGTGGAACCACCTGCCTCCAGAAGCAGTGAATGCTCCAACACTGGAAGTTTTTAAGAAGAGACTGGACAGCCATTTGTCTGAAATGGTATAGGGTTTCCTGCCTGAGCAGGGGGTTGGACTAGATGACCTCCAAGGTCCCTTCCAACTCTGTGATTCTGTTATTATTCAACTATAAATGTGCTTCTCAGCATTGCACTGTCACAGAAGAGGAGCTATCACACAGGTTAAGCTAGTGAAGATGGCAGGCAGCCTCTCCTGACTTGGTTACTTTATTTGTCTTGGGACAAAGGAATGGCAGCAAATGGCCCCTTGGTAAGTGAGCATTCACCTCCAGTCACCTGGGCCTTTTCATGTGGTTTAAAGCCAGTGTATGAACATAGAGCTTGGTGTAGAAAGAAAAATCGTCATCAGGGTGCAGTCCAAGCTGGGAATAAACAAAATGGAGACTGCTTTAGAAAGAAGGTGGTCGTTTATTGAAGAGCAGAGCCAGATAGAAATGAGGCTCTAGGAAAGCCGACCACATGTTGCTGGGAGTGGTGGGTTTTTATATCTTCTTGGGCTTTTGTGTTTGGAGTTCTTCCTGTGGCATGAACTTTGACCTGAGTCGGAGTGTGCCTTTTTGATATTCTAATGGTGGTGGGTTAATCCTATTACCAAAGGAGTTTGGGTGGGGTATGTAGCTTCTAGCTTCCTGCCCCCAACCTTTCTCAATAGGATTGTCACATCTGCATTTCTACAGAGCTGGTTTCTGCTTGGGGCAGAGAGACTGTGTGTGTGTGTGTGTGTGTGTGTGTGTGTGTGTTTCTGCCTTTTAAGATCTTCTCCAGTATTCCTGTGGGGAAATATAATATTCTGCCTTTTAATATTCTCAAAATATTTCTTTCTCGGGGGGGGGGGGGTGCTGTCCTCCCACACTGGGTTAACCCAGTGTAAGGTTTTTCCACTTAGCCTCACAATTGTCCCAGCGTTACTCAGGAATTTAAAAGAGCCAAAGAAACTTCTGAGCCGAGGTTTCAGCAAGCAAACAACTTTTATTTTGATCAAAATAGAGTTGGGCAACCCCGTCTCTCTTCGTGGCTGGTAGAGAGATGAAGGCAACCGCCGGGAAAGATGTCTTCCACCTTTTATGCCTTTGCAGAACAAAAAGATCAGGTCTTGGTACCAGGCATAAGATGGCACAAAAAAACAATTCCTAGATGATGACTCATACACAGCAACCCAGGCTCCATCCGTAACTCCTTTCCCCCCTCCGCTTACCTTCCTCTTTTCATGTAAGCAATCACCTGTACCTAAAGCATGAAACAAAGTATCACTACTAATATCAATATTACTAATATCAACCTTAAGCATAATAAAATCCCTTCACCAGCATCCAGGTTAATAATATTGTATAGTGCACAATGTGTGTGTGTGTGTGGGGGGGGGCAAATGATAAGTACTGGGGTTGCCCAGAAGCTCAGAAGGATCAGCCAGTGGAGTGGGATACACAACAGCAGAGGTTCTCAACCTTGGCAACTTTAAGACTTGTGGACTTCAACTCCCAGAATTCCAAGCTGGGGAAAATACTGGGTCTGCCTCCCCCTGCTTACCGGCCGAGGGATTCTGGGAGTTGAAGTCCATGCGTCCATCTCAAAGAGGCTGAGCGGGAAAAATCATTCCTTCAGTCCTCCAGCTTTCTGGCTGGGATCTTCCGGGGGTTGAAGCCCACTCCTCTTAAAGCTTGAATGCTCCAACACTGGAAATTTTTAAGAAGAGACTGGACAGCCATTTGTCCGAAATGGTGTAGAGTTTCCTGCCTGAGCAGGGGGGTTGGACTCGATGACCTCCAAGGTCCCTTCCAACTTTATTATTATTAAAGCTTCCAAGGTTGAGAAAGAGCGAAAGAAAGGGAAGGTTAGAGCCCGGAACGTCGCGCCGCGAGAAGCGTTTCCGGTGGGGAACACTTTGGGCGGTGCACCCGCCGCGCTAGAGGCACCCACGTGATTAGAGGCTGAGCCGCGCTGCTGTATGCGGAGTCGGCTCCTCCCCCCGGAAGTCGCTCTGCACTTCCTGTGTCCGTCACTCAGAAGGCGCCCCCGATCGTCCCTGGCCGTCTCGGGGGTCGCGGGTTGGGGGGGCGTCTCTCCGTCTTCGGCCTCTGGTGTGGGGTACTGTTCTCTCGGGGGGGGGGGTGGTAAGAGCCGCCCGTCTTCCGCCCCTTGGAGGGTTACTGGGGAGAGTGGGGGGGGCCGTCAGCGGTCTTCTGGGCCTGAAAAGGTGGGATAAAGTGAATAAGAGCAGTAACAATAATAATAATAAAATAATGAGCGAATGAATGAACGAACGAACGAACGAAGGAATGAATAACAGGAAACGGGGGGGGGGGTCGGGGGTCCATGCCAGTACCTTTCAGGCAGCCTACCTCACAAGATTGTGGGGAAAAGAGGCAAGAGGATTAGATAGGTAGATACGTGATAGTGTATATATTTAATTATATATATCTATTATTCATCTATGTCAGTCTATTATCTATCTATCTGTCTGTCTCTATCCACATTCATCCATCCATCATCTTTCTCTCCATCCATCCATTATCTCTCCTATCTATCTATCTATCTAGCCATTCATATCCATCCATATCTATCTATCTATCTATCTATCTATCTATCTATCTATCTATCTATCTATCTATCTATCTATCTATCTATCTATCTAATCTCCATCCATATCTATCTGTCTGTCTGTCTGTCTGTCTGTCTGTCTGTCTCTGTTTATCTATCCTCTTCCTTTAAATCTATATCTGTCAATCTAATCTATCATCTATGTCTATCTGTCTTTATATTCTGTATGTCTGTCCATCTATCTTATCTTTCTTTTATATGTCTGTCCATCTAATTTATCGTCTGTCTATCTATCTATCTATCTATCTATCTATCTATCTATCTATCTATCTACCTGTATCCTATCTTTCTTTTATATCTATCTAATCTATCATCTATCTCCTATGTCTGTATGTCTGTCTATCTATTTATCTTATTTTTCTTTTATATGTCTGTCCATCTAATTTATCATCCAACCAACTATCTATCTATCTATCTATCTATCTATCTATCTATCTATCTATCTATCTATCTATCTATCTATCTATCTATCTAATCTCCATCCATATCTATCTGTCTGTCTGTCTGTCTGTCTCTGTTTATCTATCCTCTTCCTTTAAATCTATATCTGTCAATCTAATCTATCATCTATGTCTATCTGTCTTTATATTCTGTATGTCTGTCCATCTATCTTATCTTTCTTTTATATGTCTGTCCATCTAATTTATCGTCTGTCTATCTACCTATCTATCTAGCCATTCATATCCATCCATATCTATCTATCTATCTATCTGTCTATCTATCTATCTATCTATCTATCTATCTATCTATCTATCTATCTAATCTCCATCCATATCTATCTGTCTGTCTGTCTGTCTGTCTGTCTGTCTCTGTTTATCTATCCTCTTCCTTTAAATCTATATCTGTCAATCTAATCTATCATCTATGTCTATCTGTCTTTATATTCTGTATGTCTGTCCATCTATCTTATCTTTCTTTTATATGTCTGTCCATCTAATTTATCGTCTGTCTATCTATCTATCTATCTATCTATCTATCTATCTATCTATCTATCTATCTATCTATCTATCTATCTATCTACCTGTATCCTATCTTTCTTTTATATCTATCTAATCTATCATCTATCTCCTATGTCTGTATGTCTGTCTATCTATTTATCTTATTTTTCTTTTATATGTCTGTCCATCTAATTTATCATCCAACCAACTATCTATCTATCTATCTATCTATCTATCTATCTATCTATCTATCTATCTATCTATCTATCTATCTATCTATCTAATCTCCATCCATATCTATCTGTCTGTCTGTCTGTCTGTCTGTCTCTGTTTATCTATCCTCTTCCTTTAAATCTATATCTGTCAATCTAATCTATCATCTATGTCTATCTGTCTTTATATTCTGTATGTCTGTCCATCTATCTTATCTTTCTTTTATATGTCTGTCCATCTAATTTATCGTCTGTCTATCTATCTATCTATCTATCTATCTATCTATCTATCTATCTATCTATCTATCTATCTATCTACCTGTATCCTATCTTTCTTTTATATCTATCTAATCTATCATCTATCTCCTATGTCTGTATGTCTGTCTATCTATTTATCTTATTTTTCTTTTATATGTCTGTCCATCTAATTTATCATCCAACCAACTATATCTATCTATCTATCTATCTATCTATCTATCTATCTATCTATCTATCTATCTATCTATCTATCTATCTATCTATCTACCTACCTACCTACCTACCTACCTACCTACCTACCTACCTACCTACCTACCTATATCCTATCTTTCTTTTATATCTATCTAATCTATCATCTATCTCCTATGTCTGTATGTCTGTCTATCTATTTATCTTATTTTTCTTTTATATGTCTGTCCATCTAATTTATCATCCAACCAACTATCTATCTATCTATCTATCTATCTATCTATCTATCTATCTATCTATCTATCTATCTATCTATCTATCTATCTATCTATCTATCTAATTCTCTCTCTCTCTCTCTCCCTCCCTCCCTCTACCTCTACCAGTCTATCTATCTGTCTGCCTACCTACCTAACTTTATTTCAACCTTTTAGCTAAAGAGCATGGGATAAAGCATTTATTCTGTATTTTAGGTAGAAGACATCCTCATTTCCCCTCAACATCCCTGAGAGGTGGGTTAGGTTGAGGGACAGACCGGCTCATCGTTCATAGCGCTTTTCGAAATGATTTGTCCCCCCCCCCATGTTGTTTGAAGGACACCTAGCAAGAGTTGACTGATATTTCTAATCTGTTGCTTGCTTTAGGGAGCAGAAGGGCCTCGTGCCAAGATGCTGGCTTTGCACAGGGCCCTGGTCTGCCCGAGGCCTCTGTGTCAGTCCGTGCGCTCGGGATGCCGAGCCTGGCTTTCCACCTGCAGTCCGGATCCAAAGCCCCCCCTCAAAAAACAGAGAGATGAAGGAAGCCTCCAAGACTTCCGCTCCAGATTGGTAGGGGGTCCGTCTCTGCAGCACTTCCTACAATCGGCTGCTCCTACACAGGATGCCCACCGCTTGCCAGTTGAAATCCCAGAAGACCCCGCCCCTTACCTTGGACCACTCACCCTGGCAGATTCCCCAAAGAAAGGTGAGTTATGGCTGCTCCACCATA